>VXBU01001034.1:814757-826379 GCA_013400315.1 Bombycilla garrulus
TCATTCCAGGGTCTCTGACACTTCTGGCAAGGCTGAAAAGCCTCCTGAGCAGGTTTTGGGTCGGCCAAAGGCATCATAGGAACCCCCTGGGTTCCAACAGGCAGCCAGGGCCACCCCAGGCTGGGAGGGCTGTGCTGGGCTCCCAGCGTGGTGCTCGGTGTCCCCTGACACTTGAGCCAGAGGTGGCTCCTGGCACCGCGGGCCCTGCGTGCCGGGGATTGTGCAAGAGGTGCTGGTGATTTCCAGGAGCTGGGTGACTTCCCTGCCAGGAGAGCAGCACCACAATGGGAACTATTCACCCTGCTTGTGTCTGCAGCACCAGGCACGGCTGGAGCTGGCACCGAGGGTGGCACGCATGGCTTTGGCACCTGCAGGAAGGGTTCTGCAGGGTGGGGATGTGCAGCGAGCTGAGGCAGAGCAGAGGTGCTGCAGCCTCCTGGATCAAGCCCGGTTTGAGAAAGGCATGGGGGAAAATAAAATAATAATCCAGATCTAAATAAAGGAAAAGTGTTCCTACCTGATTCCCATTTTTTCTCTTCCAAGGTCCACAGTTGCCATTAAACACATTACTGTCCTTGCCAGGTGACCCCAAATGCCCTCCCAGTACTCATTCCAAATATCAGCCCTGGATGATTCAGTGAGGGAGATTTGCCCCAGGAATGCCCAAAATTTGAGCTAGCACCCTCAAAATCCAGAGGGCTCAGAGGGGAGACATCCCACTGGGAATTCAGAATATTCATCATTGTATAAATATGTTACTGGAATGACCCGGAGAACAAGAGGGGAGAGGGACTTGAGAAGATGAGGGAAATTGTGTCTCAACAAACTGATGGAAAAACAAAACAGAGGAGTCTCTAAATGAGGTAGGGAGGCAGGAACAGCTTCATGATTTGAGCTCCTTTTCCTCCCATCAGGTGGGGAAGGCTCAGTGGAACAAGAGAAAGGAAGCACAGGGGCATCTTTCATCCAGTGCCTGCTCCAAATGAGCACACACAGATGATTCATTTGTCTTTATTTATCAAGACTGTTTTGCTGAAAGCTGTAGAAGTCACTGTGGTGAGCCTCCTGTGGTTTTATATGGCTTCATTTTCTCGAGACCATTGCTTATTCAAGGAAATGAGATTATTTAGGATATTCTCCCCACTTGCTATTCTTCACAATTTCAGATAATAGGAGAAAATTTCTGGAAATGGCACGGCAGCCTGCATGGCATTTCTGCAAATGGAAGAGTTTTATTACACAGCACAGACAGATGTTAAATCTTTCCACGATAACTCATCTTCCAGCAAAAGGAGAGGAGAATTTAATCAATATTAATTACAAAGGAACAGGCATTAGTCCTCCAGCTACACATGATACCATCTTGTACCTGACAAAGAGATGAGAACATAGGGCAAAATTACTCTGCAGATTTAGAAACCACGTTATTCTGGCTTGATCCACCTCTGACAGCAGAAGGGAGTGAGACAGGGTGTGATTTGTGACCCTTTTCTCATTGTGTAGTGAGTCTTACACCACAGAGCCTTTCCCAGTACTCCAAACTGATCCCCTAAACTGTGTTCCTCAGATTTCCCAGGTGTTTCTGAATGTCCTGGTGCTCATTCTTCACCTCGGTAGTAGCGAGACTTAAAGACAGAAAAGAAGTGGATGAGGAAAAGAGGCTAAAACCCTTCTGCATTCTGTTCCACGTGCCACGGCAGCATTCCAGCACTTCCCTCCAGGGCTGGAATGGGATGAGATTTAATTTTGGGTTGTCCCTTGCGACCCAAACCATTCTGGGACTCTGTGACAGCTCTTCATGTTACTCACTACTGTCTCTGCCATGGAATGTCAACAAAAATCCCTTGATACCCAGCACTGCAAAGCCCTGACACACACAGAGCTCCTGAGCCATGTGTGAAAGCCTTTCCCAAAGACAACGATCCAACTCAGAAAGATACAAAGACAAGATACAGCTCGGAACTCAAGTTAACAATCTGCAAGGCTTACAGCAACTTTTAATTTAATTTTTGCCTGTCCCTGTCCCCTTCCCACCTGTGGAGCTGGGTGTAACAGGGAAGTGACTGTTGTTGGGAAGTCAGTGCATGCCTGGAGGAACAGGGCAGCTCTGTGGGGCCACATCAGTGCCAAAATATGGCCAGAACTGGAAGTGTTGGTGTGTGAGCTACAGGACACGTGTGTGTGGCAAGGGGAAGTTAGGTAAGGAACATCTAGTATTTCTGCCATGTTGTTTCCCCAGGGTATTTGGTCTAATAGAATTATTTTCTCCCCCAGCTTACATTCTCACCTTCCTTCTGGTTTTAGATTAACAAGACCAGATTTTTACTGATCAGTGTAAAACCAGAAGTGATTTGCTTTAAATAACTGAATGGGGGAGAGTACAAGGGAACAATCTTTCTCCACAAGAGACCTCCAGTTATCTGTGACATTCCTGCATTCTCTACTCTAAAAGATTCAAAAGTATGAAAATTCTTCCCATTGTCAATGGCAGTGTGTTAATTTGTGGGGTTCAAATCCCACCAGATCAGCTGATAGAACATTCTGGAGGCAGAACATTTTGCCAAGCATTATGTCCTTACAGCTGTGTCTAAGTAACAATTAGTTTAGATGGCAGTACAAAAACAAGCTGATGTTTAACCTGGGAAATGACAAGCACTTTCAGATAAAACCTGCAGGTATAATTAGGTATAGGATTAGGTGTAATTCTGTGATAAAGCACAGACTGTTCCATTAAGCTGAGCATCTGTTTCTTTTCCCCATGTAACACCTTTACGTCAACCACTGTCCTTTTATTGCACCATACCAGAGAGGCTGCAAGTGGGAATAAAATATGAAGCTTTTAGAGAATTTTGCTTTTCAATTAATTCTTTGATCCCAGTTAAGGAAGGAAAAAAAAAAAAAAAAAAGAAGAAGAAGAAAAAGTAAGTTTTACTGCTTGATTTCTCTACAGGTTAACCTATAACTTCTTGTACCTACTACTGCCCAGAGTTCAGCTCCACAAAAGTCATGAGCTTTGATTAGCAGCAATTAACCTTATCAGGTAGTCAAAACTCATTTGGATGGAGGCAGAGTCGCATCCTGTGTCAAGAGATCCTTCCACGAGCCACAGCTGTACTCTAGCAATACTCCATTATTTCACCCACCAGAAATCTCAGCTCCGACGCTCGGTGCAAAACATCTCCGCTCTTCCCCAGAGGTTCCTGACTCACAGGCTTTGCCCAAACAACAGGGCTGGGAGGTGAGAGCTGTTACATCACTTTTCCAGGCTCATGGACATGCTGGAGAACATGATGTCTGTCTCCTCATTTGCATGTCCACACGGGCACACCCGGGGTGCTCAGGATGCTCCTGTTGTGTCCCGCAGTGCGGTCACGGCTGAGGGAGGGCTCACCCACAAAGCCAGTGAGCAATGCACAGGGCTGCCTCCTCATCCCACAGCTGGGATTGTGCCAGGAGAGCCCACAGAAAGAGATGAGGGAGCACAGCCCTGTTGAAGAGTTTCAGGAATTGACTAATTAACTTCCTCGGCGGGTGAGAAAGGCCCAATTAAGAAGCGGCAAACTCCCGACCTCAGAAGGCAGCCAGGAAGAGGAGCCTGCACAGACTCCTACCCAGATCCTGCACCCCAGGCTGGGCTGTCCCAACAAGTCTCCTTCCTCCCCCACTCAGGATGTCGCTGCCCCCGTGGAGCTGACAGATCAATAATGCCTGGCAGGATTGCCTCACGGCCACACCTGCCTGCTCCTCTCAATGCCATCCTCACGGTTTCAAAGCTGCAACTCCATCCTAATTCCACCATGACTTTTACCCGAACACGCTGGTATCAGAGCAGGCCTCATGCAGGTGCATTCAAGCTGCTTCAAGCATCTTCCTTGCATGTGACAGCCCCATTTCCCACCCCAGCTCCTCTCACACCAGTTACAAACCTCCAGCAGGTCCTTCTGCACACGCTGACCATGACATTGGCCATCATTTCTTCCCCGGATCTGCTCTTCCCATGCTGCTCCCTCATCCTGCTCCCCACAAATCCTGTTCCCAGCTCAAGCCTGTCTCCTGCCCACCTCGACCATGCCACTCCAGGGATGGGGACCTCACTGAGCAGCTCGTGGCGGCATCTGGGTCGTGCAGCCCCTCTACACAATGATCTGGGGGTCAGGCACTTTTCTGGAGACGTCCCATCTTGTTGCTACTCATTTTTGTGGTCTGCACTGATGCTTGGCACAGTTATTTCCTCCCTGGTCAGTATTTGGGGGCTGAACCCTCTGCAAGTGCAGCTCTCTCTTGTCCCGGATCAGTAGTTAGGCAGTGTAAGATGAATGCACATTCTTATATGTTCACTTGGTTAACTCTTCCTACCAATCCCAGTTCTTCAAAGAGTTCCAGTTATGAGCCTCAAACCAAAATAAAAATCAAATAAAGAATTTCAAAGCAATTCCTTTGGAAGATGTGAATGCAAACATATTTTGTCCTGGTAGGAGACAAAGCTGTCCTGATAGGAGACCTCCTACCTCTCAAATGTCACCTCAAATAATGAGGAGGAGCTTCCCAGCTTTCCTCCTGTCCACATGGTGCATCTCGGGAATGCACTGGTTTTAACTTTGGGGAAGCTACAGTTTTCTTCAATGCTTTTTGGGAATCAAAAGAAGAAAGAGCTCAAGAAAAGTAGGCCTGATCTGCTCAAGAAGAGCAGATGTCAGGAATTATTCCTGTAACAGCTGCATTTCACAAATCATAGATTTCTTTGGGTTGGAAGGGACCTTAAAGCTCATCCAGTTCATCCCCCTGCCAGGGACAATTCCACTGTCCCAGGCTGCTCCAAGCCCCGTCCAAGCTGCCTGGGATGCAGGGGCAGCCACAGCTTCTCTGGACAATAATTTCCCAGGTGTTGAGATAATTTTGACCCATAACTTCAGAGGGAGAAGCCACACAGACAAGATAAACGCAGCCTACAGCTAATGAGATTCTTCCGTACTTCTGTAAAACTGAGAGGGTTCTTTGCAGCTTCCACAGCTGTTTAATCATCCCTGAATCTCTTCAGTATTAAAAACCACAAGGCTTGAGGGAAGTGAAGGGTGGAGATTGTCCCTCTTCATTCACACTTGCGTCACTTCTGCATTCAAAGCCAGACCAACACGTTCTGTGCAAGATGACAACAATTTCCTCTGCCCCTTTGTAGTTTCTGTGCCCTCACCTCCCATCCCAGCAGACTATGGTTTCACAACCCAGGAGGTTGTGGTTTTCTTTGCTCGCCAGGAGCAGAATTTGCCCACTCACCACAGACACTCCTGAGCCCTCCCAGAATGCCAACAGCGACTCTTTTCTAATTGCAAGGGCTGTGTTCTGGGCTGGAGCACCCTCCCAAATCCCTGCGAACATAAATCACACACGATCCAACACACACTGCAACTGCCAGGGATGAAACTCAGGGTCAGCACTTTGGGATGGATGGATGGATGGATGGATGGATGGATGGATGGATGGATGGATGGATGGATGGATGGATAGATGATGGATGATGGATGGATGATGGATGGATGATGGATGATGGATGGATGGATGAATGATGGATGGATGGATGGATGGATGGATGGATGGATGATGGATGATGGATGGATGGATGATGGATGATGGATGGATGATGGATGATGGATGGATGATGGATGGATGGATGGATGATGGATGATGGATGGATGATGGATGGATGGATGATGGATGGATGATGGATGGATGATGGATGATGGATGGATGGATGATGGATGGATGGATGGATGGATGGATGGATGGATGGATGGATGGATGGATGGATGGTGGAAAGAGCCTTAATGAGCCTGACAACTGCTCTCAAGTCACACACCAGCTCATAGAGGGTCAATTTACAGCTGGTTTGGCTAAAGAGAAACATAATCCTTCATAATCTAAATATATATTGACAACCTTGCAAATACATTTGGGCATACCTGGCAAAAGGCTGGCCCTGAGAGGTCTCTGTCCCCCAGAGCTGAGCATCTCCTGCAAGCCTGGTAACATTCCCAGTGGTTATCCACTGTTATCCAGGAAAAAGAGGGAGAGACAAAAAAGTCTTGAAGCACAAAGAAATTTATTGTGCTTTGTTGTCCACCCAACACTCCGGTGTTTCCCATCTCTGCAAATATTTGGGCTCCACTCCCACAAAAGATTTACTTTCATTATCAAATTCAAGAATATTTTTTACAGGAGGATCAATCAACAATTAGCCATTATTCCACAGCAAGGTGAGCTGTAGGAGCTCTACTCTGGCTGGGATTAGTGCCTGCTTCTTTGCAGGGTCAGAATAATAAACTGAACTTGTTTATCTGTACTTCACATTCCACAAAAAAGTACCTGTGGTGGGTTTGTAATCTCAGTGTCAACAGAAGTAAAATCCCCCTGAAATAATGAAAAGACCCAGAATGACAGAGTTTCATCCAGAGCCTCTAGGAGAGAGAGGCTGAAACAATAAGATCAGTCTGAAAAAAACTTCATGGACAAACCATGTACCTTTCCCCAGCCTGCTTTGTTTCTGATATATAGATTTGCTTCAGAGATTCAGAAGTTCCAGCCTAGATTTGGAGTACTTTCCTGTGGCATTTCCACCTGGAACAGTGAAATTCTCATGATACATCACATTTCTGAGAACACCAGTTTGAAGCTCAGCTCCTGAAGAACTGAACATTCAGCTTTCCTACTCTCCAGCCTCTGCTAAGTGCATTTATTTCTTAATCCCTCATTTCAGTAAGAGTTTTGTGTGGGCAAGCAGCTTCTTCAGAACCGCAGCCAACAGAAAGGGTGTGTTGGAGGGAGGGGAAGGGTGATACAAGCCCGAGTCTCCCACGCCGGGCACACGGGACACCGGGGATACTCTGCCCCATCCCACCTGGGAAACCCAAAGGATCAGGTTTCTGCAAAGGACATGAAGTGGGATGAAAGGCTGCGAGCAGGAAATGTGTAATTATTACACAGAGAAGGGCTTGGAGGAAAAGCTTGTTCAGGCTGGAGAAGAGACTGAGGGCAGAGCTCCCCGGGGGCTGCAGCTCCTCCCGAGGGGCAGCTCCGCTCTCTGCTCTGGGCCAGGAGCTGGGAACGGCTGGAGCTGGGCCAGGGCAGGCTCAGGCTGGAGAGCAGGGAAAGGTTCTCCCCCCAGAGGGTGCTGGCACTGCCCAGGCTCCCCAGGGAATGGGCACGGCCCCGAGGCTGCCAGAGCTCCAGGAGGGGTTGGGAAACATTCCCAGGGATGCCCAGGGTGGGATTTGGGGGGTCTGTGCAGGGACAGGAGCTGGGCTGGGTGATCCTGGGGGTCCCTTCCAGCTCAGGATATTCCATGATTGTCAGTAAAATCCTGCTCAGGAGAGCAGCAGGCTGAGCATGGCCATCCCATCCTCTGCTGGGCACAGGCTGCCCTCACACCCTCTGCAGCTCCAGACCTGGCAGAGATTCCATCCCTTCCCTCCCGCTGGAGCCATGACAAGCTGCCAATATCAGGGAGTCACGGTGGAGTAATTCCCAGAAATGTCCCAGCACTGCCTGTTGTCTGATACCTGCAGGTGGATACCTCCCACAGGGGCTTTTCCACAGGTCCCAAATCTTCCCAGCCCCAGTGCAGGTGTGGATACACCGGGAGAACCTATTAAATGCTTCCCCAAAACATTCCCTCAGCTCCCAGCAATCCCATGCCCAAGAAGTTTCCTGAGACACTCAAATCCTGAGTGTTTCGTCCCCACAAAGATGAAATCTCTTCTATAAACATTTGCAGTATGTGCTTGAAGCTGTGAAAATTTGCAGCATCCATAAAATACTACAGAAATTAATCCTACAGCTTTAATGGGGAGGAGAAATTCTGGGAGGTGTTACTGACAGGTAAAACTTTATAAAGGAGGGAGGTTTTACCCTCTCCCTTGCTGGTTTAAATTTTTACTAATTTACTAATTTTTACTAAGTGCTAGAATCCATCCTAGCACTAATTCAATCATTATCTTGGCAATAATTTCATTTATTTAATGCATTATTTTTAGGAAGAAATTCTTTACTGTGAGGGTGATGAGGCACTGGAATGGGTTGCCCAGAGTATTGGTGGATGTCCCATCTCAGGAAGGTGTCCCTGGCCATGGCAGGGGGTGGAATTTGATGATATTTAAGGTCCCTCAAACAAAACGAGTCTGGAATTCTTTGATTCTGTGAATTTAATTGGTTCAGGTGATGGTGGCCATAAACACCTGGCAGTGAAGGCTGATGATAAAATTTCAGTGTGAGTTCCTCTGACGTTCGCTGGGTGTGAACCAAGCTGTGCATGTTCACAGCTGTAAAATCCTGGTCTGCTCAGGGCTGGGCATCCTGTCCAAAACCAGAGAGAGCAGGAGGACACTGGGTTTCTTCCTGTACAGTTATTAATTACATTCAATTAACTGCAATTAACTGAATTATTAATTGCATTCTCCCCACCTAAAAAAGTGTTTTCTTGGTATCATCACAGACTAACACATCACAATACTCACAAGAGGTCAGGGCCTTTTTCTGGGTGAGCTGTTGGGAAGGAGAGCTCTGAAATTGATCCCAGTGGAGACCACAGGCCCTGTCTTTGTTTATTTACCTGATGGGAAACGATCCAGAAAGCCTCTGCCAAAGCCAGCCATAAAGCTATTAGAGAATGGCACAAAAAGGCAAATTATGGGATAGCAGAAGTGTAGCAGGGGATGGCTGAATGAGGAATAAATCCTCATTTAAAGCCATTGCTTATTTCAAGGGAAAACCAGGGTCAGATCAGCGCCAGGAAATCGTTGGCATATGGGAAGTCATTAGTTATTCCCAGACAAGAAAACTAAAGTTCACTGTTTTTTCACATGCACAGAAGAACAATGAAGTCCTGAGGAAAATTTGTGCTGATTTGTCTTTCCTGACTCAGCCCTTGGCCAGGGCCTGGACCTGGAATGGGGCCAAGTGTGATGGGAGTGACTGATGCAGCATGAGCCCTCCTTTTCACCACAATTATGTGTTCCCCAGAGCACAGGGATTAAGAGCCGGGATTTCACAGCCCGTGCACTTCGTCAGAGGGCTCTGCTTCAGCAGACTCATTCCCCCTGTGCCTCCACAGACACCTCTCTGCTTCCTGTGCCACTGAGCCAAGCCTGACGTGTGAAACTGCTCCTTTGTGAGTGGGTTTTCCAACTCACTGGACAAAGGCTGGAGCTAAATTAGAAATACGGTGGAAAAGGTTCGGATCTGACACATATAGTGAGTATGTTTTCCATTATAAACTTGAGAAAATCCATAAATTCCCATTTCACCATGCAGATAATCCTTTCTCGTTGACCTTTTAGGAACCATATGAGGTTTGCTTCTGAACTTTTGCCTCCTGTGAAAGGGTTCCTGCAGGATTTGGTGATGCCCTGTGGTTTTTGGGAGCAGGAACACAGCAATGGCACTCTGGATGAATGTCCTGTGGTTTGGGGAACAGGAACAGGAGAGTGGCACTCTGGATCAGTGCCCTGTGGTTTTGAGGATGCAGAAACACAGGGATGGCACTCTGGGTCAATACCCTGTGGTTTTGAGGATACAGGAACAGGAGAGTGGCACTCTGGATCAGTGCCCTGTGGTTTTGAGGATACAGGAACAGGAGAGTGGCACTCTGGATCAGTGCCCTGTGGTTTTGGGGGAGCATGAAGAGGAGAGTGGCACCCTGGCTGGATGCCCTGTGGTTTTGAGGATACAGGAACAGGAGAGTGGCACTCTGGATCAGTGCCCGGTAGTTTGGGGGAGCAGGAACACAGGAATGGCACTCTGGTTGTGCTCGGCCCTGGCTCCTTTGCCCAGCTGGCACATGGCTGTGCCACTTGGCACTCCAGCCATGCCTGGGTGTGTTTTGGCAGAGGTGGTGCCTATGGGAGCAGCAGGCGTTGTCTGGGGGAACATGGGGCATCCCTTCAGGGAAAGAATACAATTCCCACCCCCTGGGTTTTTACAGCAATCACTTCACGTGGCAGCAGCAGCCTAAAACTTGAAGGCCTGTGTTAAAAGGGAAACAAAGCTCTGAGCCTGAGCTCAAGAGCTGAAGTGTTTTAGAGCGCCGCAGGCTGTGACTATGAGCTCAGACTACGTCACCACTGCTCTGCTCAGGAAATTCAGAGTCTGGAGCCAGCGAGCTGCAAGATCCCGTGATCTCACTGCTCACTCGGGACAGCTCTGGGCTCACAAGGAAGGCAAAAGGAAAGAGAAAGTCCAGCTGTGTCCAGCTGTGACATGTGAAAGGAAGGCAGCGACCAAGTCATTCTTCCACGCCATAAAATCCTTTCTACGGAATCACCAGTTCACTGCATTGTATATCCAGATTTTCTGCATCTGCTTGCGTCTGTCACGCAGAACCACGTCCTCCTGGTGCTGTTCCATGTATCCTCAGCAACCCCTCGACGTCCACACAACAGCAGCCAGTTGTGGTTTGCTGCTGATGGGCACCCAGGCACGTAGAGCAGGGAGGCTGGGGCAGAGTCAAGGCTCCTCCTCGCCGGAGCGATTACTGGGGACTGCCAACAGCCAGGAGGGAACAAAGCCCTGCCCCACGGAGGGAGCACTTTACAGAGCCAGCTTCCTGCTGGGAGCTGGAATGGACGGGGAAATTGTCCAAGTTTAACTTTTTTTTTTTCCAGGGTCAGGATTAAATAAGTGAGACGGTATTTCTTGTTCAGACTCAGATGTTTATTAGTTCTTGTCTATGTTACAGTCTCACAAACCATGAGTTCTACAGCACTTCAAGCTAACAAACTAAAAATGGCTCCCAGTTCTTTCTCTACAAGGCCTTTTAAGGATAAACTGTCCAATTAAGAAATGCCACCTAAATTATTTTTACTTTTAACCCAATAACCAACCACCCATGGCCCACAATGAAGAATTTTCTATGCAATCGCACAATATTACTCCAACCATGAAGAAGAAGGTGAAGAAACCTCCATTCTAAAAACTCCATCTTGCTTTCTATATATTACTATATTCCAGAATCTTAAACTCTTTAAGTTTTCCACCATGTGATATTACACATTTCTATTTAAACTACACACCCATAACCCCAGTCCTATAATTTAATTTTGGAAGCCTTCTCCACGGCCTCAGGTCAAATGCTGTGTTCTCCTGGGGGTCATTGCCTGGCAGCACAGTAAGTCTAAAATTCTCAGTGACCAGGGTTCCAACAGGAACCAGGCTGTGCAGCCAAGCTGTGCCTGAGAGCACAAAACCTCCTTGCAAAGCTCTAGCAGAAGAGGTGTCCTGTGCAGCCACTCTAAACCCCGGGATTCCAGGCTGTCCACGCCATTCTCTCTCCCCACAGCACTCGCCAGGGGACAGGCCAGGATTTACCCAGCAGGGCTCTCCCGGAGTCCCTGCAACGGCTCAGCTGCCGTCCCCAGCCCCTGCCTCCTCCACAGCTGCGGGCTGGAGATGGGGACATGTGGGAGCAGCGTCCCTTTGGGACACGACATTCCTGCCAGCTCCTGACACCTCGGCAGCGCCCAGCTCGGCCCAGTGCAGCCCAGCCCAGCTCAGCCTAGTGCAGCCCAGCCCAGCACAGCCCAGCCCAGCCCAGCCCAGCCCGGCCCGGCCCGGCCCAGCACAGCACAGCACAGC
>VXBU01001034.1:826534-845030 GCA_013400315.1 Bombycilla garrulus
CCAGCCCAGCCTAGCGCAGCGCAGCCCCTCACTCATGTCCGTGGGATGCAGGAGCGGTGGCAGCAGGAGCCCAGAGGTGAAGTTGGAGGTCACAGGAGGGACACAGCGGCTGAGGTGGGGAACCATCCCGCACCCTCTCACTCCTTCCCATTTTATGTAATTCCACAGCCAGGGGTTTTTCTGGAGCTGGTCCCCACCTCCTGCCCACAGACCCAGTCTAACTGGGTGATGTTTCCACCCAGAAGCTGGGTCTGCCCCACTTCTGCTCGCGGGGGATCGGGAGTTGTGCAAGGGCAAGGAGTGACCTGGAAAGCCCCTCCGGACGCACCTCCTCACCTGCCCATGGCCACGAGAAAACCCTCCCACAGCTCGGGTGACATCCCAAGAGGAGCCCTCCCATCCCTCTGCCTTCCCTCCGGTCCTGCTGCAGCTCTGACTCGTGAAACCTCTGCTGGGACACTCCAGATGATCCAACCAAATGCCAAGCATGAAGGAAATTATGAGATAAGGGGAGCAAACTCACACCCTGATTTCCCCCTCTCCTCCCAGCTGAGGAGGGCTCTGTGCTTTGTCTTTCTGTGGGCAGACTCTCGGGATTCAGTACAAATAAAACATTAGGCATTCTCCACACAGTGAATAAAAATCAATTTGAAAATCCTTGAAAGATCTGTGAAATGGGCTTTGAATGCTCAAGCACTTTTTCTCCATGTTCAGTGCAAGCTTCAAAACTTAGAACACAGTCAGAGAATCATCCAACTATAAAACTATTCAGCTTGGAAAAGTCCTCCAAGGTCATCGAGTCCAACCATACCCCCAGCACTGCCAAGGCCACTACTGGGCTATGCCCCAGGTGCCACATCCACATGGCTTTTAAATCCCTCCAGAGATGGTGACACCAGCACTGCCCTGGGAAGTCTGTACCAGAGCTTGACAATCTTTTCAGTGAAAAAATTCCTCCTTATATCCACAATGAGCCTCCCCTGGCCCAGCCTGAGGCCGTTCCCTCTCCTCCTGTCCCTGTTCCCTGGAGCACAGCCCGACCCCCCCAGCTGTCCCCTCCTGGCAGGAGTTGTGCAGAGCCACAAGGGCCCCTGAGCCTCCTTTTCTCCAGGCTGAGCCCCTTCCCAGCTCCCTCAGCCTCTCCTGGGGCTCCAGACCCTTCCCAGCTCCCTCAGCCTCTCCTGGGGCTCCAGACCCTTCCCAGCTCCGTTCCCTTCTCAGGACACACTCCAATGTTCTTCTTGTCATCATGAGCTAAAAACTGAGTGCAGCCAGTACCTGATGTATGCAAGGAATGAATAAAGGTTCAATATAATGAGCATTTTCCGTGCTAAAGACAGGAACAGCTGTCAGACCATCCCTGTGCACTTCTGTCTCCTCACTCTAGATGTGATCCAGCTTGTCTTCAGCTAAAATGTCCTCAGACACATCAGGCACAAACATGCAAGGGAGAACAAAAAGCACTTCAGGCAGCAGAGAAAACCCAGCAGCACAGCGGTGACGTGCCCCAGTGCTAAGCTGTGCTCTTTGGATCCCTAACTGGATTCCTTTCATACTTTTGCATCTCTTCAAAAACATCTCTGAGCCCCAGTAACTCCCCAGCAGAACATCTGCCCACCTGAAGTCTCGTTTAGCTGTGGCAGTGGTTGGTAGCCCCTGCAGATTTCTCTAATCAATAGAAACTACTCAAGGATCACAGGCCGGGACATGTCTGACAAGAGCGGGAGAATTTGCACAACAGGCTTGGCTGAGAAAGGAGCTGGGGACAAACGGGGAGCAGCAGGAGATATGTGAAAGGTGGCATGATGTGACATGATGGGACATGACTACAGCCAAGCGGGACTGTCCCTGCCCATGCCCTGACCGCCCTGATCCAGACAGGATCCTTTTCTTCACAGGAAAGATGAGACCATGGTGCTTCCCCAGGGTCCCCATTCCCTGTCCTGCAGCCAGGGATGGCTAGGGAACATCCCAATGCATCCCAGTGCATCCCAGTGCATCCCAGTGCATCCCAGTGCATCCCAGTGCTGGGTTTCTCCTGGCAGCTCCAGAGCTGCCTCGCTGAGAGTTCCTTCCTGGCAAGTACCGGGCTCCTGTCTGCCAGGCACGTGTGTTTGCACAGGAAAAAAGCAATTTCTCCTTCCTCTCTTGGGATCCTTAAGAGCAAATTCTCAGCTCAGCCTCAACGCCAGGGACAGAGCATGAGCCTGTTCCCAGCTCATCTCAAGAGGCTCCAGCTGCTCATCCTCTTCCAGCCAAAGGTTTGCAGGGCACCGCTGCAAGAAGGCTGAGGCCAATAAAAGCTCTTACAAGCTGTTGTAACTCAGAGCTGGCTCCCCTGGAAATCCTTGGCAAATGAAATAAAAATAAACTCCGAAGTGTTCCCTGGAGATATCTGTGTCTGTCTGCTGGCAAGGTCCGTGCCTTGAATATATTTTTAGCTTTTTGTAGCACTCACAGTGAAGAGAAAATTAACTTTGACACTCGTGGTCAAAATATTAGTATAATTTTTTTTTCCTAGTATTTTGCCCTAGAATATGCAACTGAGACCCCAGGGGAAAAAAAAACTAAAAAGATAAAAAAATCACTACACAGCACTTCACAGAAATAGGAGCTTTTGTTTGAGGATAAATGGAGCCACACCTACCCTGAAATGAGATCTGGGCCCTGTAAAAGCAGAGAGCAATCCTTGCCCCCAAGGTTTTACAGTCTAAATGAAAATAAACAGTGAATTAAGGAAAAGGAAACAGAGTCAGTCACTTGTCTAAGGTCTGACAGGAGCAATGTGGTTTGGCTGGGATTGGAGCACACGACCTTTAGCGCTTGACAAAGCTGTGCTGGGTGAGGGGCTGGGCAGGAGGCAGCCCTGAAACCCCCCCTGGGCCTGGGCTGAGCCCCAGCAGGGGAGGGGATCCTGCCCCTGTGCCCTGGGCTCAGCTGAGACCCCACCTGCAGAGCTGCCCCAGCCCTGGGCCCAGCACAGCGAGGAGCTGGAGCTGCTGCAGAGATCCAGAGGAGGCTCCAGGGGGATCAGAGGGATGGAGCAGCTCTGGGATTGTTCACCTGGAGAGGAGAAGCTTTGGGGTGACCTCAGTGTGGCCTTGCAGGGCCTGACGAGGCTACAGAAAAGATGGAGAGAGACTCTGTCCAAGGGCCTGGAGTGCCAGGACACAGGGAATGGCTTCAAACTGAAAGAGAGCAGAGTTAGATGGGATATTGGGCAGGAATTGTTCCCTGGGAGGGTGGGCAGGCCCTGGCACAGGGTGCCCAGAGCAGCTGTGGCTGCCCCTGGATCCCTGGCAGTGCCCAAGGAGCAGCCTGGGACAGTGGAAAGTGTCCCTGCCCATGGCCCTGTCCCAGCAGGGGATCTTTAAGATCCCTTCCAACCCAAACCATTCTAGGATTCTCTCTTATCTCCATGGTTTTCACTATTTCTTGCTTACTCTTTCATATTTTCTCTTTCCCTGGTCTCTTCCCTCTCTGCTCTGCTGGCAAGGATCCCGTCCTTGCTGTTGGCAGCCTCAGTCGGCCTCGCTGACCAAACCACATGTTCTGCTCAGAGCATGACTTGTAGCTCTCCAGAGCATCAGGAGCTGCATCCAACTGTATAGGAAGATTTTTTGCACTGTGATTGAAGTGAGAAGAGCTGGCTGAACTTTTATGAGGGAAAGGGATTTACAGCTTGGAAAATGAGAAACTAGTTTTCCTTCTTTGATATTATTTTTTAAAAGCCCAAATCTGAAATGATTTTTCATGGGGAGGTGGATGAAGCCAAGCCTCTCTCACTAAAAAAAGTGTTGAAGTTTCCAGACTGTTTGTCTGCCCAGGGAAAAAGGAGAAGTTCCTGCACACATCACTGTGTGTGCATATGCACATCAAAGAGAGTTTCTGTTTTAATAAGAACTTACCTAGAACCAAAAAAAAAAATCCAATTTCAACAATTTGGGCAAGTCTAAATGGCAACATCTCCATGCCAAGCACTTCCTAAATGAGTGGATTTCTGTGGGGAGGGGGGATAGGCTGCTGCAAAGTGGTAGGGGACAAGGAAGGAACTTTCCTGGGATACAGGAATCCCTTCCAGCTGGAAGAGCTCGTGCTGCTGATCACCTCCAGAGCATCTCCACAGGCTGCAGCCCCTCTCAGGTCAGTTCAGGTAAGATTGATACCATTTTTTTCCCCAAGTACAGTAAAATCAAACTTTTCCAAGTGGCAATTACAGACTCCTGTGACAGCACAATGTTTTGTTAAGATTTTTAATTAAAAGATTATTTTGGAAGAGATGAGCCCCAGATCAGACAAACATCCAATTTTGGGCCTAAGTCCCGACGGTTTGGTGCAAAAAAGGTGCACGTTGGGCAACGGGCAGCCTCTTGTGAATTCTGCTAAAATAGAGGGGATGAAGCAACACTTCAGAGAACCGGACATCTTCTTCGGGGTCACTTGCTTCCTGTCATCTCACCTTCCCCAAAAGCCTCTTCCCCTTTCTCTGGGAAAGAAGAAACTGCGGGGCTCCGCTCGCCCCAGCCTCTCGCTCTCCCCTGCTTCTCACTTTCACTCCCCTCGGTTTCGCGTTCCCTCCGCCAGGCGGAAAAGCCTGCGGAGCTGATCCAGCCCAGCAGCGGGGCCGATCCTGGTTCCACCCACCGGGACTTTCCTGGCTTCCTCCTGCAGGAGGAGGAGACAGGAGCGCTGGGGAGCAGGAGCGGGCCCGGCAGGCGGGCAGCGCTGCTCCCGCCGCTCCTGCCGGGTTTCTATTGTAGGCGGTGCATTCCTCGGGAGGGAGGGAGGGGGAGCGTGCGCGCCGGTGCCTTCCCACACTCGGGGCAGCTCTTATTTAATGGGGGTCTCCATGCAGGGCAGGCGCCACAAGAGGTCTGGCGGTGCCCGGCTCCCTCGTAGGACGAGCCCGGCGCTGCTGCCATGGAGCGCGGTGTGGAGACCGGCCCGGAGGAGGCTCCCGGCAGCGGCCCCAGCGCCGGGATGCTCCTCCGGCAGGATCTGAGGAGGATCCGCTGCGCTCTGCTGCTGTGCCTGCTCGCCGTGCTGCTGCTCATGCTGCCCACCGCCTACCTGCTGGTCGGGAACCTACGGGCGCCCAGCTCCTGCGGCAGCCAGGTAAGGCAGGGACGCACCTGGGTCCCGTCCCGCGCCTCCCGCCGGAGCCTTTGTGGAGTCCTTTTATTGCTCTTTATGAATTTCTCGTGTTCAAGGGCACGTGTGAGACTCGCTGTTGCATTCCTTCTTCCTCGCCGCGAGGATTAATCTGATTATTGCTCGTTCTTTTTAACTAGCGGTTCCTTACTTTCACTGAAGCCACAAGCGGAGTACATGGCTTTAGAACTTTTATTGCTGAGCTGCAGGGAATGCTTAATTAAAAAAAAAAAAAAATCACTGATTGGGGGAAATCAGTGACTCTGCACTGATTTCTGCCCGATTTTTGACACTATGGCTCATTTTCCTCCCTTGTTTTGGGTTTAATCTGCGGGTTCCCCTCGCAGTGTCTGATTTCAGGAAGGTCTGCTGATGTCAGTGGGTCAGTCACCCGTCACGGGGCTGACAGCTACAGCTCTGGTGGATTATTAGTTATTATTAATTACTGCTAAATATTATTAAATATTATTAATTGTTATTAATTATTATTAATGCGAACTTCTGCGGAGATCTAATTTGAGACGATTAAAGGAGTCTGACCCTAAACTTTGCATGCTGTTTTTAACTCCCCATTAAAACTTTCTCTCAGTCCAGCGCTCTTCACAGCTCTTCTCCTTTACCAGACGGCTACACTCACTTTGCTCCCAGCCTTACAAACTTGTGCTGTGCTGCTCCCGACACTCTTCCACGCTGCTCCATTCCTCCTGCAAGTGCCTATTCCCACGGGAGGCTGTGGGTTCAGCAGGAATGCCCCATGCTCTAGGTTTGGTGAACTTTGCTTTCAATTTTAGCTTCAGGTATGGAACTCCCCAGTTAGCCGGCGAGCTCGTTACGAGGAAGGGCCCGAGAAAGGGGGGTTGGGTTTTTTTCAGTGGCCTCGTAGGCAGGTTCGTGACCCGGCTGGCGTTTAGCCCGGGGGTGTTTAGGGAGGGTGAGAGCCGCGGCCCCGCCTGCGCTGGTGGCTCCCAGAGCCGTGCTGGCCCCGCCGTGACCCCGAGGCTGCGCTGCCCGAGGGATGCTGAGCTCAGGGTGCAGCAGCCTCCGTCTCACCTGGTTCTGACCTGGTGCAGCCCCTCGGGCTGTTCAGTCTGGCAGTTCCCTGGGTGTGTGAGCTGTGATGCTGCCCTCACCCTGTCCCCGCTGTCGGTTCCAGCTGTGGAAATCCAAGCTGCCCTACCTGCAGGTGCCTACCTGCCAGGACAGCTTTCTTCAGGGGCTGGGCACGTTCTGAGAGGATTTGGGGGCCTTCAGGTGCAGAAGTGTGGAATTACGGCAGAGCAGAGGCTGAACGTGGAGGAGCTTGGAAAGTTGGGTGCTACTCGAGATTGGGGGTAAAAGACACGAGGTGCTTTGGGCAATCTCTGCTGCTGCTCTGGGTTTGTTTGTGTCCCACGAGAGCAGAACAGTTCAGGTTTGAAACAATCCTAAGATTGTTGGAGTGGAAGAATAATAAAATGTTAACTTGTTTAATCGATCCAATGCATTCCTGGCTCATGATCCTATTGGCAGAGTTAAAAGGATTTTTATGAGTGGATTTGGCTTCTTAAGAGGAAAAGCACAGTGTAAACCATCAAACTGCAACGCTGGTGTGCATTCCCATGCACCTGCTCCCAATTAGCAACACATGATGTTTCCACAATGATGTAACGAGGTGATCAGAGGAGTTACAACCTCTGCGAGGCCCAGGGAGGAAGAGGAAAGTCATCGTGGCTGGCTGGGTGCCCGGGCTGCTGTGGGAGGAGCTGCACCTCAGCTGGGCCCTGCCTGTTCCCAGTTTTTCATTCACTCTGCTGCTCTCGGACTTCACTGGCGTTGTCCAGCAGGACAGCTCAGAGGGGAGGATGTTCTGCCTGTGTGGCTGGCTGGGAATTCCCCAAGGAGCCATATCCCCCAGCAGCCTGCAGGTTCAGGGTGGTTTGGTCCCTGGGAATGTTTCTGGGCATAAAAGCTCTGAGGAAAATGTCTTTTTACATTTCCTTCTGCATTCGAAGTTTGCTACATGACTCTCTGTTCATGTGCCCCATGACAGCTCAGATCAGGAGTTTTGGGACCCGCCATGGGTGGCAGAGCTCTCTGGGACACTGGTTTTGGGGTGTGAGTGCCCTGGCCGTTCTGGGATGAGTGGGCAGCCCCGAGTTTGCCTCAGATGAGTATTGGCCTCCTAACCCTTGCAGCCTACACAGAGGAATCCTCTGGTTGCCCCATAGAGCTCTGCCCACACATGTCTGTCACCTTCTAGTGCTCTGAGGACAGCCCTGGGAGGAGGGAGGGACTCAGCAGGTGAGATGGAGTAAATTCCTGAGCCCTTCCTGGAGCGAGGAGGAGAAGGGAAGCTCGGGAAGGTTTGTGCAACAGGGGTGTGTCCCTGGGCACACTGCCCACGGGGTGAGGCGCTTCGGTCACCCCTGCCATGCCGTGGTGCACGTGGTGTCACCTCTGAAGGGATGCAAAGTCACCTCCTCGGCTGGAAATGTCCCTTTCAGGGAAAAGCAGGGCGAGTTATGTCATTACAGCAACATGTGTGGACACCATTGTTCTCTCTGTGTCATGGTACAATGCATCTTGAATGAATAATCCCAGTCTGGTGATGGTTTTCCCTGGACACCTTCCAGGCTCCCTCCACTGCTCCTTTGGGAAAGTGAAATCACTTTCTTCTCTGCTTCAGTACAGAGTGAGGAGAGGAAATAGGGTTTCTCAAACCAGACCACAGGGCTTGTGTTACTAGCAGAAAATCTATACAAAGGCCGTAGTGGTGCCCTGCTGGAGGAAGGGCCATCCTTCCTCACAGGGAAGCCAATTTTCAGTCTGAGTTCGCAAAAGCATCAATGGAATGGCCCAAGAGAGCAGCTCTGGCTGCCTCAGCATCCCACTCAGCAGAGCATCAAGTCCTGTGGCCTGGAGAAGTTGGTATTTGGGTTTATTTTTCATGGCATCCTCGGCATGTCAGGGCCACAAGCAGCATAAAGAGGAATTCCAAACGCTGTCCCAAGGGCTGGACATGCATAAAAATAAAAAGTCTGTGCCATGGCAGCTGGCATGGGAGAAGGGACCTGCTGCAGAGCAGGAGGAACTTGAAAATCTCAGAGGCTCCACCTGGATCCTGCCAGAAAGCTGGCACGAAATCCCAGGAGAGATCCGGCCCCCTGGCCTGCCCGTAAAGGAAGGAGAAGCTCCAAAGGCTTCCTGATCTTTGGGGAAGGAGAAATACCCGGGGAGGAGCAGCAAGCACACCTGGATGGGCCCAGGTGTTGGGATTCCCCTTCCAAAGCCAGCACCAGTTAATCCCTGCCTGGCCACTGCTGCTGGATGCAGATGTTCCTTGTGGGCACATGCCTTGAGTACAAAAGCAGCAAAATGTTCTGATTGAAGCCAATTTTTACTGGCACAGACCAGTTCCTACAAAAAATTCCCAGCACAAGCCATGCAGCACCTCTGGCATTAGAAAAAAATTGAGTTCATGTACCTGCAGAGATCCTCCCTGTGAAACCGTGCTGCAAGTGGGGTGAATGGAGGAGCTGGGGGTATTTTGTTTATTAATCCCTCTGCCTGCAGTGGATTGGATTATATTGGATTATTATTGGATAATCAGCCCTTCTTTTTGGGTTTAGCAATATCTGGATATAAATGCACTGAGGCTTTTGGACATTTGTGGTAGCAGAAGCATCCAGCAGAGTTCTGCACACAGCAATCCCCAGGGTAATATTAGAGCTGCCTGTCCAAACATCTGTGAGTCAGCTCAAGGTGGGATTTTCAACATCCCTCAATGCTTGGGCTCTCCAAAGTAACCAAAGGGAAAATCAAGGCTGTGAACTTTGCAGAATGACAGCTGAGCAAGAAAAGGAAACAAGAGAAAAGCACTGATTGTGTGAATGTTCTCTCTATTGTCTGGTCCTGGTCAGCTCTCCCTCCCCATCAATGCACAACATCTGTGCCTATTCAGGACAAGTATTACTGACACCTGGTCATTATGCAGCATTGTCTTCTGCTAAAACATCTTCTCTAGGAGATTTGTATTTATATTTACACCCTTATGAGATAGCACAATTAGGAAAAAAAAAACAGTCATACCTTTGCCAAGCAACAGAATAGTTTCACACCTTGCTCTATCCCCCTGCTCTATCTGCTCTGTCCTTCAGCATCCCTGAATGCAGCTCCTGCACCTGGAGTTTGCAGCTGGATTGCTTAGGAAACAAGTAAATTTAGGTTTAAACAAAACCTTTTTGTTGTCTTTTGTTAAGAAGCAGAATTCTTGCTCTCCTTCCCATTTTCCTGCCACCTCTGTTTGGATTGCAACATCCAAGTTTATACAAGGAACTTCAGAAGAAGTTAGGCTTCAAGTATGTAAACAGTTCCACAGAAGTTGCATTCTTAAATGTACGTTTAGGATTGATTTTTTTCTCTGGTTGCAGAATCCTTAGAGAATGAGATCACTAATGAGAATTAGTCAGTTGGGAAATGTGTAGGAAATGTCACTCAAGGAATGTGTACATATACTCCTAGGGGAATACACCTGGATGAAAGCAAGGGGAATGGGAGGAAAATCTTAGTTCTGACCTTGTGCTTCCCACCAGGGCAGGGACAAAGGCACCTGGCTGTGACTGAGTCACATCAACGGGGCACTCATGGTTAGTCACCACAGAAAACAGGACTTTGAAAGTCCTTACACATAATGAATGAAAGGCTCAGAAATCTCCTGGAGAGCACAGCACCAGTTCTTCCTCAGCCCCATATTGGAATTTCACACCACTCTCTGCCAGGAGGCTGCTGGGGCTGGGCCACACATTTGTGTACAGGTGGGCAAGGGAATTAAAAAAAAATAAAAATAAAATTTTCCCTACTGTTTTCCTTCTCCATTTCTTCCCCAACACACTGAAGCAACTATTTTAGAAATGTCTGCTTTCTGCAGGAGCACACGGATGTTTACTTCCAGTAAAACATTAAACTATCTTTGGGTTTACTGGAGCAGCCAGCAGTCCCCAACCCCAGGCAGGCTGACTCTCCTTCCACAAACGTTTCCCTTTCCCAGCCAGTATAAATTATCTATTATCTATACATTTTCCCCTTCTCCTGCATCGTTCAAAGCTGTGTGAGGCACAGCCAGCAGGAGCCAGCTTCAGCATCTACATATTAATATTGTTTCAGCCTTTTATTGGGCAAAGTGCCTCAAATCCTTTGCTAGGAGCTGACCAGGGGGCGTTTATTCAGTTTATTCAGCATGCTTGTGGTGGCTGCCCATAAAACACCAGCCCTGTGTGATCCTGACAGATGTTCAGGGATGGGGGTTCCTGACAGTCCTGAGGGTGAGCCCTGAGGGTCAGTCTCAAGAATCAGCCTCGAGGGTCACTCCTGAGGGTCAGCACAACCCAGGTTGCTTCGAGCTGCTACTCACAGCCTCCTGAGGCCAGATGCAGACAGCACCGTCCCTGTGGGGTCCCCTCCCTCTGGGGCACCCTTTCTCTGGAGCACCCTCTCTGTGGGGTTCCCTCTCTCTGGAGTTCCCTTTCTCTAGGGCTCCCTCTTTGTGGGGCCCCCCTCTCTCTGGGGCCCCCTCGTTGTGGAGCCCCCCTCTCTCTGGAGCCCACTCTCTCTCTGGAGCCCCCTCTCTCTGGAGCCCACTCTCTCTGGAGTCCCCTCCTTGTGGAGCCCGCTCTCTCTCTGGAGCCCCCTCTGTCTGGAGCCCATCCTCTCTCCGGAGCTGCCCGGGAGCGCTCGGAGCCCCGGCCGTGCCCTGCCCGGCTGACTCAGGAGCTGCAGCGGTGACTCAGGGCACGCGTGTGACAGGCACAGTCCCTGTGAACTGCGCGACCTCAGCGGCAGCAGGGCCGGGCCCAGGGCCTCGTCCTGCCTGAGGGAATGGGAGTGTTCAGCTCCAGATGGGAATTGCAGAGGAGAGGAAGGATGAGCCTTCCACCGTGCAGGCTCAGAGCAGCAGAGCTCACCCTGCAGCTGCTCTGTCGCATCGGCTCAGCTCCTGTCTCCCCAGGAAGGCACCCAAAATTCCAGACAGACCTAAGGAACAGGCTTAGTCTGGAATAAGACAGGTGCAGGACAAAAGGCAGGCGGAGCTGATCCACGTCTGTCTCTTTGCTGGTGTTGTGGGGGAACTTTTGCCCCTCTAAAGGCTCAGACCTGCCCTGCCTTGAGGAGAATCTCTGACTTTGCTCTGCTTGGATTGAGGGGCAGGAGAGGCTCCAAGCAGGAGAGCGGCTCTGGCAGTGCCGGACAGTCACATCCCTGGGATGGCTGATTCACACTGGCCACTCTGCTGCTGCTCTCCCACTTATGCCAAGGCCTTGTCCAGCCTCAGAATGTGACAAACCTCCCCCAGGGTCCTGGAACCCTTTCAGAGATGAAGGCAGTTCCAAACCAACAGCAGAAATGTCTTGCAGTGAAGCAAAGACTTACCAGGGCTCACCTTTTGGCAGAAAAGCTCCAGCTGAACTCACTGATATTACTGCAGCTATTCCATGTTCTGGGATGACTCAAACGAGCTCCTCCCTGGGGTACTGGGCACCCTGAGCTTACTGCCTGTCACTCTCCCCTGCAGGTCACAGAGGAGAGGGGCTCTCACTTTCTGAAGCAACGAGCAGTAGCTGCTGGTGAGTTTGCCACCCTTTCCCCTCTGGGTGCTGCAGTGTTGCTGTCCCAGCACACACCTCCCCTCTGCCCTCGCCACCCCAATCCCTGCCCAGACAAACCAGCCAGGGCACACCTGGGTGAGAGGGTGCAGGGACACGGCTGGGGCCTGAGTGAAAAGGGAGCATGTGTAACCAACCCCCGGGCTGTGCAAGCTGTGCAGGCACAGGCTTCCCCCACAGGGTCAGTGGGACTCCCTGAGCAAGCACAAGCAGGGATTTGGGAGCCCCTGCTCCCCACATTTCCCCTCTGATCGCCCTCCAGCAGTTTAGGACACAGCCGCAGTGTACCCTGTTGATGCTCTGCAGCAGGTCTGACAAACTCCCTCGCTTGCATTTCATTCCTTCAGGGGTGTCAGTAAGAGATCACAGCAAATAATCCCTGACTCAGACCTCTGCAGAAATGGAGAGGGCCTGCACACGTTTCCTCATGGGAATCAATCACCACTCAGGTTTTTTTGAGTTAGGAAAAGGTTCTTCCCACAGAGGGTGCTGGCACTGCCCAGGCTCCCCAGGGAATGGGCACGGCCCCGAGGCTGCCAGAGCTCCAGGAGGGGTTGGACACCATTCCCAGGGATGCCCAGGGTGGGATTGTTGGAATGTCTGGACAGAGCCAGGAGTGGGACTGGATGATCCTGGTGGGGCCCTTCCAGCTCAGGATATTCTGTAATTTTATTATTGAACAGCAGCAAACCTCCTTACACCATTTTTTTCCCTTTTCCCTCAGTTACAGACACACTTTCCAGTGCAGAGAAGCCACGAGCTCACCTGACAGGTAATTCTTGTTCAAAACTAAAGCCTTTTTACAGCAGTTGTTGTGATTCAGTAACCTTGGTCCATGTGGATGTAATAGGAGCAGGTGTTGCAGGAAACATGGGGCTCATAATAATCAGCTTTGCCTCGTTGGCCACACCAGATTGAGTGCAGTGTGTCCGTGGGAAAGGGCCCACGAAGGAGACAGCTTACAGAAATGTCACCGCTTTCCCAAGCTGTTCCTTTCACTGAATGCCCAGCTTTTGTGACTGAACTGAAATAGGTGCCTGATGTCCCAGTGAGCTGCTGAATCCTCCAGAAAAGGCAGGGGAAGGAGCTCAAGTGAGCCCTCGTGGAGCAGTGAATTGGCTAGAATTACAAGTTTTGCAGCAAAATCAGGTCAAACCAGGCCGGTTTTATTTGATTTTTCTGCAAGGCCTGACTCAGACCACACACACCATATTCCCATAAATCCTCCCCCCTGTTTTCAGGGAGATAATCCCTGACACATTTCAGAGCAAGCAGGGAAAGGGTCAGGCCCAGCTGAGCCCTCCAAGCCTTTGTGTTGTGTTAAGAAGGTGCTGTCACAAAGTCCTGTCACAGGGTGGGCTGCCAGGCCTTCCCAGGAGGTTTCCAAGCCTTCCCAGGAGGTTTCCAGGCCTTCCCAGGAGGTTTCCAGGCCTTCCCAAGAGGTTTCTAGGCCTTTCCAAGGGGCTGCCAGCATCTCCAAGGTCTCCATCTCACCACCTCAGCCTTGAAGCTGTCACCACACCAAGGACGTTTCCCTGAGACATCCCCCATCCTCCCCAGCTCCACCCATGTGGAAAGTTTAGGTATTCCCAGAGAAAAGTTCCTGTCTGGCTCCAGTGTGGATGTGGGTGCCAAAGGAAGGGTTTTTCAGCTGGCCTGATGCCATTTATCCCCCTCCAAAGTACAGCTCACTGCAGAGGCTTCCCCAACACCCCAAGAATTGCCCCAGGGTGCATTTTGTAACTTCTAAAGTACAGGAAGTGCTGGGATGCTTCTCTCAAACCCTCCTGCAGAGATCTAAATCCACCTCCAGGGTTCAATGAATCAATCTTCAGCTCAGAGCTGATGTATTTCCCAGCAGTTTTCTTTCCTTATTCCACAAGCTCCTTCCTGATGCACATCCTTGGTACCTTGCCCTCTGGCACAGGGGTTTCTGGAGCTCCACATCTGACCTGTCCTTGTCCACAATCACATCTTTGTTAAGTGCAAGTTTTCAAGAGCAAGAGGACCATGTAAATATTTTTTTTGCTGTAAAATTGTGGTTTTTTGAGTCCCCCATGGCAGAGAGATCCAGAGGCTCCAGTGACTCAGAGGAGCAGCCCAAGCTCTGCTCTGCTGCTGGGAACTTCCCTGGGTTGCACAAAAGCCCAGCTGCCACAGGGAAACACCCAACAGTTTTCTCCAAATTTCCTCAGCCCCCATATTTACAAAAATTCCTTTGCCATCCTTCCCAGGCAGCCTCCCTGGGAACTGTGCCCATCCTCTTTGGCATTCCACTGAGGGCCAGTCACTGCTGGCCATAGAAAGGAGCAAGAAAAGGGGAAAATCAAGGGAATTTTCTCTCTCCTTTCTGTGCTGTGCTGTGTAGTCATCAGGGAACCCAGTATCTAAGGATTATCTTTGAGGGTTTTTTAGCCTGAACATGTTCCTGGTGCTTATCCCTGTGGCAATGAGTTTCCCATTTTAACAGCACTTTGCAGGCAGAAAATATTTCCTGTTATTTTCAACTCTTTGCATAATAATTTCTTGGTTTCCACCCTGGTTTTCTCTTCTCAGAAATCATGACTTTTGCTTAGAAAGTGTAGAAGGAATAATTATTCTCCTGATCTTTGTTACATTCCCCCACCTCAGGTGCCTTTTTCAACGTGAAGGTGGCAGACTACAGATCCTAAATTGTAGGAAATCTCTTCTACACCTTCATTCTGTCTTTTTCTAGTTTTAGGCACATTTCTTGTGAAGGTGAGAGCAAAGGAGTGAGGAATGACAATTTGAGTTCTTTGGGAATGCACTGATTACCTGGCAGTAGCAGAATAGCTCCATGTTTTGGTGTCTGTTCCTTTATGGTAAATCTCCCAGCTGTTCTTGTCCTTTTTAACTCACACTGAGAATTTTTATTCATCCGAAGTGGAATCAAGATCTCCCCTCCCTGATGATTTTACCCACTGAGATGTGCCAATACCCAGCTCAGCCTTCCCTCCAGCCCCATTTTCTCCTGTTAATGTTGATTTGGGGCTTCTCCTTGCCTTGCCTTCTCATTTGGTTGGATTTGGGGTCAGGATTCGGGGCAGTGCCTGTTCCTTCTCGTCACCAGCCTGTGGCACAGTGGATGAGCAGTGCTGCAGGACCTGGCTCATGCTCCTCGTGCTGCAGTGGTCCCAAACCCAGCTCTAAATCTGGGCAGAGCATCATTTCTGCTTCCAGATCACCTTTATGAGCTCCCCAGGGCATGAACCTGAGCACCAGAGCTCTGCAGACACAGGACCTTGCACCACAAGAGCTTCACCACAGCCTCCAACCTCTTGCTGAGACTCAGAGGTCAGGATTAGGCTCTGCCACTGGTGCTAAGAGCTGCAGAAACCCCACAAATTCAGCACAAAATATATCCCAAATCTGACAGGCAAAAGAGATTCTCCAGCAAGGGAATGAACCAAAAGGGATTTGGGGACAGGAGAATTAAGGGATGCCAGAAATGTATAGTGTGTGAGAGAAAATAGAAGGAATTGTGGCAATGAATCCTTTATTAAAAGCAGATTTTAATTCCTTCAAGAATTAGCATCATAGGTGTATTTGCAGGAAGTAGAGCTCAGAATTTAGGAAATGAATGAATAAATGACAAGTACAAAGTACAGCTGCTGCTTGAAAAAGAGTTCTGCTGTACTAAAAAGCACTTGAACATTCATTTTATTCTCCTGACTGTTACTGAAAGCATGGGCAAAAGTACTTAACTTGAAAATGGCATCAATTGAGGGAGATTCATTCTAAGAGAGAGGTTAAAGATGTGAAACCTGATTCATTCTTAGAAGTAGGAAGTCCTGTGGTTAATTTGAGATCTTATCATATTCTACAACTAATAAAATGTACTTTATAACTAATGTAAAAATTCATTGTGGAATTGAGTGTCATTGACATTTTAAATGTGCCATTCTACAGGAAAATAATATTTCACAGGCAGCTTCTTTTCAAGTTTCTCCCAAAATTCCAGAGATGGAATAGAAACCAGGACATTTTCTGCAAGTATTCTGATTTTAACTCATCCTCCCCACCTCAAACAAGATTTCCTCTGCTCTCTGAGATGTGCTGCTCCAAGCTCTTGCAAAACTTGGAGTGATCCAAAGTCACCTGAGCTTTCCCAGGATTCAGAGCAGGCCCTAAACCAGGAGGTGGATGTGGATGGAGGCAGACCAGGAGCACTTGCCCTTTCTTTTATTCCCCTCTCTGTGTCAAAGCTCCATTGTCTCTAACCTTATAAAATTTCTATAATTTAGCTTTCCTTGCTGCCACAATCCCTGTCTGTCTTTCCCTTCCCAGAAATACTTTCCTCATCCACTTTGCCTCCTGAGAACACATCAGGAGGATTTGATAGTTCAGCAGCACTAAAAAAAAAAAAAAGCCATTCTTTTGTTGTGATATTCAGAGAATATAAAAAAGGAACTGCACTCCTAACACTTTTCTGTCTCCTCATGGATTATTTATTGTTGGAAAAGAGGGAAACAAATGCCACTGGGACATGAGCATATTCCTTTTTATGAGTTTCATTTCACCCAGGCCAGACCTCATGGTTATTGCCAAGGTGAATTCCAAAGCCCTCCCTCACCTGCATTCCATTTGCCACCCTTCCCATCCACACACCCCCCTTCTTCTAATACTGAATAAAAATCCACTTTAAACATTAACATAAGCTTATTAAGGAGGTCTCAGTTCCTGGAACTGTGTTCCCTCAATCTTTCCTAAGCATTCATCATTCATTTTGCAGATTCATTTTAATAACTGAGATAATCTTCATGGTTTTTATCCTCTTCTTCCCACTGCTGCTGGTTTGTTGTTTTTTTTTTAAGTGGCAGTCAGTAAAGAGCAGAGAAACTCTTGCTTCCCTGCAGGAAAGCATGCAAGGGCTGAGGTTTGTTGTGCTGTCTGTTGTGTGTGAGAAATCAGGGTAGTGAAGGAGAGGGGAAGGCAATAGGGCAGAAATCCCCTCCTTTTCCCCCTGCAGCCTGGGAAGAATCCTCAGCCTGGATCAGGCTGATGCTGGGCTCAGGACTGGAGCTCACCACAAGACTGGGGAAAAAAAAGTGGAGGAGTGTTGAGGCTGACTCCAAATGTAGTATTTTGTCCCAGAAAAGCGTTAAAGAAAGAAAAAAATGGAAAGAGTGGGATAAAAATTGTTTAAATATAATGTGTCACTTGGGAATTGGACCTCTTGAAGCAGAGTGGGGTCTTTGGGGTTCTTGCTAAAATCCAGTGACCCTGGTAAACCAAAAGCAATTCTACAAAAGATGTCCCTGAGAGCACTAAGGAGGAGTGAAGAGAAGTCCAAGTGTCTCAGTGCTTGGTGACACATCGTGGTGACCAGTGTGGACACTTTGCAAGCTCAGCAGTGTTTTTCTAAGAAACACAATTGCAATCCACCCCTGCTGAAGGAAAAAATGGTTTAGAATTTCCTCTTCCTGTGTCCAACCCTTAGGTACAAGCATGGTACAACTGTCCCAGTGCTGGTGTCACTTAAGGAAAGGGTTTTCACTCTGGGTGAGATGGGAAGGTAAAGCCACCTCCACTGCTTCCCAGAGCCAGGAGACTCAGCCTTGAGGAAGGACAGCACCCCCAGGCACAGTTTACACTGTCAAGATTTTCGTAAATCACCCTTAGGTTTCAGTCCTGGCAGCTCAGCTCTGAACACCCAGTGGGCACCCTGGAAAATACCCCTGGGCAGTTGTCCTGCAGCCCACCCCGCTCAGCTTTCAAGCTGTGAAATAAGAACATTTCTGCCCCAGCATTTGTATAACTTATGTAAAAATTGTGGAGTTGAGTGTCGTTGACATTTAAAATGCGCCATTCTACAAGAAAAGAGTACTTCACAGGCAGCATCTCTTCAAACTTCTCCCAAAATTCCAGAGATGGAATCTCACCCTCTCTAAATTCCTCCCCCTTTGGAGCAGAGATTTCTTGTTACCTCCACACCCCTGGCTGTGTCCAGCTCACCCACCCTGCTGTCCCTCTCTCTCCCCGCTGCAGTGAAGAAGCAGGACCTGGCCAGCGCCGTGGGGAGCCACCTGCCCATCCTGCAGTGGGAAGACAAGCGAGGCCTGGCCTTCACCAAGAACAACCTGAGTTACTCCAGCAACGCTCTGGTGATTCCTGTCTCTGGGGACTACTACGTGTACGCTCAGGTCACGTTCCGAGGGCCCGTCGAGAGCGGCCACAAGCCCAACTCTGTCACTGAGATCATCACCAAGGTCACTGACAGCTACCCCGAGCCCACCCAGCTGCTGACAGGCACCAAGACCCTCAGTGAGAACAGCAATGGTTGGTTCCAGCCCATCTACCTGGGAGCTGTTGTCTCCTTGGAGGTGGGAGACAAGCTGATGGTCAACGTGAGTGACATCAAGCTGGTGGATTACACCAAGGAGCACAAAACCTTCTTTGGGGCCTTTCTGCTGTAGGGCTCTGGTGGGGGATCCCTCCAGGGTCAGCGGGGGGACCTCCTTGGATTTTTGGCTTTGTGGGCACGTGTTGGGGTGAGATCTCTGCTGGTTTCCTTCTTCTTCTTTTTCTTCTTTTTCTGTGCCATCACTGCCCTGCAGCTCGCTAGAGCCTTAATGTAACAGGAAGGGAAAGGTGAAGCTGCAGGTTGAAGTGGAATAACCCCCTAAAACCACCAACAAAACCAACCAAAAACTAACTAAAAAAAAAAAATATACCCTAAAAAAGCC
>VXBU01001034.1:845038-901979 GCA_013400315.1 Bombycilla garrulus
GCCCCCCCATAAAACAACAAACAAAAAACCCACAAACAAACAAAAAGAAAACCCAAAACAAAACAAAAGCACAACCAAAAAAAAACCCATAACAAAGAAAGAAAAGCCAAAATAGAAAAATGAAAGTTGTATTGGAGGGGAAAAAAAAAGTATTTTTGAAAGCAAAAGTTGAAAGTTCTTCAAAAGTTTGTAAGCTAAGGAGGAACAGTTGATACCTGTGGGTAGGAATTTGTTTTTGAATATTGAGCTAGGCTATGTCACTAATTCCACCTTCAATGTACAATTTCCTAAACTCCAAAAAACAAAACAAAAAAGTTTTCTGAGCTTTCTTCAGCACTTCCAGTATAGTTTTGCATGACCCTTCTTCAGATTCTCATTTCTAAAAGATAATTACTTCTCATCATTTTCTTATGAATAGATTTACTCAGTACTTTGCACTAACATAAAGCTCAGGTTAATTATTAACTGCTTAATTAATCCCTTCCAACTTTCCTGTAAAGTAGATTAAAACTATATCTTGTGCTTTGCAGAAGCAGAAGCTGCTCGAGATTTTTGAGATTTTTTTTTTCCAAAAAATTGTTTACAGTTCTCTAAGCGCATATACAGCCTCAAAATATTCTGGAAAAGATCTAGGGAACGCACAAAACACTTTCTGTTTCAAGCATGAAAGTGGAATGTCCCCTCCAGGTCCTAACTTTAGGATAACAGAAAAAAAAAAAACAACAAAACAAGGCAGAGAGAGACACAGAGCAAAATTTTGCACACTTTTTAAATCAGCCACCGAAATTTTGGGAGAAAACCTCTGCAATGTTTTGCTTTCCTTTATATTTAATACAAAACAAATGCAACTGAAGAAATCACTGCTTGGGCTCCAGCCACTGCTGCTGGTGGCCCCTGACCCCACGGGACTCCCCAGCCCTGCCCTGGGTGAAGGTTGGCCACCAGCTGTCCCCACAAAGGTGAAAAGACCCAAAGACAGGAGCCAGGTGGAGCTCAGGGGTGTTCAACCTCCCACCTTGCACTTGCTCATTTCCACAGAGCTTTCTGTCTCTCAGGGCCATCCGCATTTTCCCTGCTGCAGCAAATCCATCTCCAGTGGTTCAGGATCCTCACGGGTTTGGTTTCACGCCCTGAACAGCCCCGAGGTCTCACCCCCAAGCACCAGGCTCCCCTCTCTGCAGCTCTTCCCTGCCTCACCTCCTTGGATTTCCTCCATTTTTCCACTTCTTGCCCAGAAATGACAGCGAGGCTTTGTTGCCTGAGCTGATGTTTGCACTCCCAGCCATGGTGGAGCCCAAAGTCCCCCAGCAGGGCCGGGGAGAGGCTGAGGTGGGGAATTGCAGCACTGGGGGTGAGGGGCTGGAGCTGGAGAGCTGAGCTGGGCTGAGGGGAGACAAACCCATGTGTGGTCCTGCAGCTTTGTCCGTGGCAAAGCCTTTCCCCAGGAGATGGTTTGCTGCTCTGGGAAGATCTCTTGGAGCTGAGGAGTCAGTGGAGCAGCTGGAGCAGGGAGAGAGGCCAAGGAGGTTGGGGAGGAAGGAGAGGAGCAGAGTAGGAGGAGGGAAGGCCCAGGCAACACCAGGACCTCTGTGTCTTCATGTCTTGGTGTAAGGACCTTCCTGCTGATGTGAAAACTGGCAGCTCTTTTGTGGAAAACCATCTCAAAATGGCTTTTTGCCCATTCTTCCCTATCCTGCAACTCCTGGATCCCACACTCTCAGTCCTTCCCTGTTTCAGGCACATCACAACAGCCAGGACTTGGCCACCCTGCCCTGCCTTCTTTTCCTCTGTGGGTCTCTCCTTGTTTCCAGGTTTTCCTTGAGTCTCATCACTGATTGTTGTCCCCTGGCACAACTCTGCCTGTTTGGGGACCGTGACAAATTCCCTGCATCAAAACCTCATCCCAGTCTGGCTTCCCTTTGACCCATCCTTCACCTTCCCCACATCCACATCTCAGCTCTCCTCATGCTCCTTCTTGCCTTCCTGGCCCAGCCCATTAGGTGCAAAGACATTTCTTTATCCAAATGCCATTTTTTACACTCAATTTCTCCAGCACATAAAGAAAACTGACATCTCAAAGTAGGTTTGTATTGGAGAAAGTAAATTTTAATTATCCTGCAGGCAGATGGGAACACTCTGAATCAAAGGATCCTCTTATGTCTTTATGATCCAGACCACTTCCATCTTTGAGTCCTTATTCCTGTTTTATCTCCACCTGCTCAGCCTGGTTTTTTTGAGCTGGGTCTGGAGCAGTTATTCCCCAGTTATCCATTCAGAGCTTATTATTATTAATTATCCATTCAGAGCTTATTATTATTAATTATCTACTCAGCCTTGTTCTGGTGATCCAGGTCCTTTTCAGGGCTCTTCTTCCTGTTCAGAGACTCCCCCACCAGGGTAAAATCTGGTGAAATCCCCCACTCTTGGCACTTCTAGACAGAATTATTCCCTGTGACACCCTGTGACTTTCCATAGCTCAGATTTTGTGAAGTTTTCCCTCAATAACTCACGTGGAGTGTTTGATCACTTGCTTGTGTGCCCAAAACAGGATCTGAACTCATGAAAACACAAAATCTGCAGCTTTTGGAATATGTAGAGCACTTCAGGTGACCAGCACACGAAACAACATGGTCAGTCTCATAAAGGAACATTTGAAATCATCTTCCCAAGACAGGCGATTCCCAGCAATTAGGCAGGAAGGCTTCTGCAAAGGGCACAATAGGGTGAATTTGCTTTATCCTTGGAGGAAATTGGAGGGGAAATTCTCTCTATTCTGGGATAATTACAGGAATTCAGCAAGCTTTTCTTCTCTGTGAATGAGCTGATCATTCTGAGGGCTCGAGGCAATCCTGATAGGCTGGGACAGCAGATTTCCAGGGCAAGTGTATCCAAGGCATCATCACTCAGTCCTGCTGTGCTGAACGATGGGAATGGGGAGGGCTGGGGGAGAGGAGTGGGGAATGCAACACTTGGCACTCAAAGAGCTTTCTGTGGGATACACACACACACACAAATATTTTAATTTTTTTTTGGTGGATATTCCATAGAAGTTCCAGGAATCCCATTGGCAATAATGAGCCTTTGCTAGCACATAATTTGTGCCCGCTGCACACTAAAGATGAATTTCACCAGCAAAACGTTGCCTGTTGCAGCTGCATTCCAGGTGTGATTCTCCTGATCCATAATCCATAGAAATATTTATTTTAGTCCAGTTAGAGCTTTTGCACCCAGCTGCCACGCCAGCTTCAAGCACATTTAGCACACATTTTATAGGACATAAAACAATATATGTGGCATTACTTGTTTTAAAGTGGTGCAGGCATATTGATCCCCACATGTATCCTCATGGAAATTCTCTTTATTTCCTTTTTCTCCCCTTTTCAGTGCTAATAATGTTACTGTAACAGTGACCAGCACATAAAATGAGTGTTCAGAGGCTGATTCTGGCCCTGTTTTATATTAGATACTCCTCCACAGAATTCAAAGGCATGAAGTCAGAGAAAAGTCACTTTAGTGAGACAAAAGTCAAGCTTAAAGGGAAATATCTCCAACAGACTGAACCTAAACTGTGGATTCTGAGATTATTTTTTTTTAAGTTAAATAAGGACAGGAGCAGTCTCGTAAATTTGTGGGTTTTGAGTTAGGAAATGTAAAGCATTTCTGAAGATGTGAAAATGCCCAGGCATCAGCATTTTCAATGAAATGCTAATGAGGTCTGATCATGGGAAGCAGTGGCCTTACAGTCTGTGGTCAAGCTGAACATGTGCTTTGTTTTGAGGGCTAAAACGAAACTAAAACCATTATCAAAAAAAAAAAAAAGGAAAAAAATAAAGAAAAAAAAGGAAATATGGAAAAAAAAGGATGAATTAGGCAGCTTGGGCTAAATAAGGTCAAACATATATTTCAGATTTTGACCCTTCCATTTCTTAGGAAAAAAAACCTGAAGGCACTTTTCAGAACAAAACCACTGAAAGAAGAAGTATCAAATTATTATAAATTTTTAACCACTGCTCAAAATATTCTAGATCTTAGGAGTTGTCTTCTTCCCTAATCTCTTTCATCCCCCCAAAAAACTAACACTAAGCACAACCAAAATTCATCAAACAGTTCATTCCCTACCACTTCCTCTCCGCTTAAAAACTGAATATTGATAAATAAGCATTAATTTCCTCTCCATGCACATGCAGAAGTAAATTCAGTAAATTTTAATCAAAGTATAAAGAAAACAGCTCAAATCCTGCCAGCATTTATTTGTGCTGAACAGCTCACGTGGCTGAGGGGGATCATGGTAAAAACCAGCTCCTCTTTGGTGGATGGGAGGAGTAAAATCTGCATTTTAAAACAAATTAAAAGTGGATAGAAAGTGTTAATTGTGGTTATCCTCAGCTCCACCATGGTTTGGAGCAATCTTTCAGATCAAGGAGTGAGTGCAGGGACTGTGCAGCACAGGGGTGTTGGCAGGATCAGTGTCCAAGGGTGTCAAACATCACCCAAAAACACTGCTGAGAAGATTTTGGATGTGGCAGGGCGGGGGATGTGATGAGCAAACCTCTCTACAAAGGGGGTCCCCAACCAAGCCCAACAGATTTAGGAATCCATTCAAAAATTGCAATACCATATTCCAGAATTTTGAAGGAATCTTGTTTTGTTCACCCCTCTATGGCACATCTGACCACCCTGTACTTTGTTTTATTTATCTTGTGAGTGGCCCATCATTTCAGCTGAGAAATGAGGAGAGAATTCGTTCTTTAGAAGAATCAGAAAATGTCAAAGGATCTTTGCCCCGATGTGGGTGTTACACCAGTAATAGCATTTTGCTATTGTAAGGGATTTTCTAGAAGGGATTGTCTTTTGTCTTGTGCCTCAGCACTGAGATGTATCTTTACCACAAGAACTGACTTCGCTTCTTTATATTTTCCCGAGTTTTATGATAATAAAAATGCAACTTAATGAATGTGACCACTTTTGATCCCGGTCCCCTTCCCAAAACACTAATCACAATTTAGAGTGACCAGTTAATGCAGCCAGGCAGCACTGGTGTGTAAGAAACCAGTCTGGTGGTGTGTAAATGTGCAAATAATCATTATTATGTGCAGTTAGAGGTCCCTCAGCAGAGTGAAGTCTGGTCCAGACTTTCCCCTGGGAATTTAGAGACATTTGCACTTCATAAGGCAAAAACCATACACAAAAACACCTCAGCATTTCGGGAATTCTGTTCCCAATTGCTCAGCTCCTGGCTGACAGGCACAACGGGGGAATTTTGGCCAAGTGAGAGTCAAAGTGAAGGCAGCAGGGCCCTGGGCACCCCTAACCCTGTTCTAGCCCCAGCTTTGCTGTCCACACCCTCCCAGAAGAGCAGCAGCATCCCCTGGATATTTATTCTCATCCTGGCTGCTGTTATCTTCAATTGCTCTGCTGCCAAGAATGCAAATTCCTTTCTTCCCACCAACAGAACTGAAAGACATTCTCGTTTCCCAATTTGCCATATAATTTCTTTTTCTCAAAATTTGTTTTGTTTTCCCGGCTTGAACTTGGGAGTATCACATCTAAATTGGTTCAGGAGAGATTTCTGGGGAAGGGCTCTGTGCTCTGGCTCCAGGAAGGTTTTCACTGGAATACTCTGATGGAAGACATTTGTTTCCCCTACTTTCCACCCACTTGCAAATCCCTGAGAGGTTTTGTTAACAGCCTCTGTAGATCAGCCAGGAGTTAATTAGACAGTGGCAATCAGGCTGCTTTCCCCTGTGACACCAAGAAGATGTTATTTGCTGTTATCTTGGGTGGTTTTTTTTTCTTTTTAATCCAATATCTACCTCACATTTAGCAAAAGCAAAACAGATTTTTTTATTATTATTATTTCCTATTTTAACTTGAGCAGAGCAAAATTCAATTTCACTGCCATTTTACTCCATGCTTTGCACATTTAGGGTAATAACTTGAAATTCTTTGTCGTCTAAACACACTGAGTGTGAGCACTGTGCTGCATTTTGGCTTTCTTTAATCCTATAAAAGCTGTCTGCTCTCAATAAATCCATGTTCCCCCTCGAGAGCAGAGGAGGAGAGAGGCACATCCCTGGAAGGCTGCACATCCTAGGGAAGGTGGGGATGACTGAGGTGCTTCTCTCCCAGGCTGGAGAGGGATTTTTGTGCTGTTTTTCTGGGTAAAGATGACCCAAGCAGCTGGTGAAAAGGAGAACCCCACTCCTCTCACTCTGGGGTGGGTGGATAAATCCTTGTGGGGAGGATATCTCCAGGGTTTAACATTAAATCTTTGAGGGGAGATCCCTCCAGGGTTTAATGTTACAGCTTTGAGGGGAGTTCCCTCCAGGGTTTAATGTTAAAGCTTTGAGGGGAGATCCCTCCAGGGTTTAATGTTAAATCCTTGTGGGGAGGATTCCTCTGGGGTTTAGTTTTGAATCTTTGTGGGGAGGATCTCTCCAGAGTTTAATGTTAAATCTTTGAGGGGAGATCCCTCCAGGGTTTAGTGTTGAATCTTCGTGGGGAGATCCCTCCAGAGTTTAATGTTAAATCTTTGTGGGGAGATCCCTCCAGAGTTTAATGTTAAATCTTTGAGGGGAGATCCCTCCAGGGTTTAGTGTTGAATCTTCGTGGGGAGATCCCTCCAGAGTTTAATGTTAAATCTTTGTGGGGAGATCCCTTCAGGGTTTAATGTTAAATACACACATGGAGTCCTGAGGGGAGGGAGAGCTCACTCTCCTCCTAGAAGGTTACTGCAGGAAATCCATCCTCCAGGGCAGGACACTCCCCACAGGAGCTGGACATTCCCTGAGGGCCGTGATGCCCACAGGATTGATCCCTCTCAGCTTTGTCCCCCTTTTCCCCGCTGGGGACGAGATCCCAGGGAATTCATCCAGCTCTGGGGTTCTCTCTGCCAAAGCTTCTGTCCCCATGGAGGGTGCAGCACGAGCTGGGACAAACTGCTGATTTTCACTCCCAGGAAGGTCCAACACTCTGAAAATCCCAGCTGATGGACAGGGAGGTGTTCCCCACCCCCTCAGCACCCAGACAGGTTCCCAAAGGAAACCAGAGCTCCACTTCCATTTCTCTGTGAGTCCTGGGGCCAGCACTGGGTACAATCCTCTCACAGAGTGTGAGGGAATTCCAAATTCCACTTCCAAATTCCTGTTTCCTGATTGTTAAATCTCATGGAACAACACGAAAAGCATTGCCTGGGAGATCATAACCCAGTTTATTAAGCAACATAAGTCAGCAGTGTTAGGTTTTTTTGCTGAATTATGAACTAAAATAGCTTTCCAGCTGCTCTCATTCTTGCACAAATCTCCTTATGTTCTGCCATTGATTGTAGAGTTTTATATTAAAACGTCAAAAAAGGGCACTGAAAATGTTTGCTGCATATTTATTGGTACTGTACATAGAGATGTCTTAATTTTATGGAAGAGAAATTGTAATATTCACGGTATAAAGTTTAGATCTATTATACTTGATGCTATTTCTTTGGGAAATTAAGTTTATAGATAGTATTTTAAAATGTTCTTTATGTCTTAAAGCAAAAAAAATAAAATTAATTGGATTCATATTTATTCCTGAGTAGTTTTTTATTCCAATAATCACCCACCAAGTGCTCTATTCACAGCTGGGAAGGGCAGACATTTCCCCATGTCAAAGTTTATCATGCATTATAAATGTGTTGGTTGGGAGGTTTTATATAAACTATTAATTGCATTCAGAATACAGACAGAAAATTATTAATCCTGGCATTTCCAGAGCAGTGAAATTAAACCCTATTCATGCGAGGACAAGGTTCAGACATTTCCATGAGCCTTTAAGGGTTTTAGAGAATTTTGTTCCATTCTCATCTGACTGAGTAGTTTTCAATTCCACAGGATCCTTTTTTAGTCTCTAGACACAACTGAATCTCACCTGCATTTCTCAGGGTGTCCAAGTCACATTTCTAAGGGTGCCCCCTCAAAAAAAAAAAAAAAACCAAAAAAAAAACCCAAAAACCACACACACACAAAAAAAACCCCCACCAAAGATAAGTACTCTGTTTTTGAATGAAAAACTCCCATTGAACTGCTTTTTACGCAATAAGGAGATTATTTAGTAAAACCTTGCTATGTTCCGGGATTTCTTTAGAATTTCAGAACACTGGAACAGAACAGCATTTATGATTCAGAAAATAGGCCTTTATGGCAATTAACCAAATTGCTGATTCTCACAATAGGCTCCATTGAACCAAGACCATAAATCACTATTTCTGTAAACAGAAATAAAATAAAATAAAAAAAAAAGGAAAAGTTAATTCTGTTTTCTCCAGTACCAGATTTGGCTGAGGGGTGTCAGCCAGAGGAGCAGGCTGCAGGCTGGAATTTGGCTGTTAGCACAGCTTCTTCCAGGGCCCGACTGTGATGGGCTCACTCTGTCAGGGACCATCTCCCTCCCTCAGTTCATTCCAGAGGTCTCAGAAGCAGCAATCACAACCTGGCCCTCATTTCTGAGCTGAAGCAGAGCTTGGGGGGTGGGAAGATGTTTTTAGCATTTCCCAGAAGCAGAGCCTGAGTTTGGCTCCTGCAGCAGCCCTCAGGGCTGTCCCCTTTCGACAGCTGGCACAAAACTCCCTCCCCTCCTGCCTCGTTAACAAGAATAAACTCATTAATTTGATGCTGGAGCACTGCCAGGTGGGGAAGGGGCTCAGCATTCCCTGCACAGGCACACCAACATCCCCCCAAGGGAAGAGGAGACTCAGGGCTGAGCTCATCACTCTCCACAGCTCCCGGCAGGGTGCCTGTGCTCAGCTGGGCTGGGGCTCTTTCTCCAGGAACTGACACAACCAGGGGACACAGCCTGAGCTGCACCAAGGGAAATCCAGGTTGGATATTGGGAAGAAGTTCTTCCCAGAAAGGTGATAAAGTGCTGGAATGGCTGCCCGGGGAGGTGCTGCAGTCACCGTCCCTGGATGTGTTTAACAAAGCCTGGATGTGGCACTGGGTGCCAGGGTTTAGGTGAGGAGTTGGGCATGGCTTGGACTCGATGGTCTTGAAGGCCTCCTCCAACCCGGGGATTCTGTGGGATCGGGTTCATCGCTGCGGACAGGATGTGGAGGCACATTCCTGCCTGCAGGGGAAGGCATCCATCACCAGGCAAACCTCTGCCAGGGCACGGCCAGCTGGGAAATCACACACAGCAGAGCTGCTTCCCTTCTCGCAGCAGGGAAATCCTTCCGAAGGGACAGCGCTCGTGGCCCAGCCCTTCAGCGAGATGACTTCACTGCGTGAAGAAAAGGAAGTGGGGCATCTGTATGGAAATCAGGGGAATCTCTAGAGCAAAAACAAGGAGATATGAAACAGCTTTTTGTTCTAGAAGTGGGGCTGTTCCTGTCTGCTGGCAGATTGCCTGGTGAGAAAGTAGGAAAGGTGTTACAGCATGGGCAAAATTCCCCAGTGTCTGTGTGCAAATCTGGAACCACACAGCCCCTGGAGCTCTCACTACCTCACATGTGGGGGCACCTCACTGGTTTCCCTTCAGAAGTTTTCCCCTTTATAACTCTTTAATGGAGGAGATGGGCTGAGGAGGGTGGAAAAGGATCTTTTCTTTGCTGCAGCCAATTCTCACATGGGTTAAAAGATTCAGAGCCATCAGTGTGTCACACTTGGTCAGTCCTGGCCTGTACCAAGAGTAGAGAGGCCAGCAGGACCAGGAGAGGCACTGCCCCCTTCCTGGGCACAGCTGGGGCACCTCGGGGGCTCTGTCCAGTTCTGGGCCCTCATGGCAAGGGGGCACTGAGGGGCTGGAGGGGGTCCCGGGCAGGGAACAGAGCTGGGACCCCAGGAGAGGCTGAGGGAGCTGGGAAGGGTCTGGAGCCCCAGGAGAGGCTGAGGGAGTTGGGAAGGGGCTCAGCCTGGAGAAAAGGAGGCTCAGGGGCCCTTGTGGCTCTGCACAACTCCTGCCAGGAGGGGACAGCCGGGGGGGTCGGGCTGTGCTCCAGGGAACAGGGACAGGAGGAGAGGGAACGGCCTCAGGCTGGGCCAGGGGAGGCTCAGGGTGGATCAGCAGGAATTTCTCTATGGAAAGGGGGATCAGGGATTGGAAATAGCTGCCCAGGGCAGTGATGAAGTCACAATCCCTGGAGGTGTCCAAGGCAGGTTTGGATGTGGCACTCAGAGCTCTGGGCTTGGGACAGATCAGTCACAGCTTGGACTCAATGGGCTGGGAGGTCTTTTCCAACATTTATTATTCTGTGATGACTGATCCTCTATGGTAATAAACCACAGTTCAGTATTTATCCATTAGGTAGGCTCTGTTGAGCAAATTTGTTATTCCTTACCCTGGGTTCTACATCACAATCCCAGTTTCCAGAAGGCATTTACACAACCACAAACCATTTATTTAGCAAGCACAGGTTTCTCTGGGATGATTTTCCGGCCACACTGGGGTTCCACAGGGTCAAGCTTTTGGGCTGGAATTGTAGCAATGACACCAGAGCTCTTCAGAGGTCTGACTTTATTTGTGCCTCTGGCAGGTTCCCAAGATGCAGCTGAGCAAAGCCTCACTATTTTTAGGAAAACTGTTGGGTAAAGAAGAGCTGCTCTCACACTTGCAACAGGGAATTTCCACGTCCTTCCTCCCCAGAGAGGTCTGACAGCACATCTGGGTGGATCTCCCAGGGCATGAGGCAAACTGTGCTGCCACAGCACCTCCTGCCCTGCTCATCCTGGAAAACCCCAGCGGAGCACACCGAGCTGAGCGGGGTGTCCCAGTGCCACAGGGACTGCTGCCACCTGCACTCCCTTTCCCTCCACTCCATGACCCAGGGCAGACCTGTGCTCACCCGCAGCCACAGGAAGGAGACGCCAGGCAGGCTCCTGGGCCACCCCAGGCAGTTCTGAGCTGTGCCACTTCTCCTCTTTCCCTTCAAGCAGGTACAAGCTGATGCCTTCAGATTTTAGCTTTTATGTTTCTCAGATCCTGCACTGCATTAGTGCACAACCCTGAACTCCCTACAGAGTGTTACTGAGCTCCCTTCACATTTTGGTCAGACAAATCAATCCTTCCAGGCCTGAGATCCAAGGACAGCCTCTGCCTCAGGCCACAAAAAGTATAAACAGAAGTGAATTGGAGGTGGAGCAAACTGGGGGTGAATGACTTCATTACATGAAGCTGTAATTGGACAATTAACCCCTGATATATAAATAGACCGAAGTTATTTCTGTCTGAAAAACTTGTGACCCATAATCCATCTTGAAGCCCCTTGGGAGGCTTCATCTGCCCTTAATGTACCTGAAATTAAATATATCCACTTTTATTAAATATATCCTTAATTAAATATATCCACTTTTATCTTTTTAACTTTGTTTGGCCTCTGTTTCTAGGTAAACCCACTCCAGGCATCAAATCAAAGCTCCAAGTGCTAAAGCTCAGTGTTTTGATTTTAAAATGGATGGGTTTATGTCCATCCTCTGGTAGGATAAGACCAATAACTCCTGTGTTGGACTGTGGCTCCTCAAGATAATCTCTGCTCAGTTCTTCCTCTGCTATCCCTACAGAAGGAACTGCATCCCCAGGTTCCCAAAGTCCCTCTACTCCCACACAGGACACCTTTCCTTCACAATAGACAAAGAAAAAATAGCTTTTTTTAGCTTATTTTACCTTCATTTTACATTAGGGCCTGTCTGATGTCAGAGGTGGTGGAAACTAATCAAAGCTCATTCATTTAGGTGAATTTTTACACAGCTTGGAAATCAGCAGAAGAGGAACAACTTCAGCTCAAGCTTCACTAAACATACCCAGTCTCTCTCAGAGCCCTTACCAGCCTCAGGGAATCTGGGAATATTCCACCTCCCGTGGCTTCTCCCAGTTTGGGAGCAAGCAACTTTCTGCCACTCAGAGCCAAAAAAAGCCCCAAGAATATTTTAATATTTCAATGTACTACAAGTGCAGCCCTGGCAGTGGGGAGCACACTCAGCTGAGGATTCACCTCCAAAGACACCACCTGGGCAAAATCACACGTTGGTGTGAGGAGACAGCAGATATAAAAATCTTTTCTGGGACATGTTCTCCTGCTCAAAAATAAGGTTTGTTTTCAACATCCCTGAGGGAAGCTGTCCCGGAGCTGAGTGACCTTTGCCCGGCAGTTCTGACGTATCCGGGACTGACACGAGCCGCGCTGCCAGCCTGAGCATTCCCCCAGGAAATCAGAGACTGGAGACCCTCAAAGACACAGGGGACATCCTGAAATATCAGACCAGGGGAACACGGAGGCCAGGATTTGAGCAGCAGTGGCAGGAGATGCTGTTTGAGGAGGACAGTTCATTCATTCCCCTCCTGTCCTGCTCACATCTGCCACAGCCACGATTCCAGAGGGTGCATCCATCCTGTCCCCTGGCACTAAACTCACAATTCACAGCCTCATCCCTTCCTAACCAAGCTGGATTTATTTGTTCCTCCAGCTTCCTGTAACAGATTCCTGACATTCTTTGCCCACTGCATGAGAACACTCTCACCTGTTTCAACCTGAAGAAGGGAAGAGCGCTGGAGCCGGGGCTGCAGCCGTCCCCTGGAGCACAGGAGCCTTGGGATCAGTCTGGGACAGGCTCTCCCTGTTGGCTGGAGCTCTGGAACATGACAGCTGTGTGTCAGCACCCGTGTTCCCAGCTGATCATCACTCTGCACCCCGTGCCACATGAAAGAAATCTCAGTGGAACCAGAAGGAGCCTCCTCTCCCTCCCCTGCACAAACGGGGGCCAACTTGATTGTCTTCTTGGCTACCAGAGCCATCCTGGAGCCAGGGGACCAGCAGGGGTGCCAATAACTCACAGACTTGGCTCCCTGCTCTGCCTGAGGCCGTCCCCAGGTCAAAGGGGAACCCTGGAACACCCTCGGGCTTCGGGATGAGTAAGGGACAGCATCAGCCAGCTCCAGACTGGGAGAAATGCCACTGCACAAGACATTTCCTCTCACCCTGCCATCCCCACATTGTTCTATCGTTAATCTCTGCTCTGTGAGGCACAGAAGAGAGAGAGCAGCCAGGACACTGCTACCCTGTCACTCTTTTCCCCTCTGGGGGCTTTCCCAGCTGGCTCTGCTGCAAAAATAAATATTCCTTGCTTGCTTTCCTTTTTTTTTTTTTTTTTGCCATTCACAAAGCCAGTTCTTGGAGAGCCAGCTGCAAGGATTAGGGAGGAGCGTGGCAGAGGCTGCTCCCAGCACAGCTGCCCACAGCAGGGATTTACAAGGAACTCCAGGAACACCAGCAGCTGGCTCAAAGAACTGAGCCACAGCCCCTCACCCCTGCGAGATTTAACTGGAAATGGACCAGGGAAAGTCTTTGGCTGCAGCAGCAAAGCCCTCAGTCCATTCAGACACACAGGAGACAGGAAATATCACAGTGATGAGCCTGAGCTGTTGTGTGGCTTGAATGGGTTTTACCTGGGTGCTTGAAGGAGCCAGAGTTGTCTGAGCAGTTAAAAAACTTTAAAAATAGATGTCTACAAGGAGTCAGAGCCCCTCAGCTTCCCTCACAACCACCCCAAATAGAGCATTAACACACATTGGTTTGTGTAGGATGGGATTTAAGATCCCATCCAGTGCCACCCCTGCCATGGCAGGGACACCTCCCACTGTCCCAGGTCACTCCCAGCCCCATCCAGCCTGGCCTTGGGCACTGCCAGGGATCCAGGGGCAGCCACAGCTGCTCTGGGCACCCTGTGCCAGGGCCTGCCCACCCTCACAGGGAACAATTCCTTCCCAATGTCCCATCCAACCCCACTCTCTGTCAGACTGAAGCCATTCCCTGTGTCCTGTCCCCCCATCCCTTGTCCCCAGTCCCTCTCCAGCTCTCCTGGAGCCCCTTTGGGTCCTGAAGGGGCTCTGAGCTCTCCCTGGAGCTTCTCCTCTCCAGGTGAGCACCCCCAGTTCTCCCAGCCTGGCTCCAGAGCAGAGGGGCTCTGCCTCAGTTTCCCTCTGCAGCCTCAGGGATCAGCACACCCAGAGCCACCCTCCACCCCAAAAACACCTCCTGGGCTGCAACACCCACCCAAACACACTCTCCCCTTCTTACTCCTCCCCATTGCACCTGCAGGAGCAGAGCAAGGCCAGGAGGGTCAATTAGCTGTCATTAATGGGGTCAATTAGCTCTCATTAACACCTGCTCTGGTCAAGAAGAGCAGGTGTCACCCCCTGTCATCCCCCCGGGGTGTGTCCCTGCCTGTCAGGATTTCCCCAGCTCAGCGCATCTCTGCTCTGCACCCTCCTCTTCAGGAAAATAATTAAAACAACAATTAAAAACCCCACTGGAAGGCTCAAACCCAGCCTTGGTCTTTCCCTGTTCTCCTGAGGATCCTCCCTGTGCAGGAGCTCATTCCAAACCCCATCAGCCAGCCTCCCATTCCCTCCCGTGCTTTTCTGCCCCCTTTTGGCTCTGCTTTGGGGGAGGTGAAGAAGAAGCTGCCAGGAGAGCCCTGCACCCTCCTTGGGAAGGACACCCTGATCCCATGCACGAGTGGCAAAGGCTCTCCCCGCACCAGTGACCTCACCAGGAATATTTACTGCCTACACTGAGAACATGTTGGACTTTACTCCTCGCTTTCCCTGCCTTTCCAACCTTCCCTTTAACTACTCAAGGACCTGAAGCAGCAGCCTCTAACACAGCCAAGCTCCAATGTCTTGTCCATGACAAATGGAATTAGTTACCGAGAACAACTTCCAAACATTCCTGTGTGCTTTGATGCAGCCACACAAAATACTTCTGGGTTTTTTTAGAGATAACTGGTGTGTTCCCAGAAAATCACGACCTTTCCTGTCTGTTTGCTCAGGGAAGGTCCTGATTGAAGCATCCTCAGCCAGGCTACATCAAAAGATTGTTGGAGGCTCGTTGGTGTATTTATCCCTGTAGCATTCCTGGGAGATTGGGAAAGTCCGCCTTTGCAAATGGGGAACCTGGGGACGTTAAATGACTGGCTGGAGTCACACAGGAAACTTGTGGTGGGGAAAGAAAAGGGAACCAGGGAGGTCTCCCAAGGTCCCCCCACTGTCCCCGGACCTGTCGCCCATCCCCTGCTGTGGGTTGTTGGTCAGGGCACGGTGAGAGCCCCCGGTTCCCAGAGCCTCTGTGGAATTCCCCCTCCTCCAGCGCCTGAGTCAGGTGGACACTGCTGTCACCCTGCCCCGCCACCTCCTCTGGCCACCAACAGCGTCCCCGCAGCGGGGCAGGGGAGCAGGAGGGGCAGGAGCCCAGGAAAAGCGGCCCCAGTCTGCTCTGGGCTCAGCACGGGGCCTGGGCTCTCCCTCGGGCTCCCTCACAGCCAGCTCAGTGACGTGGGACATTTCCCCGAGCCAGGGAAACCTCCAGGCCCCAGGAGGGGGCAGGGACAGCTGGCTCTGCAGCATGCACGGCCCCCGGGCCAAACATCTGGAATTGCCTGTTGTCCCTGGAAAGGTTCTGCTGCGGGAAAGCTCCGGGCTCAGGAAAGCTGTCCTGCCTCTCCCCACACTCCTGCCGGCTGCCTCCAGAGGGAAACTGGAGGCAAGGTTGGCAATGCGCCTCCTTGGAGGAAGAAATCCTCCCCCTGCTGCATCCCCTGACTTAGAGAAGGGAGGGGGAAAAATAAAACAAACGAGTTTTCAAAGCCAATTTGTTTCTAACCACTAAATTCTCAGTCTGGAGAGTTTTACTTTGAATTAATAGGGGCTGTCTGTGCTCTGGGATTAAAGTTATTGATCCAGCCCTTGATTACTGTTATCTGTCTTTGTTCCTGAACTTATTATCATCCATGCAGGGTGAAAGTCTCTAATTTATGCTCTTACTCCAGAGAGCCATCAGGAAGATGCCACCAGCCGCCAGCTGGCACTGCCAGGGAGCAGCAGCACCGGGATCCTGCAGGTGCAGGGCCTGTGGAGCCAGACCGGTCCCAGATCCTTCCCTGGCTCTGGGCTTCCCCAGCAATTCCCCAGAGGCTCCCGCAAAACCACTGCCCTCGGTGCTCCGTGGTTACTCAGTCAATAAATCCCACTTGCAGTTTCTTAGTACTAAATATCTGTCCCAGGGGTGACTCTGCCTGCAGTGGGAGAGCATTTTAGGAAGCGTTTATTGTCCAGCAAAGTGTCCTGGATTTGTTTTTGGGAATTCAGCTCCTCTCCTGGTTACCACGGGGGTGACCTGGGAGCAGCACAGAGCCAGGACACACCAGGCCAGTTTGCTGTGCCATGGCAGGGCCTCTGAGGAGAAATCACTGTGGAACCACCTCCAACCCGCTGTAACAAACAGGAGAGATGGATGAACACCAGGGGCTGTTCAAAAAAGCCGAGTGAAGCTCCCTAAATATCATCCCTGTGAGTACTCCGAGTTCCTGCAGGTCCCCTGTGGGAGTCTCTGCCTCCCACCCCAGGGGTTTCTTACCAGGAATCCCTTTGAAAAGTCTGTGCCAGGGTCAGGAACAGCAATGAGACAAGTGGGACTCGCTGGCCTCGCTCTGCAGTTGTTTATTATTTCTTTATCACAGTTCAGAGCCTGAGATGACAACAGGCCCTGCACCCTTCAGTGAATGTGCCAGAAAGACACAAAATGGACGATTCCAAGGGTTCTCATACAGATCCCTTATCCAATTGAGTTCCACAACGTACCTAACACGTAGTATGTTTTTATTCAGTCACGTAACATCTGCACTGTGACTTTGTCTGACCAATCACTTGTGCCACCAACACTGCAGAAAATGGAGTAGATGAAGAAGAAGGAAGAAACTGAGTCAGCACCCAAAATCCTCCATCTCGATTTTCATCCACCTTCCAAACTAAAACCCAAAACCTACTTTTTCACCCTGTGATAAACTACAATATCATCTACTACATACATTTACAAAAACTCAGCTCCTCACAAAGTTCTGGAAGCTTTTTCCATGGCCAAAGACTAAGAGCTGTGCTCTCCTGAGAAATAAAACCTCTCAGGACAGGCAAAGGAATATTCCCTTTGTCCTGGATTCGCACAGTCCCCCACCCTCACCCAGAGCCCACACGGCGTGCAGAGAAACCCAAATCCCCTCCCAGACCTCCCACGAGCCACTGGTGTCCCCATGGGTGTGGTGGGACATTTGATGACATCCCAGTTTCCCCTCGCCTGGGAAACACAAGCCCCAGGTGTTGTTGCTGTTTGTCCAGTCCCTGTCTGGGGGAAGCACGGTGGTTTCGGTCGGACACAAGGAGTGTTTATTCCTGGCTGGACAGACACAAGGAGTGTTTATTCCTGGCTGGACTCAGCTGGGATGATCTCAAGGCATGACTGCGTTACACCCTCAGACCCTTTCATCACACCGAGCTGGTGGGACAAGAAATGTTGTCATGTGGCAAAAGGTCAGCAGCTCCTGGGGGGCTCTGGAGGCAAGGGAAGGTTTGGCCAAGTGTGCACTCAAGGAGAGGAGCTGACTTAGCACCCCAGGTCCTGCCAGGGTGCCAAACCCAGCAGGAAAATCCGTGTTTGGCTGGGTTTGCTCATAAAGAGGGGTTGGAATGAGGTCATTTTAAAGTCCCTTCCAGCCCAAACTATTCCATGATTTGTAGTAAACTCTCCCAGGAGAGCAGCCACTCTGCTGCTGATTCACCATGGCTTGGAGGAGAATCTGTCCATCAGGAAAAGGAGAGGGAAAATCAGCAGGAGAGCCTGACTTAGGGCTGAGCTTATGGCAGGACAGACGCATCTCCTGTCTCCTGGGAGTTTTATACAGACTGTGCTCTGAATTTTCCAAGTGATTTCTTTTTTTTACAGGAGGCTTCAGGATAAAGTGTCTGAAGAATTTTTTTGTTGATCTTCTTTTATTTGCCCAGCCTCCCTTAAAACAGAAACCACCTGAACATTACCTGACAAAACCATAAACCCTGCACACTTTCAGCACGGTGTTCAGGTTGTTGTGCTTTTGGGATTTTGGGATGTTGGCTGAAGCTCTGTTTTGGGCAAGGTTTGCATCAGGCCACACTGATGCTGGTGTGCAGGGAGTAAAGCCTGGATGGCTGCAGGAGGGCTGGGGGGCTGTGACAGCACAACTGGTGGCCCTGGGCCACCCAAAAAAAAAAACCTCTGGCCACCAGGATCTGCAGAGTGGAGCAAGGGAGAAGGTCCAGCCAGGGAATATTGCTCTAAAGAGAGCAGAAGCTGCCAGGAGATGGACTGGCTCAGCAGGGCACTGCTGGTGTTCTAAGAGAGCTGAGGATGTGGGGAGAATTCCTGATTTCCTCCTGGATTTAGCCTAAACTCTCCAAGAGGTCACTCACAGAGGACGTGGAATGGTTTGGGTTGGGAGGGATCTTTTAAGTCACCCTCATCCCACCCCTGCCATGGCAGAGACAATTCCCACTGTCCCAGGCTGCTCCAAACCCCATCCAGCCTGGCCTTGGGCACTGCCAGGGATCCAGGGGCAGCCACAGCTGCTCTGGGCACCCTCTCCACCCTCATTGTAAAAATCTAAATTGTTCCTATTTTAGTTGTAAAGCCAAAACCCATCGCCCCTTGTCCTCTCCCAGCTGGCCCTGCTCAAACGTCTGCTCCTCTCTTTCTTAAAAATCCCCTTTAAGTACTTTAAACACAACAAGGTCTCCTTGCAGCCTTCTGTTATATAAGATCTCTCATTGAGCAGCTCCTCCCTCTCGGTTTTGTCCTCAGATGTGTTTTTTTAAAGGCTAAAACATCCCCAGGCATTTCTCCCTAGGATGTCTGAGCCACTAAATAAACAAATTGTGTTGGGGACACTCCAAAAGATGAAGGACATGAAAACTCTTGGGCTGTGTCTGCCCATCCCCCCTGCCCAGACAGACAGACAGATTCCCTGCAGTTATTTCAAGGATTGAACACTCCAGGTGTCACCAGAACCTCTCCTCCGGGACCCCAGTGTGTCCTTTTGAACACTGCCCCTTCCCTAAAGTGAAATTAAGGAGTCCTTGGTGAAATTTGGGGTCAAGACAAAGGAGGAGGAAAGACAGGTTGAGACGAGAACTGAAATACGGAATGGGTGGGAAAGAAAGACTGGAGCAGGAACTGGGAGCTGGAGATTGAAGCTGATTCTGCTTCATAAAGCAAAACCAAAAGTTGAATTTGAGTTCAGGTTTCTCCTTCCAGACCACTGTCCCTGAGCAAACTGTGAATTTCGTGTTTGTTTTGGGTTTGTTGGGGATTTTCTTCTGGTTCTTCGAGATGAGCAACTTTATCCAGCTCCAAACACGTGATGAACAATTGCATCAGACTTTGCAGCCACCTGTGACACTCCTCAGGTCACTGAGCTGCTGAAAAGCCCAAACCCTGAGGTTTCTTAGAAATTAAAGCCTCTGGAAAACTGGGTGGGGGCGGATTTTGGGATCCCTTTGTGACTGCAGCACCTGGAGTCACCCACCTGAGCAGGCAGAGAGCAGCAGCTGTGGCTGGATCCTGGATTCCGCGTCCCTGGAGGCACAGACAGCTGGATCCTGGTCAATTCTGAGTTCCAGAACAGCTTTTTTCTCCCAGAAGGTCACCTCTGAATATCCCTGAGTATCTTCAGAGCTGGTTCTGGGGTGGTTTTAGTCCAAATCTGACATCTCAGATGTTGAGGCTTGAGAAAATGTGCTGTTATGAATAGAGAGTGAAAATCTCACCGTGCTGAGTTCAGGAATCCCCAGATCCTTCCCCACCTTGTAAAGCCCTGTGCAATCTCCACCTGCAGCTCCCAGGGTTTGCTGGTCCTCTTCCAAACCCAGCTCTGAAAAATACAGGAAAAAAAAATCAAATTAACCCAATTGTTCTGTATTTGCTCCTCAAGTAAACATCTTTGGAACCTTTCACCTTCAAACACACAAAGCTCTGTAAGCAGGGAAGGAAGGAAAGGTAGATTTCTCATGAAGTTTAAGGTTTTTCCCTAAGCAAGTTTGATGATGGGAACACGGAGAGATTTGTGGCTTTAATGTCCTGGTCTACCACAGCTGAAAACAGAACTTCCACCCCAGGGCAATTTCTGACATTTGGGTTGGGTTTTCTTTACTTTAAAGTGAGATGAAAACCAGAAATACAGAAAGTCGCTGAATAAAGACACCCAAGATGTTTTTGGTTTTTTGTTTTGTTTTGTTTTGTTTTGTTTTGTTTTGTTTTGTTTTTCCTGGGGAAAAAGGTGAAACAAAAACTTTTGTAGTTTCTGAAGAAATGTATTTCCTCTCCAATGCCTGAAAATGCCTCCCCTGCTAATATTTCCCTGCCTCTAAATGAGGTTTTCCTCTATAATATGAATCTCCCATTAAAAATATCCAATTTCAATTAAAAATACCCAATTTCCATTAAAAAACCCAATTCAGTCTCTTACTCATGGAATTATTGTTTGAATGAAAAGGTTTTATCCAACCTCCAACTCAACAGCAGATCCTGAACCATAATTAACGGCTTTCTTTTAGTAAACATTTTCAAACCACTGCACAGAAGCAGCTTGCACGGCACAGAGGAGGGAAATTTAGAATTAGAATTGTTTTGATCCCCTCAAAACGTGTTTTTATTTTGGTACCACAGTGAAAGAACAAGGAATGAGCGCTACAACCCTCAAAGGCAAAGGCATTGCATCGTGCAGAAAATATTTGTGAGCTTTGCACATACTTTTGCCACTGACAAGAAGCCAAAAAAATGACTCAGACAATTTGTCAGAGGAGAAAAAACACGGCTGAGAGCCTTGAACGCATGAAATATGAAACGAGAGAATGAGAGAGAATTGGGAAATGGAGCAGCAGGCGAAGAAATAAATTAAAAACTCAGAAAACCCTCCAAATTTTACAGGGTGGTTTCCCCCAGAATATCTTTTAGGTCATCAAAAAGGCCAAAAAAAAGGTAGAAACAGCTTTGGAAAGGTGAATAGGCAGAAGGGAAAGTCAGCCACGAAATTCCTTGTTTTGTCTTTCTGCTTGATTTGCATAAAGCAACATCACAACTCGCAGCTGGAAATGGACCACAGGGTGAAATTTTGGGTTAAAAAAATGAGACAAACCAAGGCATGGCTTGCAAATGATGACAACTGGATTTATTCCAAGCACAGCAAATTATTGACACTGCCTGCGAAGTGGGGAGCTTTTCCTCCCGCTTTTTGAACAGCAAAATTAATGTTTACTTTGACCTTTACCAGAAAACATCTCCAGCAGCCTCCCAACCTGCAGGGACCACCCAGTGTCACCACCAAATTTATTTTGCTCCCTTTTTTTGGGTTCTTTTGGAGCCTGTGAGCCAGAGCTGCTGCCTGGATTGAAGCCTTGACAGGACCATAAATAACTCCCTTGTCTCATGTTGCATTTTCCAGCCCTAATTGCCTTTGGCTTGCAAAGGACATGATGCTCATTCCAGAACTCCTGGCTGAGGGTTTGTTTTTGGGTTTTTTTTTCAGTTAAATGTTTCTGCAGAAAGATTGCTGGAGGAAACGGGACCTTAGGGAAAAGCTGGGAAATTTGGGGGTTTTCTGCTATTTACTCCTCTCCTCCTCTTATCTCATCGATGAGACGGAGCAGGGGGTGTGTCCGTGGTGTCTGGAGACCTGAGCACATCCCTCACATGGTTTCTGTTGGAATCCAGGACACAGGAAATATCTCCTGTGCCTGTCCTGAGAGGTTTTATTCCTCAGGAGAGCACAGCTTTTAGTCTTTGGCCATGGAAAAAGCTTCCAGGACTTTGGGAGAAGTTGAGTTTTTGTAAGTGTATATAGTAGATGATATTGTAGTTTATCGCAGGGTGAAAAGGCAGGTTTTGGTGAAAGCAGAGCCGTGGGCAGCAGCAGGGGCAGCAGCAGCTGCAGGGTCCCAGGAGCACTCAGAGCAAAGTGCCAGGACATTTTCCAGGCAGAGCATTTCTCAGGAGGCACAGAGTCCAGAGCAGGGAGGTGACCTGGGGGCTGCTCAGCCTGGGGACAGGAGGGGACATGGACACCTCACAGAGTCTGAACGGGCTCCAGGGAAACCAGAGAGGGATCCTTCATCAGGAACTGGAGTGACAGGACAAGGGGGAGTGGGTGCAGATGGAAAGGGGGAAATTTAAGTTGTATACAGGGGAGGAATTCCTGGCTGGGAGGATGGGCAGGCCCTGGCACAGGGTGCCCAGAGCAGCTGTGGCTGCCCCTGGATCCCTGGCAGTGCCCAAGGCCAGGCTGGATGGGGCTGGGAGTGACCTGGGACAGTGGGAGGTGTCCCTGCCATGGAAGGGGTGGCACTGGGTGATTTTTAAGGTCCCTTCCAACCCAAAAAATCCCATTCTCTGATTACCCTTAATGTTGCTCCCAGATTCCAAGCAACACAATTATGACTCCAATAACTCAGGCTTGTGCATCAAGGAAAAGAGTTTATTATTTTACTTCTTTTACTACTTCTTCTACTACAGAAAGAAAGAGCTGTGCTCTTTTACAGAACACATTGTTAGGTACAATTGTATTGGTCAACTAAAAACAATTGGTAAAAGAAAGGAAACAACCTCTGAGAGTGAAACATCACGTAGCTCACATAGAGCTGAACACAAACCACAGGTGTTCATCTTTGTTTTTTCATTCCTGACATTCTGCTCTCCCAGAATAGCATGAGAACTGATTTCTTCTCCTGAGCCCTCTGCAACCTCCCAGGCTGGGCCTGGGAAGAGCTGCAGGTTTCTCAGGCTGTCAGGCTGTGTGTGACCACACCTTAAGCCGTTGAAAAGCAAATCCTCGATTTCAGATTGTACCATCTGCAGATCTGTGGCAGCTCTGGGGTCATCTGGTTTCAAGAAAATAAACACCCAACCCTTGCTTATCCTCAGCCACATTTTCAGGGCCTGCTGAGCTGCCTCACTAATTGCCAGTGACTTGTTCACAGCCTGAGAAGTCCAAGAGGTGGGAAACAACCAATTCCTGGAACTCATCCGTGCCAAAGCTGGGCTGGCAGTGAGAGCTCGTGATTTGCAGGTTCAGTTTCCAGCACCACTTTCCAGTTCTTCACTTTTTAAAATATCCCTTTTTTCTGCCTTTCTGCATCTGGTCCCATCCCCAGCTGTGACGATGAACTTCCTGAAGCTGAAGCTGATGATGAATCTGATGACGACGAAGAAACAGCAAAAACAGCTCCCAAGAAGACTCGACAGAGACAAGGGAGGATGAGATGTTTTGAGCTTCAGGAACATTGCAAAATGTGAATAACTTTGGCCTAGAGTGTGGAATCAGAGAAACCACACATAAAAGCGCTGGCTGTCCCTCAGGAGGGTAGGAAACAAACACAGATGTTTTCTTTGCTAGGAGGGGCCAAAGCAGATCTCCAGCAGCCCTTCCAGAAGAGTTTGTAACTGTGAAATGAGTGATGCAAACCTGCCCGGGAATTGCCAGTGCGTAGAAGGAAAGCAGGAGGATGCTGGCTGTGGTGTAAAGGGAACAGAGAGAGGGTGCCCTCCCTGCTGCCTCTTTTGGATGCCAATTTCTAGTGAAAAATCCTCCCAGAACAAAGCTGAGTCAGGAAATGACATCACTGTGCCTTTGTGCAGGACACCAGAGCCTCCCCTGGATGCTCAGGGATGTGACGGCCCCAGTGCCACTCCAAGTCTGCTCACAGGAAAAAGGCACAGAACAAGGTTTGCAAAGAACTGAATCCTTACTCAGTGCCACCTGACTCAAGGATGGAGTTGAATTTTCTGCCTGGGGTGTTCAGTTTGTGAGAATACAACCCCAGAGAGCTGTGATTGCTTGTGACACAAGGAGAAAACCCTTCCTGGACAGCAAATGGCCTTTCATGGCTCACTGATGTTATCAAGGGATCAGCAGAGGTTGTTTTTATCTCGGGTGGATGATGCCCAGCGCTCCTCCACCACTTCCAGGACTGGGTTTCCCTGCAGTGTTTCTGTTAGAGCTGGCTGGGAGCAGGTGACCCAATGTTGTAATAATTAATAAATCTAATTCAATTTCCAGTTTAAATGCCAGGAAAATCAGTGGATTTTCCTTTTGATTCAAAGGTCTCATCCAGCTGCAAAATGCCCATTTGCACTGCCAGGTGCTGAGTTCACAGGAGGACAGGGAACAGCCTCAGGCTGGGCCAGGGGAGGCTCAGGGTGGGCACCAGCAGGAATTCCCACATGGAAAGGGTAGTCAGGAATTGGAAGAGGCTGCCCAGGGAGGTTTGGAGTGCCCTGGAGGTGTCCAGGGAAGGCCAAGGTGTCACTCAGAGCTCTGGGCAAGGAGGGGATCAGTCACAGCTCAGACTCGATGATCTGGGAAAGCTTTTCCAACCTCAGTGATTCCATGACTCTGTTCCTCTGGAAAACCAACCTCTGTGACTTCACAAACAGGGATTTCATCATCCTTTATGAATTATTTCCACGGCCTCTCTCTAAATCCCGAGGTGTGGGGAGCCCCAAGCACACCTTGCCCCGGGGCCCCTCCCGTTTCCTCAACAGTACCAACGATTCCAGGGCAGTTACACACAGAAACCTTGACATGAAACACTTCCCCATCCGAGGGCACAACATCTGCACTCTAAAGGCCCCACAGCCTCTCCCTTCCTGTGCAAACAGCATCCCACATAGGGATTAATCATTCCTCAGGAATAGCACGACTGATTTTGGAGTTGTTGGCGCCTCTCCCATCTCCTCCAGAGCAGGGAACTCGACCCTGCTTGAGTCATCTTCCCAGGAGCTCTCTTCAAGCCTGTACTTATCACCTCCCAGGTGAGCAGACTTTTGATTTGCAGCTCCCAGAACTTTCACTTTTGCAGTCTGGGCCAAATCAAACCTCCTGAAGAGGAGGAAAACAGCTGGCACTGGTTGAGTGTAAACCTCACCCCACCCCGAGCAGGACAGCTGATCAGGGCACAGCTGAGCAAACTGATTTGTTCCCTTTTGCTGTAATAGCAAATTTGATTTGTTCTCCTATTCTCAGGAGTTTAGCAGTATTCTTCAGCATTTAAGAGTAAGAATGCAAAAAAAAAAAAAAAAAAAAAACCCACAACAAAACAAAAACCACCACACAACAAAATCAAATCACTGGCTGAACTCACATTCCTTTTTTAGCACAAAATCTCCTTTCTGAGAACTCCCCTATAGAATAAAACATTTTTCTGGCCTCTCTGTCCATTTTGGATATGAACTTGCAAGGAGAGAAGTGCAAAACCCCCCTGAAGCAGCAGCACTGCCCTGGTGCTTGCCTGGAGCTGCACTCGGAGCTGCTCAGGTGCAGAGCAGGTCAGGCCAAAAATTGTTTCAAAAATGCCACATTTACAATGAAAATTGCGTAAATTCACCACCTGATTTCTTTTCTCCTGATGCAAAACTGGGCTTTTACTTGCATCCTAGCAAGTTGCAGAAAAAGAGGGAAATGCAATCCAACAAAAGGGGGGATTAATGAAATAGAGTTTCAGCAGCTCATGGAGCCACCTGATGTTAAACACAATATTAACAAAATAAAACCAAAAACACATTTCTGTGCAGAATCAAACCAGGAACTGAGATCTAGACCAGGTCTGGACCCAAATATTGTTCTGTTAAAGTAATCAAGGTGGCTGGGCAGGTGAACATATCTTTGCTCCCTGATTTGTCCCTCAGAGCTGGATGTTCCAAACATTTCGGAGCCAGTTAAATTCCCATACAAGTCTCCAAATCGATGGCACTGGAACAAAACATGTGGGGCTTTTCCTTTAGGGTCAGGTGACAACAACTGCACAGCTGAAATCACATCCAGAGCAGCTGTGAACAAAAATTAAAGGTGAGGAATAAATTTGAGTGCTGTTCTCAGTTAAACTCCCCCAATGGAGGTCTCACCCATGGAAGAGAATCAAAGGCACCAAGGCAGAAACAGGGATTCAGCTCAGGCACCCAAAGTTCTGCTCACATCCACGACCTAAATCAGGATCTACCACGATGAAAATTCTTTCTGGTGGCACTTTTAATTTCCAAGAGTGGTGGGAAATTTCAAAGCTACCTTGTACAAGAAGTTCTCAGAGTGAGTTTGTGTCTGCTCGTCCTCAGCATTAACTGAATTAAATGAGCATTTTCCCTTGGCTTGGCCTGGCTCTGGCATTGCTGCAATTATTCATGAGGCAACAGCTTGAACCACTTCCAGCTGAAATGATATAAAACTGTGGATAATGAAACATCTATCAGCTCTGAAGCAAAGGATTTAGTTTTTATTATACCTGCAGGGACTTGAAGTTCTGTACTGAAACTTAGAGGGGGAGATGGGCTAAAGAAACTCTTGATGAACTTGAATTCATGTTTCCAAGGAGTGCGGAAAATTCCTCATGTCCTTCTCTAGAACACCTCAAATAAAGCTCATTTGGAAGTGATAAAGAGTTGTTTTTAAGAGTATCAGGCTCTGAAGGAAATTTCAGCAGCACTGATGAATCTCCAAGATTTCCATCCATTCCTGACTGCACAAGGTCCTGCCAAGTGCTCAGCTCAGGGATTCCAGCAGAGCCCTGCAGCACTGCCCCAGTCAATCCCCCTTTGGGGTAAGATGTCTCAGAACATCACTAAATGCAGCTTCCCAATCCCAGACTGAGAGGTTTTGTGGTTTCTTTAACTACATCACAAAAAAAAAAAAAAAAAAGTTTTTTTCACACATGTAATAACCAAAAATCCAATGTCAGTTATGGGAGCAGAGCATTTCTACCTGTGGTCTCCCATCTGATACTCTGTGGGACATATTTCATTTTGAATTCAGTGCCAAAGGCACATTTTATTTTCATAAAACTGCAGCTCAATTGCATAGACGTAAAATATCCTACAATGATGATGGACTTCAACAAATGAGTGACTAAAATAAACATCCCTAATTTTCCCACATCACTGAAGACCTGCACTGGGCTTTTAAAGTGGGAAAGATTTCCAGTGGCAGATGCAAGAACTGAAATAATTCTGTCCTCTCCTAAAATATTATTCAGCTTTGAAAATCCCACAGATTAAGTGTTGATTTAATGTTGTTTTCTTTGTTCAATGTTCAGTGATAAAGGGGAATGGGTTCAAACTGAACCAGAGGAGGTTTAGGTGGGATTTTGGGCAGGAATGGTTCCCTGTGAGGGTGGGCAGGCCCTGGCACAGGGTGCCCAGAGCAGCTGTGGCTGCCCCTGGATCCCTGGCAGTGCCCAAGGCCAGGCTGGATGGGGTTTGGAGTGACCTGGGACAGTGGGAGGTGTCCCTGCCATGGCAGGGGTGGGATGGGATGAGATTTAAGGTCCTTCCCAACCCAAACCATTCCATGATTCTCTGATTCCATAAATCCTGCAGCTATTGACCCCATCCTGCTGGAGAATCTCACATCAATTTGCTTTTCCTGTTTGTATCCGCAGGTACCCAGTGGTTTTTCTTTAACAAGGAGAATTCTGTTTGCAGTTAATGGAATTCACTCCAGAGGAGTCCAGCACCACCCAGGCTGGAGCAGGCACAGAACCCCTGGCTCCTGGGCTCCATTCCCTGTGAATGCTTCCCCCTGTGCTGGACAAGGGCTCGAGCTCAGTTTTGATTTAGCATAACAGTGAAAAATCACATTTCTCACCCTCCTCGGGGGATTTTTCCACAATTAAATGAAAAGCAGCACTAAATAACCAAACATGTGTCTCGTATCTGTTCCTTTGGCATTGACAGATGTTCCTGTTTCAGTCCTGGAGTGAAAAGGAAGCCGAGCTCCACTCAGATTTTGTTCTCTAAATGCCTCACAAACGCTAACAGATGCCAATGCAAACCTTCCCAGATCCTTCCTGCAGGTCCCTTTTGTAAACAGCTCCTTTTGGGAGGAATTTGGGCATGAGATCAGCAGTGCTGGGAATCCCCAAACCGGAGGGAGCTCAGCAGAGAAATGTAAGCAAGGGAAGAGGAATATTTGACTTTGGGCTGAGAGGAACCAGATTCCTCTTCCCAGAACCCACAGAATGAAAGGGAGATGAGTCCAGGGAGGAGAGAGAGACTCAGTGGGTGCCCAGAGAAGCTGCATCAGCACCGGAGCTGCTGATGTTGTAATCCAAAACTGCCTTGCCCTTTACCTTGCTGCAGGGACATCCACGTCCCGGGGTGTAATTTCTGTTCCTCACAGACCAAGCTGGGATTTACATCCCCAGGGTTGAGTCTGCAGGAGACAGCTCATGGAAAATCTGATGTTTTTGCCTACGAGGAAGAAAACTGACTTGTTTAGGGAAGCAGGGCGGGAAGCAGATAAGCCTGCCCTAAGCACTGAGTGATAAAGAGACAAATATTTGGAGCTTCTCAAACAGGAAAAGCAGTGTAAGACTGGAAGGAAAATGATACATTCGAAATGAGGTGGCTTTCTAGTGTGCCGTTTGAATTATTTTCACATGATGTAAGGCAGAAGTGATGTGGTTTGTTCCTTCTGTGATGACGAAATTGTGCTTTTCAGGGTGACACCCTCTGCTTGTGGCCATGTGGAGTCAGGCCCTGTTATTGAAGATGATGCAGAGATACGAAGGCACTGAGAGGATGCAAAATCGATGTGTTCCAAAGCACAGAGATCACACAGGGTGGTGCTGGGCCAGAGGCACAGCCCCTCTCTCTGGAATAACCCAGATTGCTGCGCAGATGGGAAGAGCTGCCTGGGTGTGACCCCGCTCAGCCACAGCCAGCCCCTCCACCCCAACGGCACCAGTACCACAGAGGTGCTGGGCCAAAAGGTGAATAAACCATGAGAAACAGGGGAGATCAAGGACCTCTCCCAGCCTGGGAGTCCCCAAGTGACTCGTGCAGATCTTTCAGCAAGCCTGAGCTGTTCAGCCCCACCTCCCCCCTGAACGCTCCAAAGCATTTTCCTCTGCTGGTGTGTGACACCCTCAGCAGCGTGGCCACCGCCCACTGCCACACAGGTCCCTGGCACCGGGATGACCCTGGCACATGTCCCTGGCACCAATGGCCACGTGCCTGATGCTCTCTGCACTGCCCAGGTGTGTTGGAAATAGAAAAGGTGTAAATCTGTTGTGGGAAAACTCTCAGAAAGCTGTGTGAAAGCAAACCTCAGAATGGAAGAATGCAAGAATGCTGAAGGTGCAAGGACAAGAAACAATAAAACAGCATTACCGAGCTGTGCAGAGACAGGCCTTAGAAAATATGGTAGGTAAGATGATTAAAAAATGTAAGTTTAATAATGAGGCTTTACGCATTGTTTTTAAGTTTTTAAAAGCAAGCATTGTTTACAACGAGATGTATGTGCAACTTTACTAATTGGCTTAAGCATGTGCTTGTCAGCTTTAACATTATTCTGTTGGCTAGAAAGTTTTTAAAAAGCCTTGTTACCCAGAGAATTTCAGCTGCTGTTGTTATGGCATCTCTCAACATCTTTTGTGGCTCACCTTGTAATGAGACTGATGCTGAAATAAAAGCTCAAGGAGTTCAGCAGTCCCTTCCCATTGTCTTTGTACAATTTCATTGTGTTTGTACATTCTTTTGTAGCAATCCAACAACACAGGAGCTCCTACTGTCCCAAGGAAAGGATTCCCAAAGCTCAGATGTGCCCAAAGCCCAGGCTCCTGAGCTGCCCACTGTGAACTGTCAGCTCAAGCTCGAAGGAAACACCATCAGTGAGCTTCCAGGAAGTTTAAGGAATCGGCGCTTCCCAAAAAAGTCACATTTTCCTTCCCTTTCACCCCAAATAACTGTGTGGTTTCTGGCCTTTTGAGCTAGCAGTTGGTGGCAGAAGAACATAGGTGTGAGCTGTTGATCAGAGACCTCAGATGTCCCAGGAAAAACAGTCCTGGGAAACAGAGCTGTGCTCCTGGCACAGGGAATTTGGGCAGCTGGGAGTCTGTGCTGCAGCTCCAGGCTGTGGCTGTTCTGAGCTGCTCTCCATTCATCCTTCTGGCCACGGGCTGCAATTGGAGACATTAATGGGGATCCAGCTGCTGTAATGGCTCTGAGTAATAAAGGTCTAATTTTGTGTGTTCCAGACAGAGCATCCAGACACAACAGAGCTGTCCCTGCAGGACCTCAGGAAAGGAGGAAGCACAGCAGGATAGGAGTGATAAATCTTGTGAAGGGTCATTACTGTAATGAGATTACAAAACAGCCCAGCTGGCCCTTGGCCTTTAATCCCAGCTGAAGGAGGAAGGCAGGCCCTGGGCCGTGCCAGGAGCTGGGCACGCTCTGGGCTTGTGTGGGTGATGCAGGATGGCCACGGGCCGTGCTTCCTCAGAACGAGGGATGCCAGCCTGGAATCCACCCTGGAGTAAGAAGAGGATGAGTTGCTCACGTCTGACACGGCTGCCAGTGGCAAGTGGCTCTCACTTTCCTCCCGGTGGGGATGGGAAGAGGAGGCTGGAGAGGTGCCCAGCCTTTGGTGTGATTCATTCCCAGCACGGGGACATTGCCTTGCCTTGGAAGCGCCAGATCAAATGATTCAGAAGCGTCCTGAAGTCGGGATGTGTGGCAAATCCAGACAGCCACAGCCGTGCTAGGAAACCATCCCTGACTGAAGAAATCTGAGTGTGGTTAACAGACACCAGATCTGTACAATAACTGGTATTGGACCAGATTGCTGTGGCAGGAATTTCAGCCCTGCTCAGGCAGCACACAGGTGAGAGGTGACAGTGGCATCACCAGGACATGCAGGGATGCTTTGTTCCCCTTGTTCTACACCTCAATCTGTTCTCTGTGGGCTGCACCCCGCAGACACTGCTCCCCCTGATGTGCCACAGTCATCTCGGGGAGTTTCACTGCGTTTAACCCTCGACTTGTCCCCCCGCTTGTACATCCTGCCACAGAAACCCCCTGCGAGCTGCAGTGTGAATAAAGGCTCCCAGACAGGGCTGGTGCCAGCCACGCTCACGGCCAGCACTGCTGTCACAGCAGCCACACCTTGTCCCTGCCTGCAGGAAGGAACAGCCACGAGCAGCAGGGTTGCAAAACCCCCAAAGGGGAACTGCTCCTTTCCTGAACGCATCCACCAGGCAGCTGGCACAGAAAGGGGAACCTGGGAGAGCAGGAACGTGGCAAACGCAGAAAGGCCACAGAGAGGGGGAGGAGGTGAAGCTGGGCCACCCGCCCTGACCGGGTCCTGGTCCTGGGGAGGAGGAACAGCACAGCCAAGGATGGGGTTAGTCCAGAGTGAGCTGAGTTTTACTGGACTGGTCCAACAGCTGTTGCTCCCAGATTCCAAACAACACAGTTATGACTCCAATAATTCAGGCTTGTGCATCAAGGAAAAGAGTTTATTATGCTATATCACCGAAAGAAAGAGCTGTGCTGTTTTTTAAAGAACACATCGTTAGGTACAACTGCACTGGTCAAACTGCAAAGACAAACAAGGGACTGATTGGTAAAAGAAAGGAAACAATCCTCTGAAAGTGAAACATCACGTAGCTCACATAGAGCTGAACACAAACCACAGGGGCAGATCTTTGTTTTTCATTCCTGACATTCTGCTCTCCCAGAATAGCATGAGAACTGATTTCTTCTCCTGAGCCCTCTGCAACTTCCCAGGCTGGGCCTGGCAAGAGCTGCAGGTTTCTCAGGCTGTGTCAGGCTGTGTGTGATCACAAACAGCTGATGGAAATGTGGTGCCCTCAGTCACCCACAGCAAAGGAGCCACTGCAGAGGGAGAGGTTCAGCAGGAGATGCCACCAGCCACCCTTCAGCTCGAGGGCTCAGGAAGCTGGTGGAGCTGGATGTTCTGCAGACTAAAGAAAGCTAAATTAAGTCATCTTTATACATGTGAAATGACTTCCTGAGTTAGTAGGACAATTCCGGCAGCGTTGGTCTGACCCAGGAGGAGTTGCTAGAAAGAGGAATCTGCCAGGAAAAGGTTGAGTAAAACCATCCCCGGGTCAGGCGTTTTCAGGCAGTGGCTTTGCAGCTGGACTATGGGATGTTGGGAATGTTGATGGCAAAGGTGCCGCTCAGTGCTCCCTCTGTTGTCACAGCTCTGGCTCGTGACAGAGCACAGGGACCCTCCTGGAGGCACCTCCACGGTTTCCAGGCAAAATCTGCAGGGAGAGCCACAGTGAAGAACCCTGGAGCATACAAATCCTGCGGCCCTCTATCTATCCCTCCTTCTCCAGACCATGTCAATCCTGGATCCTTTTCTATCCCTCCCTCTCTGGATCTATACATCCTGGAGCCTTTTATCTCTCTCTTTTCCTCTGGATCCTATAAATCCTGGAGCCTTTTATTTACTCTCTCTCTGGATCATATAAATCCTAAAGCCTTTTATGTCTCTCTTTTCCTCTGGATCATATAAATCCTTTATATGGAGCTCTTTATCTACTTCCTGTCTGGATCGATCATGTAAATCCTGGAGCCTTTTATATCCTTTCCTCTCTGGATCCTATAAATCCTGGAGCCCTTTATCCCTCCCTCCCTCTTCCCAGACATTTGTGATGCTCCAGCCAACCTCCCAGCTCAGCATGGGGCACATCCCTCACAGTTGGTGCAATATTTTATTTTACTTTTATTTACAAACCTCTGAAGCAACTCACGTGGCCAGAGAAAAACAGGGGCTGCTGCAACTCCTGATGCTCAGCTCATAAATTGGCTGCAATAATATTTTTAGTTATAAAAAAGAATTGAAAATAAAGCTTTGCCATTTATCTCAGTGCTGCTTTTCTAAGCAGTGATCCGAGTTTTGCTTAAGCCTGCTGCTGAGCAAAAAGGGAAAAACAATCACAAGAGCTGCCTGGATGAAGCTCCTGATGTCAATATTTCTGAAGGAGATAAATTTTGTTGGTAAAAGCAAAGTTGCAGGCCTGAGAAAAAGGAGCCCCCACTAATATTGATAAAAATTGGGCCAGCAGACTCCTGCAAGGGAAGGTGGGGAGTGGAGAGGAGCAGGGAAGGATTGAGGAAAGGATTGAGGAGTGGGGAAGGATTGAGGAGTGGGCAAGGATGAGAGGATGAGAGGTGGAAAGGCTGAAAGTGAAGCTCCATGGGTCTGAAGGAGAAATGAAGAGAAAGGGCAGGAAGGGAGCAGTAAAAAATGTTCAAGGGAAGAATTTTTGGGGGATTCTGGGGCTCAGCCCTTCCTCAGGCACCTGAAAAGGAACGGAGATAACAAAAGCAGCTGCCAAGGCTTGAAAATCAGCCCCTCTGTGGGTCAGCAGGTGCAGGGGCTGGGCCTTCCCCACAGGCTCCAGGGCAGGGAGGGGCTGTGCTGAGAACCCGGCCCAGAGATGTTCCTGCCCTTCAGGAAAGAGCAAATCAGGCCAAGCTGTGCAATCCTGCTTCATCCCCACTGCTGCACTTCACCCCACAAGGATGGAGTGGCCAAATTAAGAAAGGATTTGAGTTTCTCTTTGTCTCCCTTAATAGGTGAAAAGGCAGAACTTTCTTTGCCAATTTGGATGTTTGCTAATACAGGACAGCTCATAGAACCTTCTGGACTTCACCTCAGACCTGGGGCTGTCTGCTTGGATCAATGCCAAAAGTCCTGCCTGAGCAATTACTACTAAAAACATTGAACAAAAGAACCTCGTGGCATTTTCGGGGTGTTTTAGCAGAGACAAGGATCTCCTTGCCTCTGGCACAGCTTTTAGTTTGTTATTTTTATCATTAATAAATCTTTTTCTGTTTCAAACACTGCCTTTGATGCCATTCCCATTTATTTTTATGCCATTGGGAATTGCTGGACAAAACCCAAAAGTGATAAACTCTCTGAGAGCTCACAACACCTGGCTCAAAGAATGTTTGATCACCCTACATTAGTGCATGCAGCACAGGAGATGACTTCAGCTGGCACCCATCACTCCTCGGTGTGATTCCCCTGCCCTGCTTCCTCACTGCATGGTTTTTGCTGCTGTTCCCAGGAGTTTTGCCAATTAACACCAAGTGAAAACCTGTCCTGTGGCACCCAGGCTCGTTCATCCCATCTGAAACAGAGGATAACAGGGTTAAACCCCGGCAGGGAGAGGTTGGTTGGGCAGGATGAATTCTCTGCAGGCCGGCTCTGAGGTTTCTCAGACCAAGAAACACAGGACCCATTTGCTCTTCTCTATTTTCCTCTCTGGCAAAGGCACTGTGGGCACCTGAGCATCGCTCTGCTCCCTGCCCCGCCAGGCTGGGCACTGGATCCAGGCTCCAGCACCTTCACCTCCTCCTCCACACTGGATCCACTCCCCTGCTCCAAAATCAGCTCCTCCCCTCCCGTCCCTGAGCGTGGGGTCACTCCTGTCCCTGCCTGCACTGAGCCAGGGTCCCCTCCTTCCCCTCCCCCTCTGGTTTAGCCAGAATTATAAAAATCCACAAAAAACCTCTGGATTTGCACCTTTATTTTGCAGCCTTAGATGGTGGCACTGAGAAACAACCCCATTTGTCACTCATTGAATAAATTCCTATACTCCATCCATTCTCAAATTAAGGTCAACGCCATTAAAAACTTTTTTCCTTTCTGAACACAGAGTAAAAAATTGGCAGGGGAAGGTCATGGTGTCAAATTAAATCTTCTCATGGAGATTAGGCTTTTTTTTTTTTTAATCAAGAGGTATCTAAATTTAACACTGGTCCCTCATTTTGAAATGTAACATTGAAACATTCCATACTGAAAAATGCTGAAATGCAGCACTCCAGGCTTCCAAACAAAAAATTGAAAATCAATGCAGGATTTGACAGATCGTTTTGGTTGTCCTCAATTTGAAATTTCAGTGGATAAGCTGTTGATAAAAATATCTTGTCCAGTCCTAATTAGCACCATCACCCTCAGCCGGGGGCCATAACTCTGGCCTTGGGCTCTGAATAAAACCTGAGTGAAATAACCCCTAATGCAAAAATCTTTCCAGTCTCCTCGCCAGGATATCACGGTTTCCATAATTCTCCATCATTTTTTGCATTCCCAGAATAAGAGAAAAGGCAGCAGCAGCAAAGAGCGGCAGAATTCTCCAGATGTGGTGAGGACACAAGGAAGGGCCCTGTGAGTGCTGAGGCGTTTCCTGTGTCGCCCCAGAGGGAGGGAGCAGGGTGGGAGCAGAGCCCCTGGGAGGGCACTGGTGGTCGGCTTCAAGTGCTCACAACACCCAGAGCGATGTCCCTCTTTGAATTTAATCAGTCTTATATAATTTAATTTAGGTAAATTATTTAAATCTCAGCTAAGTGAAACCCAAACAAGCCATAGAAACAGGGGTTGGGGAGCTGACTCTGCTGAAAACTGCAGTTGTCTGGGAGCACTCAGAGGTCAGAAACTTGTATATTTACACCTGTAAGGGTGGCTGTGAGGGCTGCTTAATGAACTTCACTAATTAAAACAAATTCACATTCGGGGGGGGTGTACCAAGGGGGGCATTGTCAGAACGCAGCACCAGCTCCTGAGAGAAACCCCTCTGGATGGGCAGGACAACCTTGGGATCACCCCCAGGGAGAGGAGGAGATTCTCCTTGCCAAAGCAAAGCTCTCCAGTCCCATCCTGTCTCCAAACTAATTAATCTGGACACAAATTAACCCATGGGGCTCTTATTCCCCACAGTGCTTTGTAGTGCTGCCGGCTGCGGGCTCGAGGGAGATGAAGGGATTCAGCTCAGCCCTGTGCCCGTCCCAAAAGTCCCTCCCTGGTTCTTCCAGGCTGTTCCCAACCTCTCCTGCATCTGCTCAGCCTCCTGCGGGAGGGTGATCTCACATCAAAGGCTGATCCTTATCCCAGCACATCTGGGAACAGATGGGCCACCAGCCAGGTTGGATTCCGGCCAGGAAAAACTGCTGGGGATGCCTGGGAATGAAAGAGGAGAATCTCAGGCAGTCCTGGAGATATTTCCTTTCATTCCTCAAATGCCAGGAAATGCATGGACCCATCCCATCCACACTGCAGGCTGCTGAGGAGATGTGTGCAGACATGAGAGAGCTGTTCAGGTGAAATATTCCTGAATTTTCACTCTCTGCAAACACGCCAGGCATGTTCCCGTGCAGGGATGTGCCAAGGGAAGGAAACCCCCAGCGCTCCTTGCCAGCCATTCAGAGCAAAATGTTTCCCTGAATGACCTTCGGGCAATTTAGCTTTTGATTTCATATTTATTTTTAATGGAAATTAAATAGGTAATGTCGTAAAGGAGAATCACCTCAGCTAATTGGCATGTAATGCCGGGAGAATAAATCCTTGTTCTTGATGACTAAAACTTCCATATCTTACTAGAAATGGAATCGCTTTGGCCTTGCCAATTCGAATAATATCTTCCCAGAGAGGTGGGCACACTCCCCTCACACACCCACATCAAAACTTCTTGTGTCAAAAAGAATAAATCCAGCTCAGCTGTCCCATTCCCTGGTGGGAAAAAAAACCAAACCTTTTCTGCTTAAACAAACCAGTGTGGTTTGCAGTGCATTTTAAACAGTCAAATTGTAAAAGGAAGGCAGAATTTGGGGTGCAAAGTCCAGCCTGTGGACACGGAGCACCAGAAACGCTGACTCAGGTGAGCCTCACCCTGGGAAAATCTGCTTCACACCTGGGTTTTGTTAAGCTGACAAAGGCAGACACTTCAAAGTGAAAGAGTTGGCTCTCACACTCGTTTTTGTGGGTGAGAAGGGAAAGCAGAGCTGGTGCCCGTTCCCTGCAGCTGCTTCCTCCTCGCCACAGAGCAAAATCCTCCGTGCAAAGAGCTCCTGAGCCGGCTGAGTCTCGCTGGATTCCCTGCTCCCTTCATCCCGGTGGAGTGAGGAGCTGCTGCGACACCCTGGGGGAAAACAGCTCTGCTGGAGCAGCAGCCTGGAGGGAGAAGTGGAGGAATCTCTGAGGAAACAGCTCCAGAAAGGGAGGTGAGCCACCAGAGGGGTGATTCGAGCACAGGAGCCAGCCCTGAAGGGTTCCCTGTGCCTGCACGGCACCCAGGGACACTGGGAGGACACTGCAGGGCCTGTCCCCATTTCACAGGTGGGTTTGTGGAAGTTAAACTTCTCCCTGTCACTCTCTGAGGCTGAAAGCACCTTTGGGAGAAAAGAAATGTGTCGGAGTCACTGACACGGGGTCCCCTGACCCGGATCCCCTGGGATGGTGTTGTGCTGTTGTGCCACACCTATGAAATGAGGCAGACGGGACTCGCTGATGTTTTGGTCTCAGGATAGTTTATTAATTTATCAGTTCAGGGCTCTGGGTGACAACAGGTTCTCAGCACCTCGAGGCCATGTGGCAGCAAAGACCCCAAAATGCTCCAAGGCCTTATATCCAAGATATGCTGTGCAATTAACTACCACAACGTACCTAACACGTAGTTTAATATTCTTTTTCCACCTATTCCCAACTCTCTATCTGTCCACACTGTACCCACATTGTGGGCACTTCTGTCCAGTGAAATTGTGTTCCCCACACTGCAGAAAATGGAGCAGGTGAAGAAGGTAGAAGGAGGAAGGGACAACACCCCAAATTCTCCATCCTGGTCTCTCACCCACATCCATGCTAGATCAAACCCAAAATCTAAATTTTTCACCCTGTGACAATCTGCAACTACATCACTGCCTATTTCACACCCCTGTTGATTCAAGCTCATCCCAAAGCTGTGGAAGCTTTCTCCATGGATGGAGGTTAAAAGCAGTGTTCTCCTGGGGATCAGGACCCCTCAGAACAGGCAGAGAAACATTCCCTGTGTCCAGGATTTCCACAGAAATGCACCTGTGCAAAACCAGTGTGAGAGCCAAGCAGTGGAGAACTTGCCCTGGTGGGAGAGTTCTGCACCCACTGCCTGCCAGAGCCAGCCAGGGCAGCTGGGCAAGGTGCAAAATCAGATTTAATTTTCCCTGTGGGGTTGATAACTCACCTGCAAACCTGTCTAGAGTTTGTGCTTTGTGTGGTGTGGATGGCTGTGTGAGCAAGAGCTTTTTCTCCCTGAAGCACATAAGAAAGCTGCTCTGAAACAGTTCCTTGTGCTAATATTTGTAAAGCATTTCCAATCCACAGGAGCTCCCAGATGGATCCCACCACAGGAAATGAGTGTTTCCCTCTGGGACAGGGCAGGTGGAGTTTGTGCAGCTCAGGATTATTCCGTGTTGTTTCTAGGCATGGAGAGGAGGCTGCTGTGCCCACCAAAAAGTTCACTTTGTGTTATTCTGTATGGAAAAGTGCATTTTAAACAAATTTCACTCCACCCTCCTGTTCTGCAGCTTGGGCACAGCCAAGTGGGAGCTGCCCAGTGCTCCCTCCTTCAGAAGAAAACTGGAAGATATATTTCCTTGTATTCTAGAGAGACTGAGCGTCCAGCAAGCGGAAACAATGAGACAGAACTAATTAAGTTTTGAGATTTATTAGGATGGGCTTTTTTTCTTTGCATCCTGCTCTGTATTGATGCCTTTTCAGAACTACCTCAAAACAGAGGCCAGACAAGATTAAGGGAATAAAAATCAGGTGTATTTATTGAATATAGTTATTCATTGAAGGGCAGATGAAGCCCCCCCAGAGGCTACCCCAAAATGGACAATGGGTCACAGGTTTCACACTTTTATAAGTTTGGTGCATTTGCATATTGGGGGTTCATCTTCCTATTACAGCTCCAGGTAATGAAGGCATTTACCCCAAGTTTGCTCCCCCAAACTCACTTTTGTTTCCATCTCTGGGGCCTGAGGCAGTGAGGTGTCCTTGATTTCCAGGCCTGGAGAGGAATTGTTGTGTCTGACCAAAATGGGGAAGCAGCAGCTCCCACTGTGTGTGGAGTTTGGAGTTATGCACTAAAGAATTGCAGGATTACAAATATATAAAAAATAGAAAAGCTGAAATCCTAAGGCATCCGTGGTACCATCCCAGCAAAAGCAGCAGGGATGTTCATGAGGCAGCAAACACTCCCAGATTGCAAAGCCCCACAGCAGCCTCGCTCCAAACAACCTCCCAGTGACACTTCACAACCCACAGCCTCGGGACAGCTCTGCTCCCAAACTAAACCTTCCCTCTGGGATATCTGCAGGGCCCCTTGGTGGGGAGAGTTCTGACTCAAGGGAACAGTGGGTGCATCTTGTAATGGAAAGGACATTTCTCTCACTGAGAGAGTTTCCTGGCTCTGACGTAACTGGGAAGATGATTTCTCGGTGTGTCAGCTTTACTGTCAAGCCACAGCCTCGTGCTCACCCTCGGGGCTCCTGCTTGCTGTGCCCACAGCAGGTTTTTACAGCTGGCATTTCACACCTGCCAGTCCCTGAGTGCCAGCACCCTCCAGTGCCAGGCTGTCCCTGCATCTCCAAGGCATGGGGGGCCTGCAGGAAATTGGTTCTTGTCATTCCAGACACTTCCATCCCAAACCTTCAGCCTTCCATTTCTGTTTGCTGTGCTGAAGGCTGGCAGAGGCCATGGGAAGTGATGAAGAGGTGCAAAGCTCTGAGCACTTTGCAAGTTTACCTGAGCACCAGAACCTTCTGGAGTTTGCAAAACCAGGCCGGAAATTGCTCAGTGACAAAATTTCTATTCTTTCTCCTTCTAGTCAGGCTAAAAATAAAATAAAACCCTTGTGCCAGGCTCATTTCTGCTGCAACCACGCTCGTCTCAGCGGAGTTAATGGGGTGAGGATGGGCCTTTACCATTGTTGTTTTTCAGCAGTGCAACTTCCAGTCACAGCCAGAGCAGGGAAACGGAAACCAGTGGTGGGTGAGGCAGCCCAGCACTGCTCCTTGGCTCCTCACCACCAGCAGCTCCCCAAAATCCACCTCCCTTTCTCCTGCTCGGCACCCACAAGGTGTCTAAAGGCAGCTTTTAGTTGGAGGGAAGTGGGGCAAGACCCAGCTCAATACCACTCCTTTAAGGTCCAGGCTTTGTGTTTAGGCAGGGGCTGGGTGCACCTTAAGGAGGTTTGAAGATCTTACAGCCTTGCTCTTCCCCATCTTTTACCAAAATTTGCATCCTATTTTGGTTTTGTTTGCCTGCAGATGATTCATTTCTCTTGAAGTCCCGTGAAGAATAGGGAAGAAACTCACACCAAGGGTGAGAAGGAACATTGATCAAAAGTTGGACATTTGATGGACAAATGGCCTGTGCCTCCACCCCAGGGTTACAGCTGCAGGTGTGCAGAGAGAGTGCTGCTCATGGAATTGCTGACCATCCCAGTGAGGAGACAGGAATATGGGATACAGCCGCGACACCGGGCTTCTGGCTGGCCACTCTTTTTCCAGGTATTTCCCCATTCCAGTGCACTGAGCTCCCACACGGGGTTATTTTTCTGCACCTGAGCGTCCATCCCAGCACCACCTCCCAGCTGAGCTCACGGGAAGGGCAGAGCCCACAGCGTGGGGACATTTTGTTGTAGCAGGTGACAGAATCACAGAATATCCTGAGCTGGAAGGGACCCCCAGGATCGCCCAGCCCAGCTCCTGTCCCTGCACAGACCCCCCAAATCCCACCCTGGGCATCCCTGGGAATGTTTCCCAACCCCTCCTGGAGCTCTGGCAGCCTCGGGGCCGTGCCCATTCCCTGGGGAGCCTGGGCAGTGCCAGCACCCTCTGGGGGAAGAACCTTTCCCTGCTCTCCAGCCTGAGCCTGCCCTGGCCCAGCTCCAGCCGTTCCCTCACTTGTGAGTGTCACAAGTGTCACTGTCAATGTCACAGATCCGTGTCTGCCCCTCCACTTCCCCTCACGAGGAAGTTGTAGGTCCAGAGACAGCGATAAGGAGACATCAACTCTGCCCGTCCTGAGCTCTGCTGGGAACAGGAACCCAGCAGCACAGGGCAGGGCTGGCTGTCCCACACAGCAGCTGAGGATGTTGCAGAAGCCACAGGATGACCTGAGGTGTCTCCTGAGAGAATCTGTGTTGTGCTGAGAGGTGGCTGCGTCACTGCTGCGAGGGGAGAAGGGAAATGGGCCCAGCTGGGGGGTTTGGAAACCAGCACGTCCCAAATGCCTTTGAGGAACTGTTTGTGTGTGACCCTGAGCAGGACGTGGCTCTTCCTTTGGAGCACCCTGTGAACTCCCCACGCTGCCTCCCACCCTCCAAGGATGTGTCTGTACATCTGAGGGAGGCCAGAGGGCTACAATCGAACACAAAACCTGGCAGAGTCACTTCAAAACAGACCTTTCAGAGCCCTTGTGCTCCTGCTGGAGAAGTCACACTCCAGCATTGTCTGACATCCACAGCTCTCTCCAGAGCCACTGCCACGCTCACAGAGACGTCTCTGAGCGCTGCAGAACACAAAGCTGTCCCTGCACGGCACCACTCCAGCCTGCTTTGAGCACAAAGCTCTCCACCTCCTGCCCGGTGAGGGATGGCTTCAGCCAAGAGGAGAAAGTTTGGGTCTCCCTTTCCTGCCAGCTCCAGCTCAGCCTTGATCTGCCCAGGGCCAGCTGAAGGGTGGCTCAGGCAATCAGTGATGGCTCTGGCTGCATTCCTGGAGGTTCCACGCTGAGCCATTCCCAGGGCCATGGAAATGTAAAATATGAGCAAAAGGAATCAGCTGTGGACAGTTTCTAACACAGCAGAGCCTGTTGCTGTTAATAACTGCAGGCCAAATCTTACCTGGCTTGGAGCAGGCACCTGCCTTCCTTCTGCTTTTAAAATAAGGTGAAGCCACCAGAATTCTAGCATTGGAGCTCAGAGCCAAGAGGTTTAATGGTTATTCTGATCCCACAGCCGAGGTCAGAAAGCAGAGCAGCACCAGAAGCCTGAGCTCACCCCGGTGTCTGGTTTGGGTGTGGACGTGCTGCTGTAAGGTTAGATCAAACAGGAGGGATGTGCCTGAACAGGACTGGATTTTCACTCTGTAATGAGCATCTCAGTGAGAGGTTATTGCTCTGCAGCGCGTGACAGGAGGGAGAGAACGGAGGCAATGAGGTGACAGGCGAATTCCTTCCGCTAAACGGGAACAAGGCTCCGTGGGCTGTGTTGTCACAGCCTGGAAGGAGATAATGCTCAGCTCCCACTGCTGAGACTTCATGAGAATTGATAATTTAAAACCCTTGGAATGTCTAGCAACAGTAATTATATTTCATACCTCAGATGACTAAAAAAGATTCTCCGGTATCTTACGGTGTCTGTGACAGGGAGAATGTGGAGCTGAGCATTCCCTTGGGACAGGATGTGCAGGTCATTGGGAAAGAAAAGAGTGGATAAGGTTAGATTGACATGCAGATCCTGAAGTTTCTCCAACCTTTGCTCATTTTTCTAAACAGTTCTGAGCTGGGAAGGAAAAAAAAAAATAAATAAAGCTCAAGGACACTTCATTTATGCATCCAGAACAACAGAGTTGGGACCTTGAGTTTCTGACCCTGACTCGTCTTACTCACTTACCATAAATGACTTCAGCACCTCTGAAATCATCTCAGAAAATGCATGGAAATAATAAGCAACGCAAAAAAAAAAAAAAATCCACCCCATCTTTCCATTCAGTCAGATACCCATTTACAAACATCTTTTGTGCTGAAACAAAAGCAAACAACAATGGCTCAAAGCGTCACCCGCAGCTCTGCGGTCCCGGTAAAAGTCCCCTGGCTCCTGCTCGCCTCTCTCGGGTACGAGTTCACAGAGAACAGGTACGGGGGACAAAGCTCAGGAACCAAAATACTGGGTGGAAGGGAAATTCAACAACGAGGCCCGATGGTTGTGCTGAGGTCGGGAGTGCTTCCCAGCACCGCGCCGGAGTGAGCTTCACACCAACCGCATGAGAAAGGGCTCGGAATGACTGCTGCTGACTCAGGCTGCCACGTTTACTCACTCTGTCCCTCCCGCTGGTTTCTCTGCTCTCGTTCTCTGTGCCAGGCACCGGAGGCACCTCTGGGTCTGCACCTCCATCACCAGCTGCTCCTGCCCAAGGGGACAGCAGTGAGGACACAGGATTGAGGCCAAAACTCTGCAGGACAATCAAACTGGTCTGTGCTGGCTCAAGTGGGGGGGGTTTTGTAAAGATGTTTTGTTTTCCTGGCTGTCCTGAGCAACTCTTAGCATTTATCCTTTCCCAAAAATCCACCTGGTCAGAGAGATACCCACAGGCCCTGCAGTAACTGCCAGTCAATTTGTGTCTCCTGCACCTCTGTGACGTGTGAGTCCCCCTGGCATGGCCAGGGCTTGGGGGATGGGGAATGGGGTGGAAGAGCAGAAAGCTGCCTTTTGTCAAACATCCCAGCCCATCCTTGGCACTAATCCCAAACCTCTTCACAGACCCTGCCTGGACACTGTGGGGACATTCCCTGCCACAGGCTGGCTGAGCTGCCAGCTGTTGAGCACATCTGGGGTTTTGGTGGATGTTCCTCTCACACCACTGCGAGCCCCGGGGCTTCTCCAGCTTGACAGGGACACAGGAGCCTCCCATCACTGAGATCCCTCTCCTTGGGACCCCCAGTGCTGTCCTTGCTCTGGGATACTCAGTGCTCTGCTGGCCCTGACACCTCCCTTCCCCTCCCCACTGTGACATTTCCAGCGGGCCCCTTTTATCCAGGAAGGAGGGCAGTGGTTTCCAATCAACCAACCACAGTGGCTTCATTCAATTAATTATCCCTTCCAATCCATCAGGCGTGAACCTTCTCTTCGGGTTCTTGTTTTCCCTCCTGTCACTGCTGGAAGGGTTTCAAAGAGGCTGAAAAGCATTTTTGGAGATGCATCCAGAGGGTTGTGCTCCCACAGGTGCCCCATGGTGACCTCTTGGCAGGACTGTGCACAGAGCCATCATTAATTCACGCTGCCCCTGAGCCAGCTCTGCAGTCCTGCAGCCCAGAATTTTCCTCTCACTCAGCTTTTAAGCTCTTAATGGAATTGTCTGAATTCAGTGCTGAGCCCAGCAGAGACATCCTGCCTCCCAAAGCAGAATCTCTGGGGGATCACATCCCCTGAGGGGCTCTGCAGACCCCTCCCCACCAGCCCTCCACCCTCCCCTGCCTGCAGTGATGTCTGGAGGAGGCTCCTGCCCCACCCCTGGGCAGGGTGGAGAATTCATCCCCTCACAGGGGCAAATTCCTGTTTCCCTGGGTGTATTTCAGCTCTGTCCCTGGTCCTTGTCATCCCCGTCTGGCACCAATATCCCATCACATCTCCCCAGCCTGCCCCAAACAGATTGAACCTGCCTTGAATCTTGACTTCCTCCAAGCATCTCTCGTAGCCCAGGGAGGGACCTGCACCAAATCTGTCCCTTCAAACCATGCAGCAGCCACAGAAACCTCGTGTCTCTTCCCTCTTCTCTCTTCCGGGCCATTTTGCAAGCAGAAGGGCTGATCAGGATGATCCTGCCAGTTTGCCTCATCAGCCACAAGATTTTCCTAATTTTGCTGACATTTGGAACCACCCCAAGAGACTTGATAGACTTTTTTATTTGGCTGTGAGTGCTGGCTCAGACTCTCCACTCCCCCAACCTGCTTTGACACGAGCCAGAGGTGTCTGGATGTTTGCACAGGAGACACCTGAAAGGTGGATACACCAACAATCCGTGATCTCAGATATAAATCACACCTGTGTGCTCTGGTACCTGACAGCGGCAGCTCTATCCACCAGCAGATCAATTATGCTAACCACGTTCATAAATAACTCTCCTGTTGGTACAGTTAGATCCAGGTGTGGATGTGACTTGTCTAACATGCTGAGGGGCAGGATGGTTCATCCAGCATGAACTTGAGTAGAGTTCTTAACCCTGATTTTTAACCTGATAATTCCACCCAGAAAAATCTGTTCACCTATTCACCTTTATTGTTCTGCATGCATTGGAAGTTTTGAGAAACTTCACGTCTGCCCTTCCTATTTTGGGTTTTCCCCCATCCCCAAGCACCACTCAAACCCCCAGAAATGACTGGAAAGCTGCTGTTGAAAAGCACAGATGCTCGAAAATCCTGCAGCTCACTGTGGGCCAGGCCCGAGCTCGAGCTCGTGCTGTCATCACCCCCTTCCCCTGTGGGCGCAAACCACGCACAAACCACGTCTTGCTCCCTGTGCCCTGGCTTTGCCCACAGCTGGGAGGAGGAGCTGACGAGGTTTTGTCACTTGTGATTCACATGTGGAGAGTGCTCTCAGGGCAGGGACCTGTTCCTGCTGACAGGGCACAGGGACTCATCCAGGCCTGCCCACGGTCCCCACACTGCCTGGGGCTGTCACCAGCACCGGGGGAACAAGGTTCCTGTGCTGTCTCCTGTGCGTCTTTAGGACTCAGGGTGGAGAAAGTGGGAATTCCGCTGATGGGGCCCCACAGCCCAAGCAGGACCAGGGGCCCCATCAGGGCCATCTCCTGAAGGCCTGGAGATGTGGCAGACCCAGCAGGCCAAAAGCTTTTCCATGCTTGGAGTCCCCCCCAGCAGTTGTACTTACCACAAAGCCATCCTCCTTTTGTATCATACTTTTTTTGGGGTTTGGAAACAACCTTAAAAACCATCTCATCCCACCCCCTGCCACGGGCAGGGACACCTCCACACACCAGGCTGCTCAGAGCTGGCCTTGGACACATCTAGGGATGGGGCACTCTATGATTTTAAGATGATTCCACGATTTTTTGCAAGCCCAGCTCCTCCAGCCAAGCCCTAGAGCTCGGTGCAGGGAAGGGCTTTTCCCTTCTCCAGCCTCGGGACGGAGCAGCTTTATCAGCACACCGTGCTCGGTGTGACACGGCAGGGCACGGCCTGTCAGCGCTGCTCCCTGCACGCCGATAAGGCTGTCACAGATCCCTGCGGGCTGCACACACCCAGGGATGCCTTTATCACCCATTTCCTACTGATAAGGAGCTGTTACACAGATAAAGCCGGCCTGCACTGGAGCCCCACATGTTTCACCGTCAATGAGTGTGTGGCTGCTCTGTTTGTGCAGTGACTGCACAGCAGCTCTTTTACAGCACGTTCACGGGTCACTGAGAGCACATTATTCCAGTCATCCACCCCTCAGAGCCAAGGTCTGAGGGAAAAAAAAGTGTTCAGAGGGATGGCTTTGCCCTTGGTGTGTGGAAAGGTCGGTGCCCTGTGTGCGATGCAGCTGCTGATACAGAGCTGAGCCTGAGGAATCCTGAGCTGGAAGGGACCCCCAGGATCACCCAGCCCAGCTCCTGTCCCTGCACAGACCCCCCAAATCCCACCCTGGGCATCCCTGGGAATGTTTCCCAACCCCTCCTGGAGCTCTGGCAGCCTCGGGGCCGTGCCCATTCCCTGGGGAGCCTGGGCAGTGCCAGCACCCTCTGGGGGAAGAACCTTTCCCTGCTCTCCAGCCTGAGCCTGCCCTGGCCCAGCTCCAGCCGTTCCCAGCTCCTGGCCCAGAGCAGAGAGCGGAGCTGCCCCTCGGGAGGAGCTGCAGCCCCCGGGGAGCTCTGCCCTCAGTCTGCTCCAGCTCAACAATCCCAGTGCCCTCAGCTGCTCCTCGTGGGCCCCTCAGACCCTTCCCCATCCCCGTGCCCCTCCTTGGGCACTCTCTCACACCTTTAGATCTTTTTTATGTCATGGTGCCCAAAACTCCCCCAGCACTTGGAGCTGTCCCAGCCCAGAGCAGAGCTGGACAATCCTGGCTGGCCTGAGCAGCGCTGCTGTCCCTGATGTCCCCAGGACAGGGATGTCCCTCCTGGCTCAAGGGCACTGCTGACTCAGCTCCAGCAGCCCAGTGACCAGGACCCCCAGATCCCTTCCCAAGCTGCTGCTCCACGGTTTGCCTTCAGCCCTTTCCCCTGGCTCCGTTTCTAAGCTGGGAATTCCCATTAAAGATCAAGAGTTGTGCAAAACCCAGCTGGTTTGCTTTTCCACCCCATAAATAACCCTTGTTTCCCAGACTGCCAAGTGGAAGCAGCTGTTTGAGCAGTAAGGTGCTTATCTGGAAACGTAAAGCCCTTGAATGAGCTGTTCCAGAGCGGGGAAGCTCAGATCCGGTAACCCGGGCTATTTTTAAGTCTCTTGTTTTATTCAACGCAGCTGAATTTCCATGCTAGCCCAGTGCTGGATGTGTGACATAAGTAGAAATTAATCCAGGCCTGGTCACAGTTATCTGCCTGCAGCCCTCGCTCCTGGCAGCCGGACAAGGGAGGAAGGACCTGAACGTGACCCACATGGGCCTTGCTCTCAAAACTACTGAGATGAGGTCACCTCTTTGTGAGGGAAAACCTTCTTACCCAGGACAAAAAAAAAAACTGGGAAACTCATCCCACACACAGCCTGGCACTCGCTATGGGAAGAGAAGGATGGTGCTTACAGCAAAGTCTGCTCCACTGAGAGGGAATGGGTGCCTCTGGGTGCTGAAATACGGTGACTTCCCTGGCCAGGGATACCCAGGGAAAAGGATGGTGGGAGGAAATTAAATCCAAAAGCTACTGCCAAGCAGAGGGGAGGAAATATATAATACTTTATTTATTACATAAATAAATGTAATATGTAATTCTATACAAACATAACCCTAAAATCCTGTTCCAAGGAGTCTTGTGGAGCTAAATCATAGACTCACAGGTTTAGGTTGGAAGGGACATTAAATCTCACCCAGTTCCACCCCAGCCATGGCAGGGACCCCTCCCACTGTCCCAGGTCACTCCCAGCCCCATCCAGCCTGGCCTTGGGCACTGCCAGGGATCCAGGGGCAGCCACAGCTGCTCTGGGCACCCTGTGCCAGGGCCTGCCCACCCTCACAGGAACAATTCCTGCCCAATATCCCATCCAGCCCTGTTCTCTGGCACTGGGATCCATTCCCTGTGTCCTGTCCCTCCATCCCTTGTCCCCAGTCCCTCTCCAGCTCTCCTGGAGCCCCTTCAGGCCCTGGAATTGCTCTGAGCTCTCCCTGGATCCTTCTCCTCTCCAGGTGAGCACCCCCAGCTCTGCCAGCCTTTCCTCACAATATATTTTATATAATATATATATAAATATCAGGCCAATCAAGAGAATCACCAAATTCCAGCATTTTCCCCAAGGCCTGGCAATTCCCACAGCAGGGGCAGCTCCGAGGATTTGTTTCCCTTTTCCCAACCAGAGCAAACAGAGGTGCTGCCAGCTGGCAGCCGAGGAGAAACCTCCCCAGGGATCCAGCCAGCAGCATCCTCCACACCAGCTGCACATCTGGGGAGCCTCCACACCACCCGACCTTCCCCAGAGCTCCCCCCGCCACAAAAAGGGGCTTTGGGGTGGGTTTGTATCCAACAGCAGCTCCTGGGTCACCCCCTCTTGCTCAGCTTTCAGAGCTCTGGGCCATGGAAGTGGCTCTGGTCCCTGCAGGAGGCATGGATTGTCCAGAGCTGGATTGGTTTTGCTCCTCCTGGAGAAATTATTTGAGCTTCCCAAGGAGCAGCCTCTCCCTGATCCTTCTTTGAGCTGGCATCTCCCAGCCCAGCACAATCAGCTTTAGGCAAGGGGCCGCACAGAGAATTCTGGTTAAAAATAGTTCATAATAAATCAGTAGTAGTTAATAATAAATCATAATAAAGCTAATAGTTAAAAAATAGTTTAAAAAGGGGGATCTTTGCCTTGAGTGCTTTGTGGGGGGATACAGAGCCCTAAAACACAGAAAGGGCTTTGAGAAGGGCTGGCTGCCAGGCAAGGGAAACCTGGGATAAAGCCCAGCTCATCCCAACCATGGAGGCAAAGTTGGGATGCTGAGCTCCCCAGCAGCAGCAGCTTTTTGCCACAGTAATTTGGAACACAGATTTTCCACGTTCTCCAGGAGCTCCTGCTGCAGAGGAGTGGATGTGACAGAGCTGCTGGAATGGATTGGGGACAGAGCTTTTGCCAATAGAAATATGGATGAATGCTAATTTATAATCCCCCCTTTATCTCTCAACCTATCAGAGGAAATGAATTCCAAACCATTCTCCAGGAAAATAACAGCTCTGGCAAAATGCATCAGGGCAACACTTAATCTCCCTGGTACGTTGTCATTTTTTTACCCCATTTCTCAATTTATTTTTTTTTTTAATAGGGTTCTTACAAAAGAAGAATAAGAACAACAGTGTACAGTGGCCAAGGGGAAATGGGAGCTGGCTGGGGTTGTTTCTAAGAGGCACTTAAAGTAATGGGTTTGAACATCCAGGGTGATCAGAGGAGACCATAATTCTTAACAGGTGAATATTCAATAATCCAGAGTCAGGAAGTAGATGATTAATTGTCTTTTTAGGGGATTTTTAAAATTTAGATTTATACCAAGGAGGAAATAACATTTTCTTCAATCAATGCTTCTTTGTTTCTGAGTTAGAAAACTGAAATTAACAATTTTCAAGATCGCTCTTTAGGAAAAAATCGTAACAGCCCAAGTCCCTCAGCCATTTAACTCCCAGCTGAGTCCTCTTCCTACCTCCCACCCAAATCCTGCCCAAATCATTATCCCTGACAATATCCAGGGCATGGGGAGGGTGGCAGGGCTGCACAGGGAGCAGCAGCATCATCCCAGAACCCTTGAAATCCCAAAAGAATGGGTGTTTGGGGTCCCACTGCAGGCTCGGTGTCACAGAGCAGGGCCACATATCCTGGAGTAAGCTGGGAGAGCTGAGATGTGCTGTGGGATTCGTCCCATCCCAAATCCCATCCCACCCGACATCCCATTTCATCCCATTTCATCCCACCCCACCCCACATCCCATTTCATCCTGTTTCATCCCATCCCTAATCCCATCCCATGCCATCCCACCCCATCCCATCCCATCCCATCCCATCCCATCCCATCCCATCCCATCCCATCCCATCCCATCCCATCCCATCCCATCCCATCCCATCCCATCCCAAATCCCATCCTGTCTCTCTTCCAGGGCTGCTTTCATATAAATATCAGGCCAATCAAGAGAATCACCAAATTCCAGCATTTTCCCCAGGGCCTGGCAATTCCCACAGCAGGGGCTGCTCCGAGGATTTGTTTCCCTTTTCCCAACCAGAGCAAACAGAGGTGCTGCCAGCTGGCAGCCGAGGAGAAACCTCCCCAGGGATCCAGCCAGCAGCATCCTCCACACCAGCTGCTCTGGGGGGCACAAACAGCACAGAGGGCAGCCCCTGGAAGGGAGGGAAAGGCTTTGGCTGAGCAAGGGTGGAAAAATGAGGAATGAAGGGCACAGGAGAGCAGAGCCTGGGGCAGAGCTCGTGCCTCCTGCCCTACCCCAGGCACCCGAATTGTGGGTGGCCTAGGAAACATCCCAGACAATTCCTCACGGCCTTCACTCCCAGGGAAGAGGGAGGATTGCCTGTTGGGAAGGATGAAAAGTTAACAGAAAAGGTTTGTAGAGATGAATGCTTAGGAGAAGGTTTTCTAGAAATGAAAGCATGTTTTTGTATATAAAAGAGATTGTTGCACAGGTTGCTGCTGAAGCAGCGGAGAGAACAAAGGTGAAGTCGAGTTGGAAGGTTTAGAGCAATGGCTTAGTCGAGTTAGAAGGAAGAAAGTGCAAAAGGTTGAGTGCTCTGCAAATAAGGCATTGTTTCTACCAAGAAAAAGAGCATAGGCAGACAGAAAGATGTTATTTACAAAGATAGAAGAAAACTCCGCTGCAAAACAAGTTTTTAAAGTTTAACATGTAGCCACTAACTCAGGTGATTGGTTAGTCAATAACATAGTATGGTCATTTTAGCAGCTTTGATAGATTATACGTAAATGTCAGGGTTTTGTGTATTGTTAATTGGTTGTTATGGAATAAGATGCAAAGCAAAGAAAGAGATCGAATGCTTTGTAACATGAATAGAATTGGAGTTCAGGACACACGGCTCGCCTTTGGCCAGCAGCCACAGGCATTAGCCACGAGCCACGAGCCCTGACTGCTGTGTGCAATAAACAGCATTTTATGAAGAGCTGTCTGGGGTTCCCAGCTCTCTGTCACTCTTACACTGACGGGAGGGATGGAGCCTCAGGAGCTCCCTGGCTCCGGGGGATGGCAGGATGGCCCAGGGCTCCTGCACTGCCTCGGGCATCACCAGCTGCCCAGGGCACACGGGAACATCACCTGTCCCCTCCAGGGGGGACTCCTGCAAAGCTCTTAGCCCAGCCATCTCTGCTTCTGGAAACCTGTAGGGAGATGTTTTATTGACCAGGAGTTTGGGCAACTCAGGCTTGGCCTATTTAGCCTAGCAGAGGCCTGCAGGGTCTGTGGCCTTGGAGTCACTTTGAAAGGACGGAGCCATGAAGGTGAAGAGAAGCCTGACACTCGATCCTCTTTGTTTGTAATTATACCAATAGAATAAAAGTTTAGATACAAGTAGAATAAGTGAGACCAATTAGGTGGGGTATTCTACAATGACAGTGTAAACAATTTTTTATCAGTCTAAAAGATAGAGTTGTGACAAATAAAGCTGAGTCTGCCATGGAGCTGTATCAGTGAGAGTGGTGTTCTCTGGCCAGCTCCTCAATCTGGACCTTGTTTCAGAGACACTTCCACCTCACACTGCTCTGGGCTTCTGGGACCTTCCCCTGCCCGTGCTAAGGTTGATGCAATCAGTTTGCCTCAGAAGGGTGGCTCAAGCCTTTGTTTGGGATTTTCCAGGCTTCACAACCCACACCACGAGTCCCACTGCAAATCTTTCGGGTGGTTCTCAAACCCCGCACTGAGGTTTCAGCATTGCACAAGTTTTGGCTGGCTGGGCTCTTTGCAAAGACATCAATTTCACCCTCTAACAGGCACAGCAAACTTCATTTCAGGCCCACTTACAACGCTGTAAATCCAGGCTAACCATATTAAACTCACGGCAGCTGATGCCAGAGACTTAAAACTACCACAAGTCACCTCAGGTGTGTGCAGCCAACAGCTTGGCCTGAGGCCACCCTGGGCTGCTTTGTAAAGCAGCCCAGAGAAATTTCTCTATAAATGTTCCATTAATATTAACAGCTAAATCCCTGGCCTGCCTTAAAACCCTCAGCCCCACCTAAGTTAGCAGCAAGAGTTCTGATTTAATTTGCTCCCAAGGCTGACAGAGCACAGCAGCAGTGGCTGCACGCTGATGTAGTTCCCCTGGAGTTAATCACATTTATTTCTGTCTCTAACAGGGTATAAACACTGCCCTGGCTGAGGAACAACCTTTTGCTCCATCCCTTTTCAAGGCACAGGAGAAAATCTGAACGGAAACCACCAAGTCCTATGACTTCTCCTTCAATTTTTCACCTAAACTTCACCTAGTGAAAAATTCCCCAGGAGCATGAAATCTAGTGGGTTATTTTCTCCTTCAATAAATTTTTTGAGGTTTTCTAGAAATCTCCCAGCACGAGGAAGAGCTTTAAGTAAAACACACCCTGGAGGTGTTGCATTAATCCTCAAGCTATGCCTAAAATGTAGGGTACACCAGCAATATTCACTTTCTATAGTAAGGAGAGACCTTTTTTCCTGAATTAAAGGCAGCAACAGCCAAGCACAGCCCTGGTCCATCCTGCGCCTAACAAATCCTTTGGCGTAGATTTTCCTGTGATTCCCTGGGTTCAGCAAGGCACAGCTCAAACCCTAAAATTTTTCTGATTACCACCTCCCAAACCAATCCCAAAGCAATGGTTTCACTGAGGTGAGGAGGAGGAATTAAAACACAATTTCATGTCATTAATAACTATTTAAACAGAGCAGCCTGAGCAAGAGGGAATTTCTTGCCAGCCGCCTCACTGTGCCATGTCCCACCAAAGCCAGCCTGGCCACTGGTTTGTACTGGTGTGGTTGCACTGGTGCCCACGCCGAGTGAAAAACACAACCACAGCTTTTAGAGACAAGGCGAATCTGGGCTTTTAAATTGTTTCAGATCATGTGAACAGTCAGTTTTAGTTTCTGTTCATAACATGAAAGGACTGAAACCTGAAACCAGAAAGAAATCAGAGAGAAGCAGAAGAGTGGGCAGCTTGTAGGAGAAAAGAAAGGCTCAGCAGCAAAAGCTCCCCATTCAGAAAAATAGAAAGTGCTAGGAGGAACTAGCAGAGTGGCAAAAGAAGACTTTCAGAAAATCAGAATGAGAAATACAGCACCTAGAAATGAGGATAGCAGGATAAATGCCATCGGAGAGTGGCACAAAGATTTAGTGATAAATGTTAAGATGTGAGATGGAGATAAAAGGGTTAAGAGAGATGCCAAAAAAAAGGGGTTCTGTATTCATCTGAGCTAAGAGAAGAAAAGGAAACATGGGGAAAGCTACAGCATTAAACACTCTTCTTGCTTCAGTTTTCTGAGAAAAAAAACATGCTTTATTCTCCCCATGTGCCCAAAACCAAGGCAGGAATAAATTAAAAAAGGCTGTGATTGATTGATTGATTGATTGATTGATTTTAAAAAGCATCAAATACTCTGGTATTGAATACTCTGATATTAACAGGGTGGAAGGCTCCAAGGGCTACCAGCCAACCCAAAACCTCCTTGCAATGGAGGAGAAAAAAAAAAAACCATGCTTCATTCTCCTCATGTGTCCAAAAATGAGGCAGGAATAAATTAAAAAAAGGCTGTATGTCATACATTTATTTATTTGTTTGTTTGTTTGTTTATTTAAAAAGCATCAAATACCCTGGTATTGAATACTCTGGTATTTAAAGGGTGAAAGGCTCCAAGGGCTACCAGCCACCCTAAAACCTCCTTGCAGTGGAAGGAGAAAAAAACCCCATCCTTCATTCTCCCAAAATGAGGCAGGAATAAACTAAAAAAGGCTGTTTGTAATTTATTTATTTATTTATTTATTTTAAAAGCATCAAGTGCCCTGGTATGGAATACTCTGATATTAAAAGGGTGAACGTCTCCAAGGGCTACCAGCCACCCCAAAACCTCCTTGCAGAGGAGAAAAAAACCACATGCTTCATTCTCCCTGTGTGCCCAAAAGCGAGGCACCATAAAACTAAAAAAAAAGGCTGTCTGACATTTGTTTGTTTGTTTGTTTGAAAGCATCAAATACCCTGGTATTGAATACTCTGGTATTTAAAGGGTGAAAGGTTGCAAGGGCTACCAGCCACCCCAAAACCCCCTTGCAGTGGAAGGGGTGGCAGAGGAAGGGAAGTGATGAGCTGGTCTCCCAGAGGGAAGTGAAGCAGGGATGGTCAGGAACATCCAGAGAACACTGTGTACATAAGCCTGTCCTCTGTCCATCTGTCCATCTGTACACTCTGTCCATCTGTACACTCTGTCCATCTGTCCATCTCTACATCTGTACACTCTGTCCTGTTCTCTGCACATCGGATGATGCAATGGCAAGGAACACCCATATGGCCTTTCTCAAGAATAAATTGTGCCACATAAAATTCTTTCTGACACTCATCTGGCTGTGGAGATAAGAAGGAAGGTGAAATACCCCAATTTATCAGGGGTTTGGGCACTGTTTTCCATGTAGACCTGGGGTTTTGGGTTTTCCTTGTAGACCTGAGGGTCTGAGTTTTCCATGTAGGCCTGGGTTTCATGTAGGCCGCGGTTTCTGGATTTTCCATGTAGACCTGGGGGTTTGAGTTTTCCATGTAGGCCTGGGTTTCATGTAGGCCTGGGTTTTTGGTTTTTCCATGTAGGCCTGATTTGCCTGGATTTTATGGCCAGGCTGCTGAAGAACACACACACAAGTCCCTGGAGCTCGGAGCTGTTTGTTTCCTCATTTCTGTCCCTCCAGAGGAGCTGCAGGGCACTGGAATCTTTATCTGGTATTCTGCAGGCAAATCATCCCAAAATACTCTTCCAGGGTGCCAGTAATGGCTGGAGGTGCCCTGCCAAGGATGGCAGCAGGGAGGCCGGGCTGGGTGATGGCTCACGTGCCACACGAAGGATTGGCAAGCAGCAGGGATGGAATACTGGCCAGGTGATGGCTCAGGTGCCGCTGTCTTGGAACCCAGGGCACAGGAAATATTGCTCTGCCTGTGCTGAGGTTGGATTTTAGGAAGAAATCCTTCCCTGTGAGGGTGGGCAGGCCCTGGCACAGGGTGCCCAGAGCAGCTGTGGCTGCCCCTGGATCCCTGGCAGTGCCCCAGGCCAGGCTGGAGCAGCCTGGGACAGTGGGAGGTGACCCTGCCCATGGCAGGGGTGGCACTGGATGGGCTTTAAGGTTCCTTCCAACCCAAAACTCTAAGCCTGTGATTTAGCTCCACAACACTCCCTGGAACAGCTCTGGATTAATTCAGGCCCGTGCAGAAGCCACAGGCCATGGAGAGGGTCTGAAATGGCATCAGGCTGGCTGATGGCTGGAGATGAGGTCCCTCAGGAACTTCAGGTGACATTCTGTGCTGGTGGGCAGTAGGAACTGGAATGGATGATAGGTTGTTTGCAGCCTGTGGATTAATGTAACAACTAATTTCTTAGAGATTTTTTGCACATCTGGAGTAGAATCAAGAGGCTGGGGAGTCTCTTTGTCAGTAAAATTCTGGTTTCACGTCAGCACTGGGAGAACTGTCCTGCTTTTTCCAAAGTCCTGGAGCTCTGGGTGCTGCTCCACAGAAACCATGGCCTCAAGCAGCCCAACACAAACCACAAAGTGCTGAGCACTTCTGCTATAATTCACTGCTTACAAGGGGGACTGAGCTGTTCTGAAAACCCAGCCCAGATTATGGGTTTCAAATGCTAGAAAATCTGTCCCTGAGCTCTTAATCCAGTTTATGGGTTCATCACAAATGGAGCTGAGCCATTCTTGGAAAGAAAACTTGGCAAAAGGAATATTTCTCCACTGTATCAGTAGAAAGCACATACAAAGCTCAGGCCAACCATTCTGGATGGGGGAGTCATTAAACGTGTCCCAGCTTCTGTCTGTGAAGGAAGTGGGGACAGCCAGGGCTGAGTGCACAGCACCAGGACTGACAGCAAAACCCACCTGGAGGCTGAGCTGTGGTCACACACCCAGAGGGCAGCTGGAGACTCCTCAATTCCTGTCCTGCTGTGCCCAGGAGATTCCTGCCACAGCCATTCCCACGAGTGCAGGGTTGGTGCCATCAGGGTGCAGGAAATCATCTCCCTCTGCAGAGGCATGGGGAGAGCAGCTCAGTTCTGCTTCAGAGCTTCACAGAGTCATTCTCCCCCTTTTTATACTTAATAGGAAAAAAAAATTTAAAAAACCCCAGACCTGAACAGGGCTATTCCTTTTCAGAGTCTCTTCAAACAGCAGCTCTCTTTCAACAGCTCATTTACAGCCCTCGTGGGACTCCGAAGTGAAATCTGCTCAGGCATGGATCTAAAAAACTTCCCTTCACACTAATCCTCAACGATCCTTGCTGTTCTCCAGCAGCCAGGCTGGATTCTCTGCCCACATCAATAAATCACACATTATCTATGCTTGAATTTGGTTAAGATCCTGGTTAATGATGCATGAGATAGAAGAGAACTCAGCTGATGAGTTACACTGCTCAGTAAAAACTGGCTGAAGTGGGAAAAACAGCCAAGATGGATTTTTGCCATTAAAAACTCACTTGTCTGGTCTTGTGCATGGATAGGAGCAGATGCGCTGATTAAAGTCACGATGGATTTGTGGAGTCTCACACACCAGGAAGGGAAATTGGAAGTGGATGAAGAATCTGGAATGTTTTTGCTGCCAATAGACACAACGAGCACCTGCAGGAGTGGTGAAAGCAGAGAGGGAGATGATCTCCAAGGCCAGGAGACCTCGGGCAGTGTCCAGCGGGGCAGCCTCTCCTCCCAAGGCTCTCACCACCCATCTTTTCTCTTTATCTTAGCACCATCTAGAGGGATGTGTCTGCACACCCGAGAGGAGAGCGCCCACACACGGGGTGTGGGGTCTGGGGAAACCAGACCTCAGAGGAGCACTGCTCTCCTCCAGGCACCCTCCCTGTTTGCTTCAGAACAGTCTGTAACTATCCCCCTGGACCCTGGGAACTGGAACAAAGGGTTCTCCAGAGGGATTGGAGGTTGGGAGCGTCAGGGAGGAGGTCTGGAGGGTCTTGTTCAGGGTTTGGGTTTTTTTCTTGATTTTTTTTAACACCTGCAGATCTTGCATCACCAACAGATCTTGCAGGTTTCAACAGAGGCCACATCTGGAGTGCTGTGTCCACTTGGGCTCCTCAGCACAGCAGGGACAAGGAGCTCCTGGAATGGGACCAGAAGAGGCTGCGGAGCTGAGGAAGGGCCTGGAGCATCTCCCTGCCCAGGCAAGGCTGAGGGAGCTGGGGGTGCTCAGCCTGGAGAGGAGCCCCAGCTGAGAGGGGCCCTCAGCCCTGGGTGTCCCTGTCTGTCCCTGGGTGTCCCTGTCTGTCCCTGGGTGTCCCTGGGTGTCCCTGGGTGTCCCTGGGTGTCCCTGGGTGTCTGTCTGTCCCTGAGTGTCCCTGTCTGTCCCTCGGTGTCCCTGTCTGTCCCTGTCTGTCCCTGGGTGTCCCTGTCTGTCCCTGGGTGTCTCTGGGTGTCCCTG
>VXBU01001034.1:902053-915682 GCA_013400315.1 Bombycilla garrulus
GTCCCTGTCTGTCCCTGTCTGTCCCTGAGTGTCCCTGTCTGTCCCTGTCCATCCCTGTCTGTCCCTGTCTCCCCCTGTCTGTCCCCATGTGCAGGGAGGGCAGAGCAGGCCCAGGCTCTGCTCCAGGCCCAGCAATGGCCCCAGAGCCACAGGCAGGGCCTGACCCAGCAATTCCCCTGCACAGGAGGCAGAACTTTTAGTGTGCAGTGAGTTTGCCCTGAACAGAGACCAGAGCGGCTGTGGAGTGTCCCTGACTGGGGATATTCCAGTGTCAGAGGCAATTCCTGCTCTCCATCAGCCCCACCCCCGAGCAGCCTCACACAGTCCCAAAGCAAGGCCGTGGAAACCAAAGTCCGGCCTTCCCGGCTCAGGGCACACACAGCAAGGGAAGCACATTGCCCTGGCCAGAGGGCAAAACAGAGCTTTCAGAATTCACCTGACTGGCATTAAGGAGCACAGAGAAGCACAAACAGCAGCAAGGTCTGGCAAAGGATGCACAAAAGCTGCATTTCTTCAGTAACTGGCTTTAGTCAGGACTAAATCAGTGCTCTGGAGGTGGAATGGGATAAAGACCCTGGAAAAACCAAGGACAATCCTCTGCCTACATTTTGTCTGTTAGGGATGTCACCCTTACGTCCCCCTCATACACTGGGTCAGAGGGTTTGAGAGTCTGACTAGGGGACAGAAGGACAGTGAAAGGTGTACCTGCCCATGGCGGAGGAGTTAAAACTGGATGATCTTTAAGGTGCCTTCCAAGCCAAACCATCCTGTGATCCTAAAACTGCCCCGGCAGTGTTGAGAGAGCAGCAGCAAAGAAGAGGAAAGGTTCCTTTCCTCAGCCCTGCCCCACACAAGCTCAGTGCCCACTGCAGGGACCTCCTCCAGCCCAGTTTGGGATCATGGCACAAGGTTCACCTCCAACAGCCCAAATCCAGCTCTTCCAACAGCCACAAAGCAACATCAGCAACCCCTCCAGCCAAGGCCAGGTCACCTTCCATTCTCCCTCACTCAAGGCTCGGAGCAGCTGCCCTGAGCCAGCCCTGAGTACTCCCTCCATCCCGGGCAAGGCAGGAATTCATCCCCATGTGGAACAGGGCTCCATCCCCACGTGGAGCAGCGATCCATCCCCGGACACAGCAGGGATCCATCCCCGGGCACAGCAGCGATCCATCCCCGGACACAGCAGGGATCCATCCCCGGACACAACAGGGCTCCATCCCCACGTGGAGCAGCGATCCATCCCCAGACACAGCAGGGATCCAACCCCGGACACAACAGGGATCCATCCCCGGATACAGCAGCGATCCAACCCCGGGCACAACAGGGATCCATCCCCGGGCACAGCAGGGATCCAACCCCGGGTGGAGCAGCGATCCATCCCCGGGCAGAACAGGGATCCATCCCCGGGCAGAACAGGGATCCATCCCCGGGCAGGACAGGGATCCATCCCCGGGCACGGATCCCGGGGGCAGAGCTACGTCCCAGCATGTGACCGGGCGTTCCGGGAGCAGCATCCCCGCGAGAGGGAGGCAGCAGGGAGGGAAGGAGGAAGCCGAGCTGTTGAGTCAACACTGGAGAGCTGCCTGCGAGAGCAGAGAAAGGGAGAGCCGGACTGGCTGCAAAGGACAGATCTGCTGAACGCACGGGAAGATGGTTTGAGTAATAATCAACGGTAAGGAAAACGTCTGACTTGAGGAGAGCTTAGAGGGGAAATACTCTGCGTATTTCACGGCCTTGGCTGGTGAGGGAGACCGGGCGGTGCTGGAGGGGTTTGGGACTCAGCACAGAAACAAATCCCGTCCTGGTGAGTGCAGTCACTCCCCTCCCTGTGCTGCGGCCCCGCAAGCCCTGCTCTGGGCTGCCTGGGGAGGCTGCTTTGGGGCAGCTGCTGTTTCCCAGTGTCACAAAGGTCCCCTGTGTCCCCTGTGTCCCCAGCCTGCCGCTATGTGGCCAGGAAGATGAGGACCCTGTGCAGCCGGGAGCCCCGGGAGCCTCCGGCCTGCCCGGCGCAGGCAGTGCCACAATGCCACCAGGGTAAGGGCTGGTGGGGACAGGGACACCCACACGGGACAGGGACACCCACACGGGACAAGGACACCCACACGGGACAAGGACACCCACACAGGACAGGGACACTCACACGGGACAAGGACACCCACACGGGACAAGGACACCCACATGGGTAGCTGAGGTTTTCAGAGGAGCTTACTGTCCCTTCCAGAACCTTTCCCTTTGGTTAATCCCAAATCCCTCTTTTTTCTTCCATCCTTGTCATTTGCAGATGTAAAACCAGAGCTGCCAGCACCCCCTGAAGCACCAGCCTCACTCCCCAGCAACACCAAACCCATCCAGTCCAGGTCCTGACCATAAAAGCCCTCGTGGTCCTCCCATAAAGGCCACGAGATTTCTTCATTTCTTCCCACTGATTTTTGCTGGAAATTCTGTATCCCAGGGATTGGAAAATATCAGCAAATCCCTGCTGTATCTGCTCTCAGCACAGAAGCACATTGATAGAAAATGTCCTGATCAGTGTCTCATGACCAGAATTTTCTAGTTGGCAAGAACAAAAAGAAGGTTCCTGGTGTGTATCAGATGCTCTAGGCACCCACAGACCATGGAACACCAGGGGAAGAGCAGGAGCCATTGCATCCTAGCAGGGAATTAGATTTTTATACTGTGAAACCAAATTATGCTCTATCAATATCAGTGATATTGATACAAATTCAGACCATTTCCACAAAGGCAAAATCAGTTCCTGAGCTGGAATAAGGAGTTTTGGAGCTCAGGTGTGTGGGAATCCCAGGCCCAGTCAGCACCCCGGTGATGTGCAGCACCCCCAGAGCAGAGGCTGCAGGGACCAGAGCAGGATGTGCCCCCAGCCCTGCCCTGTCACAGAGCAATGACAGCAGAACCCCAAACCCCACAAGAGTGGGGGGAATTCTGCCTGACCCCTTCCTGTGACAGCTCAACTAGAAGTAAAGGTGGATGAAAATCAGCAGGTTGGGAGTGTGATGGTGGTTTTTTTCCTGGAGTGGGTTTGGTGTCACTGCAGTGCTTGGGATCGTGCACTGGCAGCATGGGGGGATAAGGGGATCCTATGGGGGGGTCAGTGATATGAGAATCATATGGGGAGGCTTAGTGATTAGGGGATCCTTTGTTGGGGGGGTCACTGATAAGAGGATCATGTGTTAGGTGGGCTCAGTGATGAGGGGATCCTTTGTTTGAGGTCATTGATTAGAGGATCTTTTTTGTGGGGGTCACTGACAAGGGGATCCTTTGTCGGGGGTCACTGATAAGGGGATCCTGTGTTGGGGGTCACTGATAAGGGGATCATGTGTTGGGGGTCACTGCTGACAGAAATAAGGGGACAAGAAGCAGAGTCATCCTGCACCCTGGGAAGAGCCAAATGCAAGTNAGAGGATCCTTTTTGTGGGGGTCACTGACAAGGGGATCCTTTGTCAGGGGTCACTGATAAGGGGATCACGTGTTGGGGGTCACTGATTAGCGGATCATGTGTAAGGGGTCACTGCTGAGGGGATGGTGCTGGGGCCCCAGGTAGGAGGAGCTGGATTTCGTCTCACCATTCTGGTGACAGAAACAAGGGGACAAGAAGCAGAGTCATCCTGCACCCTGGGAAGAGCCAAATGCAAGTTCTGGTGCTCCAGGGCTCAGCCTCCTGCTGCCACCCCGAGCAGTCTGGCCTTTGCTGGTACAAGGCTGTGCCAGGGGGTGATGGTTGCTGGCAGGAGGGTTTGGCCATAAACGAGTCCCAGGCTGTCCCTGGGTTGTTTCTGACCCCTGGGGCAACTCCTCAACACCGAGCTGCAGGGCAGGAGCTCTCCAAGATGAGCAGCTTTCTTGCATGTTTTATTAGAGTCCTATTTCCACTCCTTCATTCCGGACAAGGAATTACAGCTCCCTTCTCTGCTCTGTTTTGGTGTTTCCAGCCCCTCTGTCACCTGCCCCAGCTGTGCTGGCTGTGGAGCACGGTGCTCTGGATGAACTGGCAGAGGCAGGGCACGCTGCTGTGGCCCAGGTGTCCCCGTGCCCTGGCCCGAGGGAGCCGGCCTGTGACCAGGAGCCGGACGTAGCACGCACTGAAGATCACCAGGAGCTGCTGGGCCATGGCCTGGGGGAACAGGAGTGGTGTCAGGGCAGGGCAGAGCACACACCTAACACCGCTTTCTCCCTGCTCAAGGACTGCCCTGCTCTGACAGGAGCAGCCAATGGCACAGATAAGCGGCCCAGATCCCCTTGTGGCTGGCAGTGCTGGCACACTGTCCCCACAGCGGGTGACACTGAATGACTGCTGGCTCGCGGGTGGCCCTGGGGACCTGCCCGCTCTGTCCCTGCCTCCTCAGGCTTGTTTTTGCCTGTAGACAGCCAGAGAGCCTCAATCCGCAGGGATGTCACCTGCACTGAATTCACTTAGCAATAGTGACAGGAAAACTGCAAAATAAATCAAAATCATCCCTTTGGTAGCTCCGTGCTGAGCGGGAATCAGGACACATTTGTTGCTCAGCGTGGCACAAGTCTTTGAAGGCACTTTCTACGGAGGAGACAAAGGCTGGGCTCATCCACGGCCCAGCCCCAGCCTGGGCAGGAGCAGCAGGTCCCTGGGGAGAGGTTTTTTTTCCAAACAGGACCCTTGGGACCCGCAAGGAAAAGCCCAATCCATGAATTCCTCAAGGATTATTCCCAGCTGCTCAGAGAGCTTTGACAGCTCGGCAGCACCAGGGCTGGAGGAGGTGTGTGTAGACTCCCAGGTGCTTCTGCTGGAGAAAAAGGTGGTGTCCCCATTGTTGGGCTGAGTTTTTGGAGCTGAGATGTCTTGGGGGGGCTGATTTGGTGTCTCTCAGGGGGATATTTCTCCTCACCTCGGGTGGGCCCTCGGGGATGAGGTGCAGGAGCACATTGCAGGTCACAGCATCTTTATTCGGGGTCACCCTGCTGGATAAAAGAGGGGACTCTTCACATGGAGCCTCCTCCTCCATCCCCAGTTGGGGTTGAACTGCCACATCCATGACCACACAGAGCTTGTTCAGCCTTTGCCTCAAGCCTGCCTGGAAGAGAAGGAGATTTTGGGGCTCTCCAAGGGCAGGCAGCAGTGGTGCTCTGAGCACAGCGTTCACAGAGCACCATTTCCTCCTGCATGGATTTAACTCCAGGGATTCCCCACCCCAGGCTGCACTGGTGCCCTGAGGACAGAGTTTAAGGGCACAATTTCCTCCTGCACGTTTATCCCTCCTGGGATTCCTCACCCCAGGCAGTGGTGATGCCCTGAGGACAGAGTTTAAAAGGCACCATTTCCTCCTGCACATTTTTCACTCCTGGCATTTCCCATGCCAAGAGCCGTGCCCAGCACTTGGAGCTGAATGTCCACCCCATGGCCTGGCTGCCCTCAGCTGCCAGGGACTGCTCCCAGGTCACAGCCTGGCACGGAGAATCCTGCCTTTAAAAACAGAGTTATCCCATCCCCTGTGTCAATCAGGGAACTGCTGTCCACTCCTCAGCTGCAGCTTTCAGGGAGATGAGCAGTCTGGAGATTTCAGGGGGCTCTCACTTCTCACCCCACAAAGTCAGTTCAGTGGATATTTACACACCCACAGAGAGCAAAAAATTCTGAAGGCCAAGAGGACAAAATTTTTATATAATTAACTCAATCCAGCAATTCCTGCCTCCTCCAGGCTATCCCATTATTCCAGGAGGACAGCTCAAGGTGGCAGCTGTTTCAAGGTGTGCCACATGCTTCCAGAATTTGCCTTTCATTGCTGATGACTTTTCATCGTTAAAGCTGTACAGTTAATTATCCAGACACGCACATTCCACGGGGTCTGGACACATTCCAGCTGAACTGGGCACGGACAGGTGCACTTTATTCACCTCCCAGTGCACAGCAGGGGAAGCTCAGCAGGGCACTTGAACACTCATTTGTCCTCGCCCAGCTCCCTCCCAGCAAATCCGGGGCTGAGGGCAGGATCTGTCCGTGTCCCCAGGCTGTCCCCACTGTCCCTTACCTGTGTCCCCTGCAGGTGAGTGATGTGGGCTGACAGGGCCTGGAGGCAGAGCTCGGGGCGGAAATGCACAAACCACAGCTGCAGGGCAGGTTAAGGAAGGAATGTCGCCATGCCTGCCCCTCCCAGCCTGTGGAGGGTGGGATGGGCCTCGCAGGGAGCAGAGCTGAGCCGGGAGCTGCCCTCGGGGCGGCCAGGACCCAAAAAAAACACAGCCCAGGACCCAAACAACACAGCCCAGGACCCAAAAACACAGCCCAGGACCCAAACANGACCCAAAAACACAGCCCAGGGCTGATGGAAAGCCAGGAGAGTCTGGGCTAACACCAAACCCAAGCTAATGGGGAAGCAGAGAGCAGCCAGTGTTCCTCCCTCCCCTCCTGCAGCCCGGGGTGGGGTCATTGCCCATCGCTCATCCCAGTGACCCTGCACCAAATAAACTGTGGGGGACAGTGACTCGGCTGCCCTAAACCCCTTGCTGCTGGCCTGCCTTTGTTTCTAGGGATTCACTCCGGTTATTTTTTACAAAATTTGCCATACTCAGCTCTGAGGACACTGTTGAGAAGAGTTTTCCAAGAGCAATGGAACGGGGATGTGAGTCCTGCCAGCTGTGAGGCAGACACAGCTCTGTCCTTGTGCATCTGCTGCATCTGCCAGCAGCACGGGGATCCAGGAAAATGCAAAACCCAGAGGGTTAAAATGGATCTGGCATTGGAGCAGGCAGAGCCATTGTAAATCCCTGGGTGATTTGTTGCTCTCAGGCAGTTTTGGGACAGGTCAAGGTGAAGGCTCTCTAAATTAGTCCTCTAATGGACTTTGCTGGCCTGAATAAACATGGAATTCAGGTTTAAAAATGTAGAATTCAGGTTTTTAGAGGTTTATTCCTCCTCCTGAATGGCTTTGCCCCTCTGCAGTGTTCCCTGTCTCCTTCCCTGCTTCACCCTGGCTTCCCTCTCCATTTGTATTTCAAGCCTCTCTCTGTCTCCCTCACCTTCCTTTAACACCTTCATGGAGCCTTAAAACTCTCTTCATTCTTCTAAATTCCTGTCTAGTCCAGAAAAATCCTCCCTGAAAAGCAGCAAATGAGCCCAAGGATGGGGATTTTGTTTTTCTTCATGTTACAGTTTTTGGGGGACTATTTAGATTTCCCCTTGGGGTTTTTCAGCAGTTTTGGGTTTGTTTTTGTTTGGTTTTTTTTTTGCCATAGGAAGTTTGCTGTCACTCTGCCTATGGGCAGAATCATCAGTGTCACAGAAGTGTAACATATTTTTAGGAATAATTGTCTGCCCTAATGAATCCCACTTCAATCCTTTAGACTCATTATTTCCAATCACCTTTGGGCATATCTCAATCCCCACTTAGAGGAGAAATAAAAACTTCCCAATTCCTCACACCAACCCATAGGAGACAAGCCAGATCCTGGAATCCCATCCTCTGGATCACAACATCAATAAATACCTCGAGCAGGAGGGATCTGACCAATTCCCTGCAGAAAGGATACTTTTAGGATGTTGTGTGGCCCGTCCAGGACATCTGTAATCCCCAGGATTATGTTGTGTTTGATAAAGATTTCATTGACAGCTGCCAGCCTCACATCTGTGTTCACATTTAGCTGTTAAAGAATGCAAGGGAAAATAACGCAATCCACAGCAAAAGTCTACAAACTGCAGCTGGATAATCCCAAATGCTGCAGCTCTGACAGAAAAACAGTGGAATTGATTTCCAGTGTTGTGCTCTCCCTTCCATCCTCCAGCAATCTCCTTTCCTGAAACTCTGTGAACCCCCACACTTGCCTGGTTTCCTCTTGGAAGAATCATTTGCTCCAAATCCCTCTCTGGATTGTGAATCAAGACTTTCCAATATTATTTTTCAGCCCAACGAATGGTGCCAGTAATGCCAGAGGCAGCAGAGAATGCAGGGAGGGATCATGAGGAGCAGGGCAGGAGCCAGAGCTGCTCTGGGAGCACAATCCACACTCTGCAGGGTGACCTTGTTGTGGCCTCTCAGTGCTCAAAGAAGCTCCAGGAGAGCTGGGGAGGGACTGGGGACAAGGGATGGAGGGACAGGACACAGGGAATGGCTTCAGTCTGACAGAGTGGGGCTGGATATTGGGGGGATATTGGGCAGGAATTGTTCCTGTGAGGGTGGGCAGGGCCTGGCACAGGGTGCCCAGAGCAGCTGTGGCTGCCCCTGGATCCCTGGCAGTGCCCAAGGCCAGGCTGGATGGGGCTGGGAGCAGCCTGGGACAGTGGGAGGTGTCCCTGCCATGGCAGGGGTGGCACTGGATGGGCTTCGATGTCCCTTTCAACCCAAACCAGTCTGGGATCCTCCAATTCTCTGATCTCCAGCAGCAAGAGCTCTGAGCTAGCCTGAGCAGCTCCAACAGTTCCATTTCAAGCACTCCATCCCCTCCCTTGGCTGCAGAACATCCCCTGCCTTCCCTGAGTGCTGCAAAAAAACATTCCCTCCTCCCTGGATCTCTGTGCTCTGGGAATGTCCCAGCAGGAGGAATCCTGCTCCCCTCTCTCCACATTCCCACACCAGCAGCCTCCTCTCACCTTCCTCTGGTGCTGATCGATGACCAGGATCACCAGGACAGTGAGAGCCAGGGCCACCAGGGTCACCAGCACGCCAGCCCCCCAGGAGTGTCCCAGGGAGCACAGCTGGAGTGTGGAGTAAAAGTTTGTCCAGAGAGAGATGTAGAAAACCTGGGTAAAAACAGAGAGGCTGGTGAGAGTCACAAACCCATGAAAGTGAGAAAAGTCGCAGAAAGAAGAAAACAACAGTCCTTTCTCCCTTATAAATTAAGTCCCACGAGATTTTTCACAGGGTGAGAAAGGACAAAATTTCTTTCCAGTAATAAATAGAGGAAAGGAAGGACTGCAAGGACTGAGTGAGCCCTAGTTTATTTTTAAAAATCACCACTCACCAAAGACAAAGAGTGAATTATTAATGATGATTCATCCCTAGGAAGGTTTTCAGCAGAGTTCTTCCATTTAGATAAGGAATGCACTCACTGAGGCATATTGATAATAATTCTCTGAGTCCCTAGATTTAGAAAGTTCTTATTTCAAGGTAGTGCAGAGACCACTCCATTACAGCAATGCTCAACCAGTGGGCACTGACACAGGGCTCAAGGACTGTGTTAAAAAAAGGAAAACTGGATTCCTTTACTTCCCAGAGCATGGATTTGGGCAGGAGATTGCCTAGGAGCAGGTGTGACATGTAGGGCACGGCATCATCTTAAAAATCACAGAACTCGGGTGCACTAAACAGGCATGAAACCCCTCAAAACACTGAGCACCAATTCCTCCCACATCAGTGAAAGGAGAAGATTTGTATAATGTCTATCAAAAAATAAACTAAAAGGAACTAAAAGATTTGGGTTTGTTCACACCCTCAGCACACTGCAGAGCACCAGCCTCACAGCAGATGCTCATGGTTGGATCATGGAGGACTTTCTTTCACCAGAAGAAGACAAACAAGACCAAAAGTTGACTGATTCGTTGGTCTAAATTATCACAGGACCAGAGTGCCTTCAGATCTTTAAAATCAACTTATAAACTGGTCAAACCAAGACAAAATCAAGCCTGTTGTAGGTGCTGCCACCTCAGCGTGTGCTGGTCACCCAGCCACGGACAGCCTGCTTTGGTGGGACTGCCAGCCAGGGGGTGGGGAGAGGGCCTTGCCCTCCATCTGCAGGAATTCTGCGAGCTGGGATTGCCACAGGAACCCACCAGGAGAGTGTTAAAATCAGGATTTGCTGCCCGGCCAAACCCCGCTCCCTCCCTGGGCACGGGAACCCCAGAGCCAGGCCAGGGAGCCCCCCTCACCACAGCCATGGCCATCTGGAATCCCCTGGAGCTGTAGAGCAGGAACCGCCTCACCTCGGGCCTCAGGACTCCCTCCTGGAGCAGCCTCCTCCAGGGGCCTGCTGGCACCTGCCAGGGGCAAACACAACACCAGAGCACCTCCATTCTGGGCTCCCATTCCCAGCAGAACCACCCTGGGCAGAGCTGGTGGGGCACGGAAACCCCAGCCTGTCCCCCAGGGCTGCCCTCACAGTGAGCATCTCCAGGCCCACCCACAGAGCTGCCACAAACTTGTGTTCCTGTGAGGAAAATCTGCCTGGGAAGGGCAGGGAATGTCACAAGGGAAGAAAACCCCTTTTTGTGATGAAGAACAAGACAAGGCAGATGTCCCAGGGATGCTCTGCCATAGCGGAGGGAATTTGAAGCAAAATTCACTTCAAACTCTCTTCAAAGAGTTTCTTCACAGAGCTTTAAGCTAAGTTCATCCCAGTTGACTCCCAGCCCACGGGGAATAGACTGGAGTTGGACTGAAACAAGTGACTCCAGAACCAAAAAAAGCCCCATGGCCATCTGGGATGTGGGTGTAAATGCAAATTATGCAAATCCAGCTGGAATTAACTCGCAGGGGAGCTCACCTGGACCCCGAGGGACTGCAGTTTCTGGGCACAAAGGTCCGTGTCGAAGGAGGAGCTGGGGCAGGTGTTGTCCATGCTGAGCACCAGCAGCACCCGGCCTTGGGGGGGTTCTGCAAGAGCCCAAAGTGAGCGCAGAACTGTTGGGGTTCATCCCACAGCCCCTGGCAAAGGGGAGGCTGAGAACACAAACCACCCTGGTGTGTTTTAAACTGATCCACAATCCCCTCCTCTGGGGATTGCTGAGGAGCTCTGGGAGCGGCCTGAGACCTCCTGCAAGGAAACAAACTGCAGAAAGGGAGGAAACCCCAAAACCATCACAGGAGTAAGCAGCCAGAAATGAAAGGAGATAAATGGGATCCCCTGATGTGCAGCACAGCCATGTCCTGCCTCAGCAACCCCAGACTGGAAGGACTCAGGCTGCTCAGTGGGGCTGAGGCTCATTTTCCTCTTGGACACCCCCCCATTGCCCTTTTTGACACTGATTGGTGTTTGGTGAGTAGGAAGTGGCTGTTAAACAGTTAATGGGAAGAGGAGGAGTGCTTTAAAAATTTCATTCTAGTTATTATTATTTTCTTCCTTTTTAAAGTTAATTAATAAAGTTTTCTCCTCTGTACCTTATATTTCAGCAAGCTATGCTCCTATTTTACACCTATCTCACAACAAAAATCAAAGAAAATATATTCTCTTATATACATGGGCACTTAGCTAGTGCCCAACCCATGACATTAACCCACCATAAAAAACAGCTCGAGCCATTAATTAAAGTGCTTTCCAGCAATCCCATTGCTTGGGAATGTGGAGAGCTGTCCTGGAGCACCCCAGATCCCCCAGCAGCCAGGTCCCCTCTCCTGCAGCATTCCTGGAGCTTGGCTCTGCTCGAGGCTCTTGCAGTGTCAGCTCGGGGCAGGATCAGAGATGCATCCTAGAGGAGCCTAAAAAGTGTGAGGACAGCCTGTCCCAGATTTGAGGAGCAGCACGGGAGAGCTGTGATCTCCAGGCAGCCCATCTGGCATCTACCTAGAGCTTACGCAAGCTGTGCTGCAGTGAAGAGTTTGGGCCTAAGGAAGTGGCCGGTTCAGCTGAGATGCCGCTTCCCTGAAAGGTTTCACCCAAATTTCCTTCCCCTTCGCAGCTCCAGGGTCAGCCAGATGTCCCTAGGCTACTTCTGGGGACACTTTGAGCAAAAAGGGGCCCTGCTGGAGGGTGTGAATGAACAGCCATCCATGGCTCTGCCTGCTGCCAGAGTGCTCCAAGTCCTGTCCAACCTGGCCTTGGACACTCCAGGGATCCAGGGGCAGCCACAGCTGCTCTGGGCACCCTGTGCCAGGGCCTGCCCACCCTCACAGGGGAGAATTTCTTCCCAATATCCCATCTATCCCTGTCCTCTGGCACTGGGATCCATTCCCTGTGTCCTCTCCCCACCTTTCCTGTAGCCTCTTCAGGCCCTGCAAGGCCACACGGAGGTCACCCCAAAGCTTCTCCTCTCCAGGTGAACAATCCCAGAGCTGCTCCATCCCTCTGATCCCCCTGCAGCCTCCTCTGGATCTCTGCAGCAGCTCCAGCTCCTCGCTGTGCTGGGCCCAGGGCTGGGGCAGCTCTGCAGGTGGGGTCTCAGCTGAGCCCAGGGCACAGCTCAAGTTTTCCAAAGATTTCTCAGCTTCAAAGGCCAAGAGGAGAGCACTTACAGGGAGCTGCTTTTCAATAGGTTGATTCATTCACTCCTGCATATCAGGCATTCCAAAAAAACCCCAAAGCATCTCCATCCCCTTCCCAAAATGCTGAAACATCCCCAGTGTTTTGGTACTTTCACAAGTGAGATTCTGTGAAAGAGCAGCTTTGGTAAAATCTGCCAGTGGTTATTTTAAGGACTCTGAGCTCAGATCTGCCTCTCCTGTTACCAATGAGCTGCTCCCTTACCTGTCCCCCACTGCAGGGCTCCTTCCTTCAAATCACTCTTGCAGAACAGGAGGGACGACCCATTTTTCTCAGTTCCACCAGTTTGGCTTTCCTGGGCCATGCTGAAGGTGAGTCTCCTTGAAGGATTCTGTGTTTTCTGGTCAGAAATTCAGCATTTCTCTCTCTAATTCAGCATTTCTCTCTCTCTCCCTGCTGGGAAGCACCAACCAGCCCCACAGCAGCTGAGTGGGGAGCAGATTGTGAAACCCTCACTCCCAGTGCTGCCTTCCTGGGAATCCTGCTTTCCGTGAGCCACGAGGCGTTTTTTAGCCCTGAAAAGAGAAAAAGAACATCCCAAATCTTGCAGAGACAGCAGGCAAAGGCTAACAGCAGTGACTGTGCTCCTGGGGGATGTCAGCACCTGGTGCTGGCCAGTGCGAGCTCAGTACACACAGACTCATTTTTTATGTTTGGTTTTTGTTGAGAGGTAGAAAAGTTATCCTTAAATATTCCTTAAATTATCCTGACATCCTTCAGCATTCACATTTCCTAAGCAATTAGCAGGGAACAGTCAGGGTTTCTTCTTGCCAAGTCGCTTTGCCATCACCTTCAGAGGAACCTGAAGCTGGTGGAAATGCCCCTCCCTGGAAGTGACACGGGGACAGATCCTCACCCCAGGATGGGAGAAGAGCAGAGAAGGCAGAAAAATGCATCTGCTGAAGGCAGAGCCAAGCAGGAGCTCCCACCCAGCAGCAGTGAAGCCTTTGAGGGTCTCTGCTTTCATTTCCCCTCTCCTCTGCTTTCCCCTCTCCTCTCTTTTCCTTTCTCCTCTCATTTCTTTTCTTTTTCCCTTTCCTCTCTTTTCCTTTCCCCTCTCCTCTCTTTTCCTTTCTCCTCTCATTTCTTTTCTTTTTCCCTTTCCTCTCTTTTCCCTTCCCCTCTCCTCTCTTTTCCTCTCCCCTCTCCTCAGGGAAGTTCTCACAGCAGGCACAGTGCCCAAGGTTTTCCAGGTGTTTTTTCCCTGCTGCCACAGCTCTCTAACCTCCTGCCAGCACCTGGGGGTGGCTGTTAAATGCTTGGAAGACTCTGGAGTTTGCTTTTCAATTACCTTCCACTCCAGCCCTCCAAAACCACCACTGATTTTTTTAACCTCTGCTCAAACCAGGAGCCTGTTGCTGTCTCCTGGTGGGAGGGGCGGAGGATCCCTCACAGATCTCACCCACTCTCCTTCCAAAGGAGATTGTTTTGTTTCTGACATTTTTTCTGTTGTTT
>VXBU01001034.1:915749-952426 GCA_013400315.1 Bombycilla garrulus
TTTTTTTTTTTTTTCTTATTGTTGTGGCTTTACCCCTTTGCTCAAAGCCAGGACACTCCCCGTTTGAAGAATGTCAGAAAGGAAACAGAGGCAAGAGAAACAACACAAGAAATTCTTCTGATCACAGGGGAAAAAACCCCAAAGGGCTGAAAACTCCCATTTAAATGATCAAAGCAGTGAGTGTGTGCACACAGGATGGGCACAGCACCTGCTCTTCACCTGCACAGGTGAGGAGAGATTCCCCTGGGCACAGCTCTGCCACGAGGATCATGGGCACCACAGGGCACATCCCAGCACCAAAAAGTGCATTCAGACTGGATTTTCTCACTCCTTTCCCTCTTTTGCCACCCAACAGAAGGGAGTGTAACATCAAAACAGAAAAGCCCACAGAAGGCAGAAGCAAAGAATGAAAAAACAGAGAAACTAAAGGAAAAACTAATTAGAAATGAAGAAAAACCTGATTAAACCAAACCACCCTGTTGCTGCTGCTGGCACATCCATTTGGAGACGAACCAAGGCTCTCTGGCTCTGATGATGAGAATTTGGGGGCTCTGGAGGACAATCCCCAGGAAGGGACAGTGACGGGGCAGCAGCTCAGCCCATCCCCAGGACCCTCAGCCTTCCCCAAATGCTGGGAGCTCCTCAGCCAAAGCAGCTTTGCTTTTACTTCTTGGTGCAGCACAGTTTGGCTCTGTTGCCTTTTCCAGCAGAAAACTGGAAAATTCCAGCAGCCCATCTGGGGATTTGGATCCCCCCAAACCTCCCTCTGACCCACCTCGAGGAGCAGCCTCTCCTTCTCCAGCCCTCCCAGGCTCCGTGTTCGCTAAATTTCTTCTTGTTCTTTATGCAATGCCAACATCCCTCTGCTGAATTGACTTCCTTCTTTTTTGGACACCTCCAAGCCCTCAGTAAAGAGCAGAGAAACCCAGCAGGTCCTTCTGCCTCATTCCCAGAGCAGCCAGCACGGCCTTACCTGCTCCAGCTCAGCCTCCTCCTTCTCCTCCTGCCTGTCCTTTATGTGTCACTGTCCCACTCTGTGCTGCACAGGTGCCACACGGTGCCACCCCCAAGCAGGAAGGTCCCAGCCTGTGCTGGTGACGTCCCCCTGTCCCCTGTGCCTCCTGGGTTTACCCTGTGCCCCTGCCTCCCTCTCCTCAGCCGGAGCTGCAAGCACCGACTTGCAAAATCTCCCTGGTGCATGTGACTCTCACCCTGGGCTGCTCAGAAATGCGGTTTTAACCCTCTGCAGTTCCTTAAAAGTGTTCCCACGCTGAAGGCACGGCCACAGGGGGAGATTCTCCTCCTCACCTTCTCCAGGGTGGGGGTCCAGAGCTGGAGCTGGAGCTTGGGGAGTGTGAAGAGCTGAAAAGTGGCACAGACAGGAGGCTCTCCCCTTCCTCCTCCTCCTCCTCCTCCTCCTCCTCCTCCTCTTGGATCAGCCAGGCAGGATTCAGGAACTACAAGTCCCCCTGTTGCATCACATCAGTTCCTGTGAGTGTTTCAGTCAAAGCCAAACACCTCAGACAGGGCTGGAGACATCAGAAGAAGGGAACACAGATCTCAAGGCTGACAAGAAGTCACTATTTATCAAAAGGTCATGGAAAGCTCACAGGAACAGGGATGACAGGCAGGGCAGGATCAGGAGCCCTCCCCAAACCAGGAGGTTATGCAAGTTTCCCCTCCAGCAGCTCCAGAAGAAAAGCAAGAGGCTCCAGCACAGTCAGATTGATCCTCCAGAGCAGCTGCACGTGCTGGGGTCGTTGGCTCGACAATACTGAGACACCATGAAAACAAAACTCCTTAGCCTGAGAATGGTGGTGTCAGAGCTCCCCAAAAGCTGCAGGGTCCACGAAGGGTCGGAACAAAGCAAATCCAGTGGTGAATGGTTGAAAGAGAAGGAAAATTCAGCTCCTGCAGTGTCTGTGTGCACTTCCTGGAGCAAAGGCCGCTCTGCTCCTGAGGGATGGGTTCTGCAGCCCTGCCGGCTCCAGAGCTCTCAGTTCATCCCCTCACGTGGCTCCACCGGCAGCAGAACAGCCCCAAAACCGCTCACCCTCATGGGATCTTGTCACACTGGAAACTGGCAACACCGCCCAGGTACTGGGAAAATCCCATAAATCTGTCACCAGCTCGAGGCCCAGCTCCAATCCCCACCCAGCACAGCGCCATGGGAAGCTTTGGGTTCTTTTGCAAAAGCTCGTCATCAAAAGTTTTGGCTTTGTTTGCTCCTCACCCACACAGAGGTGCTGACGGGGAACACGAGAAGCCGGGAGCACTGCCAGCTCTGCACAGGAAAACGCCCCGGGCAAATCCCTGTGGGACAATAAACTTGAAAGCAAGCGGATAATGAGCTGCAACACATCCCCTGTGCCCTCTCGTTTGGCCTGACACGCAAGGTCTGGATTAACACCTCCAGCAGAAAACTCCTGCTCAGTTTAGAGGAGAGCTGGGATCACCACAGGCTGGAAAAGCAGGGTGGTTTGGGATGGAGAGGACATAAAAGCCCATCTGATTTCCCTCCTTCCACCAGCCCTGTCCAGCCTGGCCTCACCCTCCCCTTTCCCACAACATCTGCTGCCTCCGGGGAGTTCCCCCAGCCCGTTTTCCCAAATTCCTACAGTGCTGTGCAGCTGGTTATGGATTGCTCGGAGCTGATTTCACCTTTCTCAGCTGCTCTTCCCTGCAGGGAGGCTCAGGCTATTGGTTTCAGATCATTTCTCCCACTTATCAAGATCGTTTGGAATTGTGATTCAGTGCTCTGTACTGTTTGTATCTTTTCCCAGCTTGGTGCCCTGCACTTACATTGTACTCCCTGTTCCACCTGCTGCATTAATGAATTTATTACAGGGAAATTGATTCCAGGGAAATTAAAAAAAAATCTGCCTTCTCAAGATAGCAGTGTGAGGACTGTCCCAGTCCACTGACAGTGCCCACCCACCCCTCCCAGCCTCAGGAATAACCTTGCCCTTCTTCACATCCTTAATGTCACTTCTGAGGTCACTCTTCAGCACCTATTTGAAGTGTCACTGCTTTAAATAATCAGTCACACACATTTTGTTTGGTTTTGCCTATTCTAACCGTGTTCTCTCTGTATTTACTCCATGCTTTGATAAACTGAGCTCCTTTGCAGTATTTGGAATCCACACTCCTGTGATTCCAGCTTTTTTGGCCACAGTCTGCATGTGATTGCAGTTTTTCCTTGTTTGGACTGTGCACACTGCAGCCAGCACTGGCACATCTCATTTTCTTTTGATGAAACTGCATTTTCAGGGGAGAACTGTGCCATCTTTTTCCTATTTTTTTCCGTAGTGAGCCTTAATTAGGGGAACAAAGTTGCTGAAAGCCTTGTCTTGCCCTTCTCCTCCCTTCCTGCACACAAAGTCCTTTCACTCTGTGTTGTTGGATTTTTTTGTCAGCAAAGCTGACAGATTGACAGTCATTAAATATAAAAATTTATTTCACACTACCCATAAATTACAAGTTTCAAATGAAGAATGACACTTGCTTAAGGCACGAAGTGTGGTTCTTATCTTTTTTTTCCTACTTCTGCCTTTTTCCTATGAAGACTTAAAGTATTATTCTTTTTACTATGGTAATGCAAAAACCTCTTTTCTTGAATCTCAAATTAAAAGAGGCAAAGCTCGCTATGTGCCTGGGATAATGATTCAGCTATTGATCCAGAAGATGCTTTATTAGATTATTTTGAGGCAGACAAATGTAATTTAATACCAATTTATTTTCTATTCCTATGCCAGTCCAAGATACAATCTTTTCTGCATGAAATTAGCACTTTCTCCTTTCAACCTCAAAGAAACATTGCACTGTGCTCCTTCCTTGGATTAGTTTGGGCAAACTTTTTCAGCAGAACATTGATCTAGAGGGTTCTTGATAGTATTTTCTGTTAAGACTTTAAAGCCAAGACCTCGGCTGGGATCAGTGGGTTCTTGGCTTGTCTCTCCCATTACGCATTAACAAAGAACTAGTGAAGAGAGATAAAGGGGAAAGAGATTCCAGAGGAGGAAAACAAAGGCAAAGGGGGAAAACAGAGCAGGTTTAATGAGAGAAGGGAGAGGAGCTGCGGTTTTTTTACACAGTCACCTGTCACCTCCAGGGACACTGCAGGGTGATCCCACCGCACATCAGCAGGACAGCACCTGGGATAGCCCATCCTGCTGCTCACACCTTCCACGAGCTGCCCCACAGGCCAGGAACTGCTGGATTTCCTGCAGGGTTACCAAAACCTGCCTGCTCGAGGGCCAGCTGGGCTCCAGGGTGGGAGAAAACAGCAGGAGCCCAAAGCTGGGGATGGCAGGAAAGGGATAGAGGGACTGCCAGCAGCTCCCTGGGCTGTTTCTGGCATTAAAACAGCTCCAGATTTAATAAAGATCATCAGGAACTGTGCAGTGACCTCACAAAAGCAGAAAAATGAGGAATTTCAGGTTGCCAGATGTGGATTTGCCCCCTGGAATACCCTGAATTCCCTGATGTTGCCATCCAGCACAGCCAGCCTGGCAGCTGGAGGCAGAGAGGGGAAGGGCGCCTGGAGCTGCAGCAGCAGGAAAACGCAGGGTCCTTGCAGGGTCCTCTCCCTGCTTCTGGAACTGCCCAAATGCAGGCAGGGGAGCTCCTGCCAGAGCCCTGCCAGCCAGAATTGCTGCCATTCTAACGAGAGCTCTCCGGACTCCAGATCCAGGGTTAGAGGTGATTTCCTTCCTTTAATTCACAGAATCCTGGAATCACAGAATATCCTGAGCTGGAAGGGACCCCCAGGATCACCCAGCCCAGCTCCTGTCCCTGCCCAGACCCCCCAAATCCCACCCTGGGCATCCCTGGGAATGTTTCCCAACCCCTCCTGGAGCTCTGGCAGCCTCGGGGCCGTGCCCATTCCCTGGGGAGCCTGGGCAGTGCCAGCACCCTCTGGGGGAAGAACCTTTCCCTGCTCTCCAGCCTGAGCCTGCCCTGGCCCAGCTCCAGCCGTTCCCAGCTCCTGGCCCAGAGCAGAGAGCGGAGCTGCCCCTCGGGAGGAGCTGCAGCCCCCGGGGAGCTCTGCCCTCAGTCTGCTCCAGCTCAACAATCCCAGTGCCCTCAGCTGCTCCTCATGGGCCCTCAGACCCTTCCCCATCCCCGTGCCCCTCCTTGGGCACTCTCTCACACCAACCTGCCCAAGGTGCCCCCAGGAGCAGGAGCCAGGTGGGGTTTCCAGGGATGGGAGCCCAGATCAAGGCAATCTCACCGTGCTGTGTGTGCCCAAAGCAGCTTCTGCTCTTTCTGTGGCACATGAGCAGGCTGTGGCTCAGTCCTGAGGGATTGTCACAGACTTCCAGACTGATTTGGGTTGGAAGGAACCTCTAAAGATCATCCAGTGCCGCCCGTGCCATGGCAGGGACACCTCCCCCTGTCCCAGGCTGCTCCAAGCCCCATCCAACCTGGCCTTGGGCACTGCCAGGGATGGAGCAGCCACAGCTGCTCTGGGTAGAAGAGCACCAGGAAGAATTCAGATACACATTTGTTCTAATAGCTGGTGTGGGCTTCACTCCTACTCCTCAAACTTGCTGAAAAATGCCCCAAAAAATCAGATTTCTGGGGCAAGAAGCAGCGTGTCCTTCTCCATACCTGCCCTGCAGAGCAATTCCTTGGCACAACCTGAATTAGGCACACAGGGCAGGAGGAAAGAATCTCAGCTGGAAATAAAATCTCTGCACTGCACAAACCAAGCCAGCCCTCCCAGAGAGCAGTGATTGGAAATGTTTCCTTCAGTGCAAAGTTGGAGTCACTCTCAATGGTTAAGTTTCAAGGAAGTATTACAGAACATTATTATTCTTGCAAGACATTAACACTTCTGCATGTTCTAAAGGGAGCTTCTTCACAGCACGTTTGCCAAGGAGAAATAATCATGGAGGATTTTTTTCTCCCTTTTTCTCTTGCCTCTTTTTTAAAGAAGGATAAAAGTTCTCATTAACCAAGTGAAACTTATGAACCAATATGAGAAAGTGGAGCACACACTTCATTTTTTTCTGGACAGAGTCTCAGTTTGTCACTGCTATGAGAGGGAATGAAATTGCTAATTACAGCCTGGAGCAAGGAAGGCTTTGAGGAGCGTCCTGCTGGAGCCTGAGCACCTGCTCTCCCCAGGGAGAAATGCCTCATCTCCAAAGGACACAGTGCAATTAGCACGGCTACAACCATTTATGAGGCCATAACACCTCTCCACGTTCCAGCACATGGATTAAAACTGCTTTCATCCTCTTCTCTCTGTACCCACCTGGCTTCTCCCCCAGCCTGGCACGTTTGACTTTGCAGGAAGCTTTTGTTTCAATTTTACAACCCATTTAATGGCTTCAATTCCTGAAGAGATCTTTCCAGGAGTACAGTGCACCACCATAAAATACAACACGAGGAGCACCTGGAGCTGTCTGCTCCTGCCTGCAGGATTCACATCCACATCCAGCCCAATTTTCCCCCTCCCTATCACAGTTCCCGAGGTCCAAGAGACTTTGCAATGCCCCACTGAGGAGCTGTGCAAACCAAGATGTTCTGGCTGAGGAACAGAACAGCATCCTTGAGGCTCCTTGCAAAGATCCCAAACTGCACTAACTCCTGGGCCAGATCAGGGACATGATGAGGTCCCTTTTCCACGAAAAGCCTGGAATTTGAACTCAACAAAAAAGCAAAGCTGCATTAAATATGCTGTTGGTAAGAGGAAGTAACCACTGAAACATGAGACCCCTTGATGTATTTGTGTTTGAAACCCCTCAATGTATTTGTGTGGATCCTTGATTAAAGAATAGAAAGTGATGCAGACACGACCAGAACTCTTCTTTCCCACTGTTCCCAGGCACAGGATGCTGCAGGATCCAAGATGACCTTGGTATAAACACTCAGTGACCAGCACTGGACCCAAGGAAGGGTAATTACTGTGCAGCACCTGGCTATCAAACTATTCCAATGAACTGGCACCATTTTATTTCCCCTAATAGTCACAAGAACATTTGCTCCTGAAGGTTTTCAGAATGATCTGGCAGGTAAAACATCAGACTGGAGCCAAGAGGAGGAGCTCTGTAATGGGTTTTAACTTACCTGCTGTGACCTTCAGATATTGGCTGTCTCTCTGTTAAACTTTCTTTTATCAATAGTTGATGGTCACTCTGCAGAGCCCAGACCCCCAAGGTGCCCAGCCAGATCTGCCAGCATTCCCAGAAGAAATCAGCAGGAAGAACCAGACTGAGCAGAGGCTTTGGAGTGAAGTGTTTTTACTTTCATAGTGCCAGACTTGTACCTCAAGCTCACAGCAGAATATACAGAGGATTTGATACAGAGAAACTCAAGCACCTGAAAATGATCAGCCGGGACTTGCACAGCCAGAGAATTCCTCTTACAGGGTTCAAACCCTGTGCAGAGGTTCAACAACACACTGAGAAATGCAGTTTGGTCAACGGGAGTACAGGTACACAGTTTGGACAATGACTGACACAGGCCAGCAGCTCTCTTCCCTTTCCTGTTTCACAGAGGGAAGCTCTCACTGAACACCCCCACCCTGGAAAGGGAGCATTGCTGTGCCAGCTGGAACATCTACTGAACAACTCAGCAAGATGTGAGACATGGCCACGTCATGCTTCAACAGGCTCTGAATCCGTGTCAGAAGAGAAACGAGAACTCCAAGAGCTCACTGAAATAATAATTTAACACAGGTACAGGGAGGACAGGAAAGGTGTGGCTGGAGCTGTACATTCCCACCTGAAGCTCAGGCTTCACCCCAGCACTAGCCATTGATGCGGTAATTGACGTGGATCTCGGGTTTGATGTCACACACCAGGGACAGCAGCTGGGACATCACCACCTCCCGGTTCTTCTGGAAGTTCTGCTGGATTACACTCATCTTCTCCTGGGTCTCCTTCTCAACTTCAGTGGTGCAGCTGCCATGGGAGCCAAGGGCCTACACACAGCAGAGGAAACAGGAGTCACCATGCCAAGCTCTGTATTTTGTTATTCTGGATCATCTCAGACATTAATCTTTGCTGAGGGAAGATTTATGTTAACATTCATATTAAAAAAAGTAATGCTGCATTTTTTTGCTCAGATTTCACCTTAAACTTGTCCACGTGTTTTATCCTCAGCCCCTGCCTTTTACCCTCTTTTATAGAATCATCAAATGGTTTGGGTTGGAAGGGACCTTAAAGACCATCTTGTTCCAACTCCCTGCCATTTATTCATTATCCACCAGTTTAGAGCATGAGTTTCTAAGGAGTGCCCAAAATAAAATGTACAGACAACTGGAACCCCTGGGCACAACTGTACCAGAGAGTGCAAGAAAAGTAACACCCAGGAGTCACTTTCAGCACAATTCCTATCATCCCATTCCTCCTACCCTTGGAGAATCTTTATTATAAAGTCTCACCCTTCCCTTCTGGTGAGCAGGGCACACAGCAAATGGCCTCTGCCATGTCAGCACCAGCAAAAGGAGGCTGTGACAGCAGCAATGAACTCAGTCTCTTTTGGACAGGGCAGTTTTTGTGAGGCTGGCACCCCTCAGGACACCCAGGAGCTAATTAAGCTCTTTTCCTGCCAGCTGAGCTGAGTTGCAGCACCACGTCCTGAGCCACTTCACGGGTTTTTGTGGCCCACGTGGCTGTGCCTCACAGGAAGGCAGTGGGGAAGTGCTCCTAGGGCAGCTCGCTCCCCCCTGAGGGCACTGCCAGGGCAAGGAAGGCCCAGCAGGAGGCAGAGGGGCTGCAAATGAGCGAGTGATGGAGAAAACGCACCGCAGCCTCCTTGGCCTTGAACTCCTTCTCGCGCTGCAGGCGGTACTGCTCGATCTCGGCCTGGGCCTCCTCCTTGGCCTGCTTCAGCCTCCGGTTCTTCCCTGTCCCCGAGGCACAGAAACGAGAGAAAGCACTGAGAGCTGCGTTTCCTCACGCACAGCCATCTCCTCCTTCTGCAGGAGGCAGCAGCCAAGCCCCCTCCCCGAGCCTGCTGATCCCAGCAGGAGCCCAGCAAACCACGGCCACGGTCAGCAAGGTGAGCACTGCAGAGCATCCCAGAGCACGTGCATGCAGCAGGACTGCCTTGTTCACAGAATGAGGAGCCCTAAAGCTCATCCCATCCCACCCCTGCCATGGACAGGGACACCTCCCACTGTCCCAGGGTGCCCCAAGCCCAGTGTCCAGCCTGGCCTTGGGCACTGCCAGGGATCCAGGGGCAGCCACAGCTGCTCTGGGCACCCTGTGCCAGGGCCTGCCCACCCTCACAGGGAACAATTCCTTCCCAATATCCCATCCAGCCCGGCCCTCTGGCACTTTCCATATAAAAAGTCCCTCTCCCTCCTGTTCAAAAGCCTCTTTAAGGCCCTGCAAGCGGCTCTGAGCTCTCCCTGGAGTTTCTCCTCTCCAGGTGAGCATCCCCAGCTCTCCCAGCCTGGCTCCATCCCTCTGTTCCCCCTGGAGCCTCTCTGGATCTCTGCAGCAGCTCCAGCTCCTCGCTGTGCTGGGCCCAGGGCTGGGGCAGCTCTGCAGGTGGGGTCTCAACTGAGCCCAGGGCACAGGGGCAGGATCCCCTCCCCTGCTGCCCACGCTGGGGCTCAGCCCCGGCTGTGTTTGGCCCCAAAGGCACTGCAGGCTCATGTCCAGCCCCTCATGCACCAGAACCCTCAACTTTTTCTCTGCAGGGCTTCTCCCAATCAGTTCTCCAAGTCTGTTCCCGTGTTTAGGATTGCCCCAACCCACGAGAGTGTGCAGCTTAAAGAAGCCCAACAGAAAGAGCGTTACATCTTAGTTTTGCCAGTGAAACCAAGAGCAGGCCTGGCCACTGCCTCAACTTCCCACCACAATCTCCCCTCCAAGATTATTATCACAGGACCGAACTACAAAAATCTTCCTCCTGCAACACTGTCAGGGCAGGTATATAAATACAGACACACGTATGTATTTGTTTGAAGTAGAAAAGATTTGCAAACTTGAGGATCTTTGCAACCAGAATTTCTCTTGCATAACAGGAGAAGCCAACCCCTTAGGAATACCTCTATAATTACCGATACGGAAACACACAGTTTTCACCAGGAAAAAAGCAGCTGAGGGCAGGAAGGCCAGAGATAAGCACGGCCATGCCCCAAGCGAAGGACAGGCTATGGTGAGGCTGTCCTGCAGAGAGCCAGGAGCCCCGCGCTGGGCTCTGCCAGGAGGGTCCCGGTGCGGCTCCGCCCCCTCCTGGGGAGCCTCCAGCGGTGCTCTCTGGGGGTTCCACCGAGCCCCGAGCACCGCCGGGTCAGGGCAAGGCAAGGCAAGGCCAGGGGATCCCCGCCGCCCTCAGCACCGGGCCGCAGGGCCCGAGGCGGCCGCGCCGGGCCGGGCTAGGCCGCACCGGGCCGGGCTCTCCCGTCACCACACGCCCCGCGGCGGGCTCATCGTGCGGCCTGAGCCCCGCCCAGAGCCGCACCCCGCCGTGTGACCGCGCCCATTGACACGCCCATCAGACAGCCCCGCCCCGCCGCCCTTGGCCACGCCCCTCGGTTTGTGAGGGGAGCCCCGAGCGGGCCCGGCGGGACCTCCCCGCCCCCTGCCACAAAATCCTCTTTAACCTCTGCAAGAAGGCGCTGATGGGGTTTGGTTTTGTTTCTTTCCTGGTTTCTAATCGCTGGAACTGCGGCAGCCCCCGGATGAGCAGTGACAAGGCAGCAGGGATGCTTTGGTCCTTGCTGGGCTGTGGCATCTCCTCCCCACTGCTGGCGTGGGGGATGTCACCCCCGGCACAGAGCCACTGGTGCTCAGAGGACTTTGCCATCATCCTGGGACACCTTTTCCAGGAGCTCCCTGGAGAGCCGAGTGTCCCCCGAACACCCCCGCATTTCAGCCCATCCCGCCCAAGCCTTGCCCCTCATATCCCAGGAGCCATTAAAAGCCCTGAACGCTGCTCCCCCGGCACTTTCGGAGGATAAATTAGAATTATTGTCAAATAATACGGCTCTGATGAAGCTTCAGAGGCAGGGCAGTGACTCATCGCTGCCGGGAGAGGCGTGGGGGGGGGCTGCCGGTCCGCCTCCTCCATCCCCCGTGATGGAAGGGACAGGAGACAATGAATCAAATGCATATTTATAGTGCTGAATAGGAATTATGAGTGTTTTCAGGGTGACCTTCAGCTGGGCCCAGGGATTAAGTGAATGGTTTTCGCGTGCCCATCCATTCAGGGGAATATTTGCTTCAGTGGAAGATAAAAGGAAAGATGGAGAGAAGAGCTCCGACCATAATTCTGGGGTTTGAAGAAGGTTGGGATGGGGCACTGGGAGAAAAAGGATGAGCTGTGGTGTTACCTGGAGAGGCTGACCTGGAAGCAGAGAGCAGGCAGAGGAAAAGAATAAAAAGGGATTTATTGAAAGGATCCAGCCTGGGNCTAAAAAAAAAAAATTATATAAACATTTTTTAAAAATATAATAAATAAATAATAAACAAACAAACAAGCAAACAAATAAATAAATAATAATCCAAAACTTAAGGCATCAGTGGCATCACAGCGGGGCTGTGCTGGCAGGAGGAAAACCCAGGAGATCAGGTCCTACATCATCTGTCCCAGCTGGGGCAGCTCCAGCCAAGGGGACGGGCTCAAGTGCTGTGCTGGCTGTCAGGGAGCACAGGAGGTCATAGAGCAGGCTGGGATGGAAGGGGCCTCATTTACTTCCAACCCACCCTGACATGCTGTCTCTCTTCCAAAATATGTCACAGCCAAAAAAACTGGTGGGGTCAGCTGGGGCAGATGCAGGCTCCTTTGCAGCAGTAACAACCCAGAAATGAGATTCTTCTCATCTGACCCCGAGCCCCAGGAGCCCCTGCCCTCCTCTCACCTCACACCAAAGTCACAAACTCATTAAAGTCTCCCTCTAACTCCCACAGCCCTCAGACGATGCCCCTCAGCCCCACTCCCATCTAGAAACCCACCATGCTCATTAGCTGCTCCCGTGTTTTCAGGAATGTTCCCTGAAATGTTCTGTTAATTAAATCACTTGGGCTGAACCCAGAGGTGACCCCAGAGCAGGATGTTCTGAAGGGGATACCAGGGATCAAACAGGGTTTGGAGCCAAGGAGTCCAAAGGGCTCCAAAGGGGTCCAAAGGGGTCCAAAGGGGTCTGGCTCTGCCCTGAAGTCACAGCACCACTGGGGTGTTGTTTTTCTCCTGGGTGATGGTGATTTTCAGACTCACAGCTTCTGTCTGTAAGGTGATAATGAGAACACTGCGCTTTTCTGCCCCCTGAAATACTTCGGCACTGATCACACTAAATTTTCAGGCAAAAATCTCTCTGAATTTCAACTGTGGGATGCTTAAACAAACACATGTGGTGAGTTTTTGGCAATTTCATTTTGACAGCTTACAAATGAGACAATATCAGTTTGTATTTAAAACAATCTTTTGCTTGGTTGTGTTGCTTTCTAGTTTATTATTGCCCAAAAGCTAATTGAATCCTCATGGTGTGTGTCACATGAAACACATGTGAATCCAAAAGCTGTTGGAACAACTTCCCCATTCACTTAATGTTTGAAAAAATCCCTTCTTTGCTGGCTGCAAAAACAAAAACAAACCAAACCCCATTATTTCCAATCCTCAGACTTGCACAGGTATAAATAAAAGCTGCTGGAACCACTTGAATTTTATTTTTGCTAATTAATTAGCATCAGGAGTACTTCTGGGTTGGCTTTTATTCCCTCAGATTCAGGGAACATGAGCTTCTCACTTGGTATTAGGGGAGACAGCTCTTGCTGACACTGACTTTGGCATCCCTTTATCTGTCCAACACTGGGCTGAAGACATCTGAGGATGATAAACTTCACCAATCCTAAATTTCATGCACCTCACATTCAACAGAGACTGGAAGAAGGATATTTATAGGAGGCTGAGAATGGTCCTGCTCTCCGGGATGGGAAAACAAAATTATTAAAATAAACAAATGAAAGCATTTTCTTTTTCTTTTAGCTGTTTCTATAGATCACAATAATGAAAATTAAATTAAACACATCTCTTAATTAATTTTCATTCTTTTTACAAAAGCTTTTTTATTTTCCTGCAAGCATTAAATACTTATTTTTATTTTAAAGCTGCATCTCTCCTCTCTCTGCTTTTATTCTACACTGGGTAACAACTCCAAGCATGTGTCACACAGCTTCCTGAAACACCAGCAGATAATTCTAGAATCAGTGGGGAAAAATACAGCTTGTTTTTGCTTTTCTTTTAGCTTCCAAGCCCAGGCAGCACGTGCCATATCTCATGGTGCTGCTGTCATTAAGGATTCCCAGACATATTTGGGAAGAATGAGATTTTAAACAGTGTCTGGCTCCTTTCCAGACCAGGTAATTACATTTTTCCTCTCTGAATTCCCTTGCACTTTCCATTGGATCCATTATTATTCTCCATTCCCCAAGTTAAACTGTTATGCTGTGCAATTGTCTGTTCTCTCACAGAGGTTTTGTGTTTGCCCCTGGAACTGAGCTGATCTCTCTCTTCTGAGGTTTAATTCATTCACAGAAAAGCACTGAGGTGATGCAGCTGTTGGATGTTGATAAAAGATCATTGGTTGGTTATTAAAAGATGGTCAGCGAGTGATTATTAACTAGCATTCATATTTTGGATGGATTTTTCAATTTATAAACAGAGTACTAAAAATCAAAGTACAGCATAGCAGCAGCATTTACATAGAAAAATCAATTAAACCCTGAAATGCACAAGTTGGTGCCATTTGTCTGTACCTGACCTCTGCCAAGAATTTGGCCCAAATATCCCAAAATGAGAAAGCAAGCTCCATTTATCATCTGGAGTTGCTCTGTGATCAAGGACGATTTAAAGCCCGGAGTAACCCGATTGCAGTGATGGAATTACACCAGAATGGACTTACATTGATATTGTAAGAATTGATTTTTTTAAAAGCAGTTTAAGAAGCCATATTTCTGTGTCAGCCCCTGTTATCCTCCTTCAGGGGGGATGCTTGGCTTGCATCAGCCACAAGGCTCAGTTTCATTTAATTCAGGATTTTTCATAGGAGCCAGCGTGGGAGCTCTGTTTTTATATTCTCCTGTTGGCATGAGGTGTCAGCTCCTTTTTAATTCCTTGTCCACCAAAGGAAATCTCCATTCCTGTTTCCCTGACATCTCCTGGCATCCATCCTTAATCAGAGGTGTTCTTTGCAGAGGATGAATGGACACGAGACTGAGTGTTCCCATGGGGCACCCGTGTGTCCCATCCCTGGGACATCCCAGGAGGGCCTCATGGACTCCCCACAGGCTTCTGGACCAGGAGTTTTGGACATAACAGGGAAACTCCTGAAAAGTTCTGTGCCAGGATTAAAATGAAGCACACAGGACTTCTGGAATTTCAGTCTTTAGGTTGTTTATTGTTTTTCTTATCTTACGGTTCATTACACATGACAGCAGGGTTAATACACTTTGGAGAAATACACCAATAAGTGATAAGATGTAGGGTTTCAAAGGCTCTTCTATACATATGATATCTAATAAACTCTTAAAACATACCTAAAACATATTTTATTTTCATTCTATTATCAATAACTAATTATTTGTCTGGTCACATAACATTTATAATGTGGGTATTTCTATCCAATAAATTTGTGCCACGAACACTACAAAAATAGAACAAATGAAAAACAAGATGAGGCCCTAGATCTTCCATCTTGTCTCCTATCTATTTCCATACTAAAAACTCAAAACCTAAATTTTTCACCCTATGATAAACTATACTTCTGTCTACTTCACACACACACACACACAAAACTCAGCTCATCCCAAAGTCCTAGAAGCTTTCTCCATGGCTAAAAGGCCAAAAACTGTGCTTTCCTGAGGAACAAGACCCTTCAGGACAGACAAAAAAAATATTTCCTATGCCCGAAATTCCAACATGACAGTGAAGCAAAGCAGCTCCTGGAGTAAATACAGTAATAAATAACATCTGCAATGGGCAGCACCAAAGTTTTGGCTGCTGAAGGCAACTTCCAGTTCTTCATGAGAGCATTACTCCTGCTCTACAGGGAAGAAACACACAGAAAACCTTGGTTTTTCCCCACCATAGAAGATCTTTTGGCTTCTCAGTTCTGCTTTCTCTGCCCCAAACCACAGAGTAATGTGTTTGTGCACTGTGGTACAGGCACACTGACTTCCAGTGATGGATGAGACAATCCCTGTGCACAGAGATTGTTTGGTGCTCGGAGCTCTGTGAGTAAATGACACAGCACAGCACAAGCTTCATTATCAATATTGCCTGGAAATATCAAAATCGTCAGAGGCCTCGGTTTAATTTGGATGCTTATCATAAGCTCGGGAGAAATGGAAATGTGTGACAATAACAAAACACTGCAGCAGTGATGCCAAGCAGCCTGATGAATTTCTAGGCCAAGAGGGATGGAGCGGCGGGTGCTGGGGGATCCTTCTTCGACACTTGTTCAAACAAAAGTGATGCCGGGAAGTGACAATGTCTGGAGCTCCAGCAAATATCCCTGCGGCCTCTGGGGCCTGGGGAGGTGTGGAACAAGAGCTGCTGATGTGCAGCTTCCTCCTGGGGCTGTTCCCATCACTCAGCTGCCTGCTAAATGAAGCAGATTTTTCTCTGTGAAGGCAGTGGAGCGATAGACTCTTCACTCCACAAGTTTAACCAAATGCTCAGAGTTACCCCAGGAAGGTGAACTTCCCTCGCTGCCATCTCCCAGAAAGTTTGGAGCCTGGAGCCAGACAACAAACAGCTCCTCCAGGAAGGTTTCTCATCAGCACCTAGGCATGCAGATAGCTACCTAGTGGAACTAATTTGTTTACAACATTCACAGAAAAATCTTAATAACCAATTTCTATATTTAGCCTCAATGCCTTTGAAAATCCAAGCTCTACATCCCTGTGCTCACTGTCTCCATCCGCTCCTGTGGGACTATGGGAAAAAGCCAAAAATAAACCACAGGCAGCACAACCCTGCCATGGTCCTGATTTTGTCAAAACCAACCCAAAAGCTGCTGCCCTACTTTGGCCACACTGTGCCCCCAGTTTGGACTCTTAATTACCCAGCTCATTGCAAAACCAAGTCCACCCAGTTTACCTGAATTACCCCCTGCTTCTCCCGCTGCTCTCCCCTCCCCAGATCAAACCCCTGCTCCATCCTGCTTGATTTCCATTGCGATTTGCCAGCCAGCTCTCAGCTGCAAGGAAAAATAAAATCAATCTATATTTCCACTCCCTCATCCAGCAGATTCATGCTCTGCCCTGCATCGAGCCTTGGGCTGGCAGGATGAGCTCCACAGCAATTGGCCACCACCAAAGTAGCCCGGGGCTGTTTGGTCGCTGAGTTTCAGAGCTGCTGGAGCAGGGGCTGCAATGATCTGCCTGGCTGTGCCACGGGCTCAGGAGCAGAGTTTGGGCTCTGTGTAATGGGATTGCACTTCAGCGCTTTCGGGATATTAATAGTGGGATTAACCTGAAACAGCCGCAGTAAAAAATTGATTATCAAGAACAATAAATCATCTCACACAAGCAGGTAGCCTGGGGGTTTTTTGCATTGCAAAGCCACAAGTTTCTCTACAGGACTGTAACAACCCCCAGCACGGAGCAATACCCAGCAAAAAGCCAACCAAAATATGATTAAATTATTTTGGGAATGCAGAAGGCAAAGGAGGAGAATGCTGCTGGATTTTACAGCTCTAAGATACAGACACAAGTAGTGTGACTTCTTTTTCTGCCCCTCCCTACCTCTGTCTTCTTTCCAGAAGACTTTGGGAATGACTTTGCAGTCATGGAGCTAGGACAAGATGTGGCTGCTGTGGGCTTGAAGGACACAGGAAGGAGTGTGACGACTTCAGCACGCAGCAGTTGAGTGGTGGCCTGCTCTCCCTGGAGCCCTGAGCTCCCTGGATGTGCTCCTGCACTTTTCCACACACAACCCTGGGAATGCAGAAGGGCTCCTGCTAAAGGCTCAGCCCGTTGGGTCCTGCCGCCTTCCCCCCACAGGAACAGGGATCCAACAGAGCTGCAATGTTTGAAGGACACCGAAGCACCAAATTGTGACAGCCTGGTCATAGAGAAGAGCTCACAACTTTCACAGGTTGTTCTGGGAAGGTTGTGAGAAAATGCAGAGAAAGAATTAAAACAATCCCTGCTCCTGCTGTTTATGAAATGCTATGTGTGAGCTACGTGTTGTTTGTCTTAAGGTATTTTTAAGTAGATGTCCTTTCACCAATGGGCTGAAGGGTGTCGCTTGCTAAACCAATATGATTTTAATCCACTAACTCATCTATAAAAGGACAAGCTTTTCTCAACAAAGTGCTTCATTTTGCCTTCTGTTGCATGGAGTCATTACTGCTGCTGTTCCAGCCATTCCTAACTCACGGAGACACCCAATACCCAAACCCACCCCACAAAATCCACAGCTGGAATGTGAACTGTCGTTTCCTTGGAGGCACAAGTGAATAACTCCTGCAGGAGGACTGAATCATCTGCTCCCGACTCCTGCTGCAGACAGGAAACACTGAGGGAGCCCTGGGAAGGGCCCTGCTCACTCCAGGGAGGTGAATTATTCCCTGCACTGGGAATTCCCTGCAGATCCCGTGGCCATCAGCTGTGGCACTGCCGTGCCAAATGCACATCCACAGAGCTGGAGAGGAGCACGGCTGAGAGGAAAAAAGGATGAGCCTCTCAGCCTCTGAAACAGGCTATTTATAACATCCAGGAACATTTCAGGGGATCATTTTAAAATATTCCACAGGCACAGAAACAAAAAAAGAGACATTTGGTTTGGGATTGGAGTCCTCTGCTGCACCCAGTCCCCATCCACACCAACAGGACTTGGAGCACACCAAGTGCTCCAAGTGAAAAGTGCCAGGGCTCTTTCCACTTCCAGGTGTCTCCTGGGTACTCTCAAGTGCAGTTCAGCTGTAGGAAGGTGCTCAGGTGTTTCTAGAGCTCAGAAGGTCCCCGTCCCTTCCATCAACTCTGATCTGCACTGGGAATGCACAGATCACAGACCCTTCCCAGCCCTCCAGCTCTCCAGAGCTTGAGGAATATTTTTTTATTTTTATGTAAAATTATAATTTTGAGGAATTGAGGAATTGAGCTGTGATTACAGCTGATCCATGCTCCTTGTGTGGAGGCTGAAAGTGGAGCAGGAGTCTTCACACATGGGACAAGAAGTGCCAGCTGCTGCCATCAAGTCAAAGCAAGTCCATCCATCCAATTCAAATCCCTGGGCCACAGCTGACTGCTTTAGTTTGAAAATTATTTACAGCCAGTGACAAAAAAATAGATCCAAGTCAAGGAGATCACTGAGACACTCAGGGACTGGCCAGTTGGAACATGGAATCTGCTGACCTGGATTAGCATTGACATCAGAGACCAAACACCCACAGGGCTTGGAGATTTATTGGGAACTGCAGCAAGGCTCCCTTGGAGCCCTAGAAGGAGCCTTTTCTAGAGCTGTGTCTGGGCCAGGAGGAATCCAGGGAGGGATTGGCAGGGTGGAGGGGCCAGGAGGAATCCAGGGAGGGATTGGCAGGGTGGAGGGGCCAGGAGGAATCCAGGGAAGGTCTGGCAGGTTGGAGTCTCACAGCCTGGCACACGTTGCAGGGGTGGTGGTGCAGGAAGGGCTTGGGAAGGTCTGGGGTGCAGGTGGGAGAACTCACAACTCTTCCAGCAGTGCTCGCAGAGGGGTGAGAGTCCTCCACCGCTCCCCTTGCCGTTCCTGCAGCACACGGAGCACGGAGCTGATCCACACATCCCCCAGTCCTCTGTCTCTGTGGAGAGCAGGCTTTGCTCTCCCAGGTAACTCAGCCTGGGTGTAAATCAGCTCCACGCCCCGGGCAAGGCCAGAGTGAGCCCCGAGTGCTGCAGGAGCCTTGAGTTCCCTCCCATCAGTATCCAGCTCACTCTGATCCCTGCCCCACCTCCTGCAGTAGCCCAAGGCAGCCCCTCTGGAACACTCCCAAGCTCTCCTGGCACCAGCAGCACAGCTTCTGCCTCTCTGCCTCAACAGTTCTGCCCACCACAAAATATTCCATGCAATAAAACGGAAAAAAAACCAAACGTGTTGAGTTTGTCTTCGCCATCTCATTCTGCTCCTGGGTAGGACTGGCATTGTCCAAACTCCAGCTCCATTCCAGCCAGCCTGGCAATGGGAACAGAACCAGTTTTGCTTGTTCCTACCACAGACACTTTGTCCATCACTCCAGGAAAGCTGGTTTCACTGTTGTCACACAGAAAAACACATTTATGATGGCTAAAATCCCCTCTCCAATTCTCATCCTGATTTATTGGTACAGGAGGCCTAAAGGCTGGGATTTTGCTCAAGAGGAATTCAGCTGGTTTATCCGCAATGCTCCAGCAGATAAGATCCAGAGCAGCAGGTGTGCGCTTATCTGCCACATCCACACCTGGAATTTTCTTCCCCAGTGGCCAGCTCCAGCTGCCTGCTGTTCCTCACGTCAATGTGCTGAGGTTAACCCTCAGTTTTTGTTTGTTTTCTATGTGTTTTCCACCATTTCAATAAAGAAGTTTGTCACCAAACCCTAACATTTCATATCTATAGGCTGAATATACACACAGAACATCCCTTTCCTTCTCTCCCTCTCATTTAGAGAGCACGTGGAATTCGGGGCTGACACTCAGGATGGATTGCACTGAGCTAAGAGAGGCACCAGTTACACATCTCCTTGCAAAAAGCCCGAACTTCCCTGTTTAAATCTCTTTGCCATGACTGATGGTTGGTATTTAAACGAGCACATCGCGTTTTCTGAAGCAGTTTATCCACTTTAATTAAAACCTTATATTTGTAGAGCAGGGCAGGTGCGCTGTACACCAGCGGGAAGTTACAGTCCCCACTTTGGGTGGCAGGTGGCTTTTTGCAGTTACCAGCACATAATCACTGCTAAACTGGAATAAGCACCATCGATTGCTGTCTCTAATCGAGGATGTGGCTTCAAAGAGCTCACAACACCAGGCTGTTCACGCTTATTGTGTTTATTGATCGAGACTGTGAGGACCGCAAGCACGTGTGAAACACCAGGTTATTCATCAGCTGTTGGCTGTTCCGAAGGAGCGCCCAAAAACTGCCCAAATGGCATCGAACAACAGCGAACGCTGCTGCGGGAGGGTTTTGTCACTGAGAGGAGTGAGGGATTTGTCTTTCCAAACAAGCTGTGGTAGATAAAACCAGCACTGAGAAATAAAAGAAGCCATGGGAAGGGTTCCACTGATTGATGAATGGAAAACAGGGATTTGCCTTTACAGGCAAACTAGAGGGTTGCTGGTAGATTAAACTGGGTATTGAAAGGTGAAAGGAACAATTGGGAAAAGCCATAAATTCCACAAGAATTAAAAATTAAATTAATTAAATACATTAGAGGGGAATCTCAGGTATCAGGTGTTCTGGGAAGTCTGCACCTCTCGAGTACCTCAGCAATGGGGAAAGAGAGAGGGAAATGGGGTTGGGAAATTGGGATAAAAAGGGAGGCTGTGTCCTCCAAAATCCGAGAGACCCCAGGGGATGCCCCATGGCCTCTGCCTCGATTCCAGTAAAGTTCCAGGACTCCTCTGTCTCCTTTTTGGACACAAACCTCTGGTGTTTGTGGTTTCATTTTCCTGACATCACCAGCCCATGACCACAGAGGGCGGTGGTGGGGATGCTTCGGGCAGCAGCCGCCAGGCAGAGCTGGCTCCTGAGCTCTCCTGGGCAGGAAAAGCCGAGCCTTGCACCTCCCACAAAACATCTCACCGCCAGAAACGAGAGGGGAGGCAGCTCTCGTGGCTTCAGGAAAGCAAAGCAAAACCAGCAGCCAGCAGGCTCGGCAGCATCTCATCTAAATCAGAGGTCGGGAGTTTCCTCTTCAGAACTGAACCTGGCTGCTGGCAAGCATTTCATTTTCATGCCCTGTTGAACTTGCCTCTTCTCATCCAGTGACTGCTGCTGGTCAGGCTCTGGAACTGGAATGTGACAACACAACTTCTCAGTGGTCACTCCTCACCCTTTTTTTGCCATATTGCATCTCACACACCACCCCACAGCCCGGGCACAGCTCCTCAGGGCAGGAGATTCCTGCTGCAGCTCTGCCGGGAACAGCAAAAAGGATTATTGCTCCAGGCAAGGTGAACAGGGAGCAAAGGGCAGCATCCTCACCAAGGAGAGCACAGCAGCTGCGTGAGAAGGAGCGGAGCTCTGGGTTGATCGGGAATCCTTTTATTTCCAGGCAGATTCCCAGGAAACCAGACAGGAAGCCAAGGCACAAACCCACACGGCACGGTACAACCTGAGCCGAGGGCTGAGCCAGAATTCATCTCCTGAGCCCTCCAGGGAGAGCCAGGGGTGAGACCCCAGCTGGGGCTGCCCAGGGCAACCAGAGACAGGTGGAACACGTGGATGGAGTTCCTCTAAGGACTGATCTTGCTCAAGACCTCCTAAATTACCCTGGCAAAAGGGTAGGATGTGCAGATGAAGGGTCCTCCCTGGCTTTGGTTCTGTCCCTGCTGTGTTCCCTGCAATCAGCAGTGCCAGTGGCTGCTGCCATCTCCTCTTTCACCCCATCATCCCTATGTTCTTTTTGTTTTCCTCAGCTTCACTCTAACTTTCCCACCACAGCCTCATTACAGATGCTTTTCCCAAGGAACACTTACCTGATTTAATGCCTTTCTGGTGCCTAATCAAGCATCCTTCTTAAAGAACTCCTAAATTATCCTTGCGTGTTCCTTGTCAGATCATTAGCCACGTTGGCTTTCAAGCTATTTTCCACTTAAATCTGGGCTTTAAGTGTTTTCTCTCTCAAGCTGTTCTAAAGCATCTTGTGCTATTTATCAAATAAAAGGTCTCAGTTGCTGTTCTGGTGCCACAGCCCCCCAGTGCTGGGGATTTTTGCAGTATCCTGACATGACACTTAGATTCGAGCTCCTGTCTGCTCTTTGTGGCTGTTTATAGTAACAGTGACCACTCAGCCTATTAAAATTTGGGTTTTTCTGACAGTGCCTTCAGGAGAAAGATGTGACCAGAGTCTGGTGCTTGGGGAAAGCAGATCTTTGGTGTGGCAGGTTGATAGTTAAATGTGTAACACTACAGACAGTCCTTGTTTGGGAGGATGTGTCCCTATGCCCCAAAATGGGAAATTTTTTGGTTCTTAGAAAGCCAAAGGAAGTTCAGTGGTGTTTGCAAAAAAAAAGAAAAAAATGTCCTTTACAATTTGCTGCAGGCTGCATAGTCACCCATGTGAGAACAAGCCTTGCTTCTTCCAGCATTTCTTGTTAAAATCCCTGCCAAGTCCCCTGCCTAAAGGGAAATTCAGAATTTCCAAGGTTAACAATGCCAGCAGCCTCCTGGCCTATGGGTCTGTGTTTTTACATACCCCAAATGCACTGAATTTACCACTTAAATGCTCTGGTTTGTACCAGGGGGAGAAAAGCTTCCAAGATCAAACACTAGGCAGTGTCTTCTAATAAACTCTGCCAGAATGCAGGGAGAGCAGCTCCAGGAACTGCAGGAACAGCCCTTGGGTTGCAAACAAAGCTGCAGCTGCTGCACCAATTTTGTGTAGTGGTTTGGACTTCATCAGTTTTAATTTTCTTAATTTTCGTTGTGAGATAGGATTAGGAGTGAAAACAAGGCTGGTCTAAAACTCAAAAAGGGTAAAGAAAAACATTTATTAACAAGCTTAAAATAATAATAAGTCTCAGAATAAACCCACAGACCACCTCTCCTCCCCTCTCCTCTACCACAACTTCTCCTTCTCAACAGCAACATGCAGAAACACTCCAGTCAGTTACCAATTTAAGAACAGTTTTTTTCAGTTCACTCTAAGGAGAGGAATCTCCCCTTGTCCTGCTATTGCGACTTCTCCACAAGAAAGAAAAAAAAACAGTTCTCTCGTGGTTTCACTTCTCACAAAGATCAGCCACAGTGGTCAGTGCTGTCCAGCCACAGCACTGGCCACTCACAGAGACAAATCAATTTGAACAGTTTTTGTGCCAAAACTCAGCAAATGTCACCAGAAACTTGTTTGAAACTAAAAATCTCCCTTTTCTTGGGAAGGAAAGGCTGTGGGCAGTGCAAGGAGACAGCAGGAGGGGTGGGAAGCTCAGGTGGCATTGGGGACTTTACTCTCTGGTGTCCCCAGAAGGAGCTGCCCACCAGCCTGAGGTTCCTCTGCAGCTCTAAGAGCCTCTCTGTGCTAAGGGAACAAAGGGAAAAAGGGGAAAAGGGAAAAAAAGTGAAAAAAAGGGAAAAAGGGAAGAAAAAGGGAAAAAGAATCATTTCCATCAAGCAACAGAGCAGGGGCCACCCAGCTGCATCTTCCCCCACAGAAATCCTGCAAGGGAGTACGGGAAGGAACTTGGATGAGGAAAACTTGAAACCCTGGGAGTGTTTATTGGTGGCAGGAGAAAGGGGGCTGGAGGGTGTTAGAGGGGAAGCAGGAGCCAGGCGCTCCCGGCAGAGCTCAGGGAGGAGAATTTGGCTGCCCCAGCCCTGGGTTGTGTGGGTTGGAAGAGCTGGAGGTTTGTAGGGAGCAATAATAGAGGGTAATAACTTTACAAAGCAGTGTGCAAGACGCTGAGATCTGGGACAGGCACGCTGCTGGGAGAGCAGGAATGAAGGTTAGCACAGCCCCTGAGGGCTGGGATGTGAGCACAGATCCCGACGGCTGCTGGAGCCCCAAAACAGCCGCCTGGTTCCTTCCCAGCCCGTCCTGTTTGTGTCCAAGCAGGAGAGGGTGACAGGAGCTGTCTGTCTCTGCAGCCTGGCAGCTGGCAGCTCTCCTCCTCCTTTATCATCCTGCCCAGCTCATTGCCAGGTTTTTATGCAAAGCAGAAAAGCCTCATTAAGTGATCTGAAAGCACTCCCCTCTTGGTGTTAAATGTGACACCCATCTAAGTGAGCAAAATGTTCTGGCTGGGCTAACGCCCTGTGCAGGTACAGAATGACTCGGGAAGGTGCAGAGTGGGAAGAAATCCTGCCTGGGGAGGAAGGAGAACTGACTGGGCTTGCAAAGTGTGTCAATCTCAAAGCTGGGAAAGAAGCCCAGACATCCTCATTGTAAGTCTGATATTCAGCTGCACATGCCAAATGCCTTCTGACTTCCCTGACAGAGCTCCAGGGAGCAAATCCAGAAGGACACTGACATCTTCTCTGGTTTATCAGCATTTCCTGCAGTCCATGGACAGGCAGAGCTTGGTTTCATACTCCAAGCCCCAGCCAGCCTTCGGAGTTGCCCTGTGGGATTCCTCGGGGTCTGGTCCTCAGGGGCTCAAGAAGCATTTGGACAATTCTCTCAGGCACAGGGTGGAATTGTTGGGGTTGCCTGTGCAGGGCCAGGAGTTGGACTTGGATGATCCTTGTGGGTCCCTTCCAGCTCAGGATACCCTAAGATTTTAAATCAGGCAGCTCTGTTGCAGCCAAAGGTGCTGCTGCTGTTTTATACCGGGTGAGTTTGTCCTGCAGTTCCTCATGGCTGGACCTCCCTCTGTCCATGATTTGCAGGAGCATCTGACCCAGAAAGTGTCAGTTCAGACCAAATCCCTGTGGAAGACAACTCTGTGCTGTGCTCAGAGATCAGGAGGGATGTGGAGCACCCCCAGCCATGAGCTGGGTACCCAGGGAGTCTGAAGAGAGCAGGAACCCAAAGGACCAGGGTGCCACAGGGCTTTGGCTTAGATAGTTTTTCTCTGAAAAGTGCTGTGCTGACGGTGTGGTGGGAGCAGAGGGCTGGGACAGCCCCTGTGCACCTCCAGGGACCCCTCCCGACCTGGGCAGGTAGAGGGAGCACCGGCACCTTGAACTGCTGGCAGCCTCCGTGAATGGGGAATGGCAAATTCTGACTCTTCTGGATAGTTGGGAAAGAAGTACTGAGATGGAGAATCCCAAATTAAAGCGCTCTGGGCATTGCCAGTGGTGCTTTTTGGGGCTGCTGGCAGAGCAGGGTGGTAACAGCACTGTGCACAAAGAGCTCTGGTCCTGCTGCTGAAAGCCAGCAAGGTGGAGCTGCTGGGGGGAAAATTCTCCTGACATGGTGCCTGAGTGAATCCCAAATACCTCAGAGCACCTGCTGCCCCCAAATGGGGTCAGACAAGGATTATATCTTCCCTTTTTACCTTAATTCCTTAATTATGGGGGTGTCAAAGGTTACAGAGGTGGCACCTGTGCAGCTGAGTCTTGCACCGGGAGGAAGGGCTCCATTGCTTCTCCTCTGCTTATGCCATGTAAAAATTGTTTCCATCTGTCTGCTGGAAAGCAGAATAGAGGGTGTATAACTGCAGAATTTGTCAGATAAACCTGTGTTTAAAGTGTCCCTCCTTCCTGCATCCCATTCCATCTCCTCTCGCTGTCACTTGTCTCATTCAGGATATTATTAACTGGCTCTCTGTAGCCGTGGCTCTGCTCACAGCACAGCATTAAACCAAATCGAGCAACAGCTGCTTGACATGCAGCAAAATCCATCTCTGTGCTCTCCTAGCTGGAGGCCTTGGCCCACACCAGGGAGAGGCTGAAAAGCAATTCATCCAGGAAAGCTGGAAAATTCAATCTGTTGTGCCAGAGAGGGAGGTTTAGGCCACGTGAGAATCCTTTTATTCCAGTAGTCCCTGCTGGCATTCCTGCTTTCCAGCAAGGACACGGTGACAGGGAGGTGTTGACTCGGAGCCTTCATTCAGCTGCCCAGGTGAGCTCAAAACCTACCCTGAATGCAGTTATCTTAATACACTTTAGGCTGAATGAAGGTATTTTTATTCCAGGCTAAAATGAGGTGCTTTTAATGTCAGCTACTAAATTATCTCCTGTAATCTGCTCGCCGCCTCCTGCTGAAGCAATGAGTGTTTCTGCTTGGGAGAGGCAGAGTAATTTGCCTGCAAATGACTTCAGAGCAGCACGACTGTGACCTTACACTGTGAGACTTGTGACAGAGCTGCTGTGGAGCTGCCAGGAGCAGAAATCCCTTCCCCAGTCCAGGGAGGATCCAAGAGGAGGCAAAATAATTCATGAGAAGGCTGAGACTTGTTGCTGGCTCCACCTCTGTAGAGAAATAATTTCCTCACTCACCATTTAGATTTTATTTATTTACCAGCTTTTTTTTTTTTATGGGAATCTCATTGATGGTATTTAGGGGCAGAAAGTGGATGATGGGGTGGGAATTGCTCTAGCTCAGGTTGTAAAATCACAGACTGGTTTGGGTCAGATGGGATCTAAAAACCCAGCTTGTTCCACCCCTTGGGGACACCTTCCCCTAGAACAGGCTGCTCCAAGCCCCGTCCATCCAGCCTAGATCCAGGATCAGGCTGGTAATTCAGGAATGGCCACTGTGCCCACGGGCTGAGGCCAGCTTCCTCCTCTGCTGTTCGACTCCTGATGGCAGCAGGAGAAAGGATGTGCTGCCCCAGAGCAAGCCTGAGGCTCAGCCCCTCTTCTCCTCTTCCCTGTTCTCCCAAAGCAATTCCCTGGCTCATTCCATGTGTGTGTGGAGCAGAGGTTCCTGCAAACCAAACCCTTCATCCTCTGTGGGCTGCCAAAACCGTGGCCACTTATTTTGTGTCTTCAGCCCCTTCTGTGTCCTCACAGGGAGCAGGGGCTGAGCTCGGGTGTCTCTGTGTCACCCCTGTGGCAGCGCTGGAGTGTCCCCAAGTGTGCACAGAATCACAAAATCCCAGAATCACAGAATCCCCAGGTTGGAAGAGACCTCCAAGATCATCGAGTCCAAGCCGTGCCCAACTCCTCACCTAAACCCTGGCACCCAGTGCCACATCCAGGCTTTGTTAAACACATCCAGGGACGGTGACTGCAGCACCTCCCCGGGCAGCCATTCCAGCACTTTATCACCTTTCTGGGAAGAACTTCTTCCCAATATCCAACCTGGATTTCCCTTGCAATGCACTCACCCCAAGTGGCTGCTGTGCCGTGCTGTGCTGGGGTGGATCTGCAGGATTATCCATGTCACGGCTTTGCTGCCTCTCAGCGCCGAGTTAAGTCCCTGAGGGACAGAACCCTTCTCACTCCCTGTGAGGGAGGTTGTTCTTCCAGAGAGAGAAACCTGCCTGGAAACAGGCTGGGCACGTGTAGCCTCTGGAAGTGGCTCTGGAAGCTCCTGGGCTGAGCAAAGCACGGAACTCCAGCAGCTGGCAAGAGATTCCAAATGGGGTTTTGCAGAGGGTGTTTAACATTCCCAGCAGTGCTGGCTGCAGGGTGAGCTGCTCCTCCTGCATGGCTGGGAGCTCGGGGAGAGCCACAGAGGCACTCCTGGGGAGGGAATAACATCATTCTCCACAGTAATCCTGCTGGCTTTCCTTCTGCGTCTAAAGTGATGAGATCAGGTGCCATCTAGTGTAAACCCTTCATCTTAATGCACATCTGATTCCATCCTGTTATTTCTGTTATTTCTTCCTTTCCCTGCTTTGATATGCAAGCTCTGAAACCCTCAGCTGCTGAAACAAAGGCAATTCAGCCCTTTCCCAGGAGATTCTGTAGCAAAAACCTCACCAAGTCCCTCTGGTGCTGCCTGCAGTGCTAAAGGGAAGGGAGGAGAAAGATCCTACACCAGCTGGGGAAACTGGGATGGGATGGGATGGGATGGGATGGGATGGGATGGGATGGGATGGGATGGGACGGGATGGGATGGGACGGGATGGGATGGGACTGTGGGGTCTATTCTGTGGCTGAGGGATGGCACAGCTGCTCTGGGCTGTCCCACGTGCCCCAGGACAGGTCTCCTCCCTCTGTGGCATCTGCCAAATGATTGTGGCAATGGTTTGTTGCAGGGAAGAGTGAATGGGCCCGATGCAGCTGTGCTGAATGAGATGTTCCCTTCCCTTGGACAGGGTGTGTCTGTGACCATTTCCGTGTGCCCTGCCCTGGGTTTCAAGGCATGAGAGCGGATTTCACAGCCCTCCCACCACTACTGAGTGCTCCTGGGTATTCCCTGCTCAGGGTTCCCATGGAAGGAGTTCCAGCCTTTCGAAGGAAAGGTTGAGGTTCCATCCCCACCAGCAGGTCACTGGGCAGCGGGGGCAGAAGGCTGAAACCCCGGTTTGAGAGCTGATATAAATCCAGCTGGCACGGAGCAGTGCAGGAGCGTCTGTCAATGTTTATTCTCTTCACTCCTGCCCGTTGATTCAAGAACCATCGACTCCTCGTGCTGCAAAGGTTTTGTGCTTACTGAGCTGCAGGGTGGCTGCTCCTCCAGAGGTGCGCGGCCCAAAACTCCCTCCTCGTGCAAAGGTGGCTGGAAAACACTCAGTTTAACTCCAGTCTGAGGTGTAAAGTCATGTGGAAAATTAGGGGAGCGTGAGCTGATGTTGAGTGAGGATTCCTCTTTCCTGAGGCACAGGGAAGGGCTGCAGCTCAGTCCGGGCGCGGAGCTTTGCTCGGAGCAAATCTCCCGGATCTGCAGCTCCCAGGGCAAGGCGATCCCGCCTCGGGGGAGGGGAATGAATATTTAAAAACGTAATCAGAGTCATTGGGGAAATGTGACAGGATTTAAACGATGACATAACACGCTTGTCTTGTCTTTGCTGCCGGTGCTAATGAGCATGAATTGAGAGCATTAGCGATCTATCCACGGGCATTAGCGCGTGTGAGGCAGGGGATCGCAGCCCTAATTAGTCTCATCCTCGCCTGCCAGCGCAGCCACTTCGCCTGCCCGCCGCTCCGCAGCTCCTCAGGCTTTACACAGCACTGCCCATCCCCTACACCTTGTTTTAACTGGGTTTTATCACCTTTGTCTCCCTAAGAGAAGCCTGAGCGCTTTTCCCCGTCTTCTGGCAAGTTTCAGAGCTGTGGTGACATCTCTGAGAGGGGTTTTTGATCTGTTTTCTCTTGGCCATTTGTCATTTTAGGAGAACTTTGAGCATTCAGAACAGATTTTCATTTTTGTTTGTTTGTTTGTTTTTAAAATTAGTATTTGTTCTCCCAAAAGCCTCATTTCTGCAACAAAACCGCAGAGGTTGGGCTGGAAGCAAACAAATAAAAACCTGCAGGGAAACAGAGAAAGGACCCAGGATTCAGCCTTGTCCTGCCTCTTTTTCCCTTTCTCTCCAAGCTCCCAGTTCCTCGCTGTTGGATTTTCGGTGGAACTCGCAGAGCTGGGCTGGCCACGGTGGGATGGGTGCTGGCAGGGAATGGAGCCAGCTCAGCTTCTTGGGCAGGAGATTGAGCCTCTGGCATCTCCCTGATGGTCGGAAATGAATTTTGGGAAATCAAATGGCCGATATGATGGATTAGGTGTCTTTGCTTCGCTACATTTAATCAATGCCGGTGGGTATTTATTGCATTATATACTACAAATCTATAATGATTAGTACCTCATTAACCTTTTATTTTCTTTTGATTGCCCTCCTGCAGTGCTGAAATAAGGGAGCCCAGAGCTCTGCATCCCTCTCCAGCCTGGCAGGGATGGGTTTGCAGGCTGGAGGAGAGGAGAGCCGTGCTTTGGATGGAGAGTGTGACCCTGCAGCCCCACTGTCCGCTGAGTGAGAGGAGGAATCTCGGTGTAAATCATCCCCACCAGGAGAGCTGCTCGTGGGGAGGTTCCAGGCTCGCAAAGATCTCAGTCCTGCGTTCCTGTGGCAGTGGCTGAACGGAGAGCAAAACTCCCAGCAGTGCAAAGGTAGGGTGGGGAATTGAGGATGAATTTCCCGGTGCTCTGGCAGCATTCCAGGGCTGTCACAGCAGGAGAGAGCTGCTCCCTGGGGAATTTTTGGTGTTGCACTTCCCCCGGGACACAGGCAGTGTCCAGATAAATGCACAGCGACAGGAACAGTCCCAGTGAGGAGCTGTAAGGAGCACCCCTGAGAGGAACGAGGGATTTGTCTTTCCAAACAAGCTGTGATAGATAAAACCAGCGCTGAGACATAAAAGAAACCATGGGAAGGGAAGGGTTCCACTGATTGATTGATGGAAAACAGGGATTTGCATTTACAAACTGCTGGGTTGCTAATAGATGAAATTGAGTAAATTCCATAAGAATTAAAAATTAAATGGGAGGGTTATACATTAGAGGGGAATCTCAGGTATCAGGTGTTCTGGGAAGTCTGCGCCTCTTGAGTACCACAGAAATGGGGAAGGAAAGAGGGAAATGTGGCTGGGAAATTGGGATAAAAAGGGAGGCTTCGTCCAGTAAAATCCAAGAGACCCCAGGGGATGCCCCATGGCCTCTCCCTCAATTCCAGTAAAGTTCCAGGACTCCTCTGTCTCCTTTTTGGACACAAACCTCTGGTGTTTGTGGTTTCATTTTCCTGACACCCCTTTCTGCCCCGCAGTTTGTCCCCCCAGATCTGCGCAATCAGACCTTGCAGCTGAGTTCTGCTGCTGGCAGGGTTGAGTTGTGCTCCTGATGCAAACCTGCAGGGATGGTTTGAACCACTGCAGTCACTTCCACCGCTGCAGAAATGCTTGGGAAGCTGGCCCATAAATCCTGCCAGACTGACAGGCTTTCACAGGCTGATGTGCTTGAATTAGATAAATGTTTTCAAATGAGATAAATACCTTCCAATTAGATTAGCTCTGTGTGAGTTTGTCAATTCCCAGTGTGAGTGAAGCCCCTGATTTTCCCACCTGCTGGGAGGCTGAACTTGTGCAAATGAGCTCTGCAGTGCTCAGGTCTGATGTGAAATTGTTTGATATATTAACAAAGCTCTTCAGAAAGGAACTCTACTCCTCCCAAATTCATTGGGAACTCCCCAGCCAGCCCCCAACACAAGAAGGATGTGGAGCTGCTGAAGTGAGTCCAGAGAGGACTGGGAAGTTGCTTTGAGGGCTGGACCCTCGGCTCTGGAGATGGAGGGAGCTGGAAGTGCTCACCTGGAGAGGAGGAGGCTCCAGGGAGAGCTCAGAGCAATTCCAGGGCCTGAAGGGGCTCCAGGAGAGCTGGAGAGGGACTGGGGACAAGGAATGGAGGGACAGGACACAGGGAATGGATCCCAGTGCCAGAGGGCAGCGCTGGATGCGATATTGGGCAGGAATTGTTCCCTGTGAGGGTGGGCAGGCCCTGGCACAGGGTGCCCAGAGCAGCTGTGGCTGCCCCTGGATCCCTGGCAGTGCCCAAGGCCAGGCTGGATGGGGCTGGGAGCACCCTGGGACAGTGGGAGGTGTCCCTGCCATGGCAGGGGTGGAACCATGAGCTTTAAAATCAACCCAGAGCATTCCCTGGCTGTGTAATAAAGCAGCCCAGCCTGAGTGTGAGGAGCTGCACTCCCAGAGCAGCCAAGAGCTCCAGCAGAGTGGAGTCCCTGCCTGAAGGGTGAGGCTGGGCCGGGGCAGTGACGGACCCAGCAGGAGGAGAATTCAGGGTCGGAGGCATCAATTTGTACCAGGGCATCCCCTGTGCACAAAGTCAACCCCAAATCATCCAGAAAGGCACAGGGAGGACAAAGAGTCTGTGCTCCCCCTCCATCCTACAACCTCCCAGCCACCCAGCTCATCTGGTGGGAATATTGGACTTGCTGGACAATTTCTACAGAGTGAATAAACCCAGTCCTGTGCAGTAAGTTACTCACAGCCCCAAGGCTCCTCCTCCAGCAGGTGCTGCCTATGGCACAGCTCCCCAGGCATAAAACGGCTTTGGAATTGTGCAGTCACAGAATGGCTTGGAAGGGACCTTGAAGAGGATCCAGCTCTGCCACGGGCAGGGACACCTCCCTCTAACCGGGGTCACCAAACTTCACCTCTCCCATCCAAAGGCAGTGGTCCCTCAGAACGGGCTCTGTGTCCTTAAAGAGCAAATTGAGCAGCCAAGGTGCCCAAAGCAGGGAGCAGGCACTGACCTGATCCTGTGCCAGCAGCAGCTCTGCCTGTCCGTGACACCCAGCCCCACGTCGTGACTTAGCCATGATTTGTGCTGGGCATTAAAAGAAAAAAAAAACAAAAAAAGCTGATGACGCAAGTGGCTTTTTCTTTCAGGCATTTCAAGCAGGACTGGAGAGTGCATAAGTGCAAGAAATTGCCAGAGAGGGGAGGAGGATTGCAGCTCTTAAATCATCTGGCTCTGCGATGCAGGGTTACACTCAGCGGTGTTGGCACCGTGGAGAGATCACTGCAGGCAAACTGGGGGGGAACTTCTGCTCCTTGGAAAGGCTTTTTCATCAGAAAATTGAGCAAATGTAGGTTTGTTTGAACGTGAATTGCTTTGACTTAGGGTTTTAGTAATTGTTACAGTATTTCAATGGCTTGAAATCAAAATATGGCTGGGAACACAGGGAAAACTATTGCTGTTTGATTTGATTAAGTTTTTAATCCACACTATCTAAATGACTAATAAATTCCAACCCTGTGGTGTCCACCCCATGGAAACATTAGAGTTTGGTGCTAAAATTCTCATCTTTGACGGTCTCCTGCACAATGGAAACCACCAAATTCCCACTTAAATGGAGCTGTTTCGGCTGGCTTTGCTCAGGAACAGTCTGAGTGTGGCACAGAGCTACAGGAGATCTGTAGATGTGCAGATACAGAAGGGTTTAAGGAGTTTCAGAATTTCCTAACCCCTCTGCCTGCTTGAACCCTGCTCTTCAGGATCTGCCCCAGCTGGGATATGTCAAACTGAACTTGGTCTGATGAAGCACAGCGAGCTCCATTCACTGGAAACATTCCTGCTGCGAGTGGTTTATGCTCATAACGCAGAGCTTAAAAAAATCTCCCTTGAAATGATGATTTCTCACTGCTCCTACGGCTTTCCTTCAAATCCAACTTCTGCCTGTCATGTCTGGAGCTGAAGAGATGGAACATGAGCCTGCTCCCTGCACCGTGAGGACCTTGTGCCTGAGCTGTGCTGGATTCAGCTTTGCTGAATGGTGCTGGAAGCCAAGGCACGCAGGAATTCTGCTGCAAAACCCTCTGGATGCTTTTCCCTCTGCTCTGGCTCCTTCTGTGAGCACTCAGGTGATTCCTGCACATGTCCAAGCTGTGCAAACCAGCCTGGCCAGGGACAGAGGATTGGGAGCCAATCTGCTAAACAGGGATTTAGCCAGGAGGCAGCCCCGAGTGCCAGCCCTCTCCTAATACTCTCTTAAGCAGCACAGGCAGCTGCTGCTTCCTCCCTGGCCCTCCTCACAGTTCACCTCAGTCCTCCAACTGCAGCAAGGCATTTCCAACCAGAATTAGGTTTTCTTGGCTTCTTGCTACAGTGCCTTTTAATTAGGAGCACAGCTGCTCTGGAAACACGGAGCTCACTTTTCAAAGAGTGCCTCTGGAAAGTGATTACAGCGGATTAAAGCGGAAAGGTTAGGCAATTTATTCAGGTGGCACTTAGCAAACGCATCGGATTATTTTGTGCTGCAAGGATGATTTAAAAACCTCACAAGAATACGCCTTTTGGGCTCCTGCTGGCCTTGAGGGACTCTGCTGGGGAAGGCAGGTGCTGAAAGCAGCTCCCAACTGCTCTGGAGCTCTCCAGCGTGCTGAGGTCCCATCACCCGTTCCTGCCAGGTCCTCCCAGTTAACAAAGGTCCAGTTCAGCCAGGAGCTGTCCCAGGAACTGCTGTGGACTCCCAGGGTTCATTAATCTTGCCTCCAGGGGATGTTTGTAGGTGATGCTGTTTGTACCTGGCATTGATCCTCTGCCCTGATTGCTGCCAACTCCCCCCTGGCAGAGCTCCCTTTCAAAATCATCACAGGATCACTGAGGTTGGGAAAGACCTCCAAGATCATCGAGTTCAACCTTTGGCTGATCCTTGTCCCCAGCCCAGAGCCCTGAGTGCCTTCCTTGGATCCCTGCAGGGATGGGGCTTCACCACCAGTGCTTTGGGTCCCTAAAGATCGCTCTGTTCTACCTCCCACTGTCCCAGGCTGCTCCAAGCCCTGTCCAAGCTGATCTTAAACACTTGCAGGGATGAGGCAGCCACAGCTTCTTCTGGGTAACCTGTGCCAGAGCCTCACCACCTTCAAAGAGAACAATTTAACAATTTCTTCCTAAGAAATCCTGAAGGAGCGCTTTGAACAGTGAGACTCTGGCCCCTGGAGCCCTGCGGCCCGCACAGGTATTGCACACCGATGGGGGGAATTTATTCAGCAGCATTAGCTGGGCTGAGGAAGTCTGGAGAGGTTTTGCTCAGGTGTGGGAACACTCCTGAGCCCAAGAGCTGCAGGAACCCCTCTTTCCCCTCTGGCCCAGCTGCCTGGCTGTAGTGTTTGCAGCAGTGGAAATGGTAAAGCCCCACAAATCCATCAGATTCACTTCAAAGCTGAGGCTCCATGAGAAGACCTCAATCCTTTCCTTCTCCAAAGGAAAAGCAGTGGGAGCCCCTGTCTGGAGAGCGTGGTAAAGATCCAACTTGCCAATGTGTGAACGATCTAAATGTAAAACTTCTCTGAGGAGAAACTAAAACAGGGAAACTAAAACATCCAAAAGGAAGGCTCGGGGTTGTCCTGGGGCAGCAGCGAGTGGATGGGGCACCCCAAGGGTGAGCAGTGTCTGCTGGCAGGGCTGTAGTGACAGCAGGAAAACAGAATTATTCCCAAATGCAGCTCCTCTGTGTGTTTCTGCTGGGTGGCACTGGATTGGAGCTGTTCTGGGGTTAGGAAATTGTCACTGTTGAGTTAGGAATGCCTGGTACAGTGGCAGTAATTGACTTCAACATATCAGAAAGTAAAGAAGTATTTATTGAGAAAAAACTCATCCTTTTATAGATTCACATTGGTTATAGCAAGTGACACCCTCAGCCCTTCGGTGCAAGAAGGACAATAACTTTTTGAAAAATATCTTAATACAAATATCACATAGCACACACATACATGTTCCACAAACACCAGGTGTAAGATATTGTTTTTAATTCTTTCTCTGCACTCTCCCACAACCTTCCCAGGACAGCCTGTGAAAGTTGTGAGCTTTTCTCTATGATCAGGCTGTCAGCAGCCACAGGAAATGACTTTGTGATATCCTGGAGTAGTGGTCAGAAGATCAGGGACCAAGGGGCAGCACTGGGCAGCTGTGGGCACCGAGCACCCTGGGGGCTGTGCCCGGGCAGGGCCCTGCTCTGCTGATGGAGGTGCTGCTCCAGGCTGGAGCGAGCGCAGAGCAGGGCCAGCTCTCGCTGCATCTGCTCCCCTTCACACATTTGGAGTCTTCGTGTAGGATTAAAAAAGGCTGGGGGAGCTCAGACTGCACTGGTGGGAACAGCAGTGCTTTAAATAGAGGATCTGAGCGGGACTGAGCACTAACGTCGTGTCTGAGTGCGATTCAAAGACTTGCAGTACCTTGTTTGCCCTTCTCTCACTTTGTTTGGCTGATGTAGGCGTATTTTTGTTTTTACTCCCTTCTCTGTCCTATATTGTCCCTTTTCTTTCCAGCAATGTTGACTGTTCCATCTGCTTATTTATCAGCCACATTTCGAACGCGAATTTCAATTAGCAATCTGCTTTGTTTAGTTTTGTTTTAAACAAGGCATTGAGAGCTCCAACAAAGCTCTAATACATAAAGCTACTTGTAATGCAGCTGTTTAAGCTCTTCCATCATATCCACGAACAAAATGAATTCTACTGCTATCAAGATGCATCTGATGAATTAGGTTTAATCCTCCTCTACTGTAGCAGATGGAAGGCACTTCAACAAAGACAGAAAGATTTCAGATGACTGAGATGGAAGATGGTCTTTGCTCAGGTGCTCCAGAGACATAAAAGACGTTTTAAGAAATAAGAGACGTTTTAAGAAATAATTCATCCAGCAACCAGAAAAGCAGTCCCTGGATTTCTGCACTGATTCCTGATCCAGGGACCTTAATTTTGGGTCTGAGGTCACAGGTTTTGGGTGTGGAGGCAGAGAAGAGGGTGCAGGAGCATCCCAGGTGGGAATGTGCTTCCCTGACTGCCGCCTATCCAGGTCTGCAGTACCGTGTGCCTGAGGCCCTGCAGCTGCTTGGCCATCGGGACCGGACCAGCAGGATCCCTCACGGGAGGGCGTCCCCGTGCTGGTTGTGTTTGCTAATTGAGCAGGAGTTAATTGCTGTGGGTTTGGGGTGGACTCCAAACCCAACATCACAGAGTGATTTGGGTTGGAAGGGACCTTAAAACTCATCCCATCCCACCCCTGCCATGGCAGGGACACCTCCCACGGTCCCAGGTCACTCCCAGCCCCATCCAGCCCGGCCTTGGACACTGCCAAGGATCCAGGGGCAGCCACAGCTGCTCTGGGCACCCTGTGCCAGGGCCTGCCCACCCTCACTCAGTTCTTCAGAACAATTTTTTCTACGATGTAACTTAAATTTCTCCTTTTTAAAAACTGCTCCCCCAGTCATAGATTCCTTCAACACCCTGTCAGGGACAAACGCATCTGAATTTCGTTTAGGTGCGAGTAAAAGAAAGCCTGTGCTGAGCTGAACGGGTGCATCCCCAGCACCACAACTCAGCAGTTCCCGTGCCCGGCACCGGGAGGTAACAACAATCCCACACCTGGCACAGCGGGCGATGGAAAAACAGCCCCGCGGGTCAGGTAACGGCTCCGTGCGCCGGGCCAGGCTCTCTCAGGTGTAAACCGATCCCTGCCGAGCGGCCTCTGCCGCGCGTCCTCCGCGCTCGCCATGCTGGGAGGGAGGGAGGCTGGGGAAGCTCTGGGATGGGCGCGATCCATCCCGGGAGGGCTGAGGAGTGGCGCCAGGACTTTCCATCCTGCGCAGCTCCCACCTCGGGCAGGGCTGGGCGCGCTGATGAGCGCTGGTGAGCGGGCGCGCTAATTGCGGGTCCCGCGGGGGCGGGCGCTGGGGCGGGGCGGGGGGGGTCCG
>VXBU01001034.1:952732-993811 GCA_013400315.1 Bombycilla garrulus
CGGAGCAAAGCCCACGAGGGTCTGGGCTTCAGCATCCGCGGCGGCGCCGAGCACGGCGTGGGCATCTACGTGTCGCTGGTGGAGCCGGGCTCTCTGGCCGAGCGGGAGGGGCTGCGCGTCGGCGATCAGATCCTGGGGGTCAACGGCAAGTCCCTGGACAGGGTGACCCACGCCGAGGCGGTCAAGGTAAGGCCCCTCCGCACCGGGTTCCGGTGAATGTTTCCTCCATCCCGCCTTTCCCGGGCTCCGCGGTGCGCCCCGTCCCGCTCCGCCTCTCCGGTGCCTGTCCGTGTCCCCCCGCTCCTCCCTTCCCCTCCTGGGTCTTGTCCCCGTGCTCCCCGTCCGGCCGCATCTCTCTCCGGCTCCATCCCTCCCCGGCTCCGTCCCGCCGGCCGGTGGCACCGGAGCCCCCCCGGTGCCGCTCTCCGGGAGCCCGCAGTCCTGGCGGAGCGGAGCCGCTCCGGGTTTGCATCGCGCCGGAAAGTTTGCGGTGGCAATAGCGGTGCCGCCCACGGCGGGGACCGAGCTGCCGGGGCGGCTCTGGGCACGGCGGGCTCGTCCTGCGCTCTTGTCGCGCCTCTGGAACGCAGCGGTGCCGCTCGCCTGCAGCCGGGAGAGCTCGGGGAAGCCGCAAACCTGCGTGAGCCGGGCTGTAAGGGACGCGCTCCAGCCGCTCTGGTGGGTTTCTCCTCGCACAGATGGGGAAACTGAGGCAAGGAGAAGCGGAACGGACCCTTCCCCACCCCCCAGCCCCAAGGGCTGCATGGTGCCCCAGGCAGGAGCAGATCCCCGGTTCCCCTTTGACTGTTCCGGGGGGAGAAGGAGACCGGTTACACAACGGAAGGGCTCCCGCTCTCCCGGCACGGCTCCACACGCCCCGGGGACCTGTTGTAGCCCATAACAGCATGGGGGCTATCGATAAAAGCTTCAGTGTGCGGTGAGAGCTCCGTAAGTGTGGGATTTTCACTTGAAACGCGGGGTTCTGAGGCAAATCCAGGTCTGAGTGTCCCAAACCATTCCCGGAGCTGATCCTGTGGCCGGTGGGCTCCGCTCGGAGCTTTCCCGAGGCACAAACCTATCGAGCTGCAGAATCGACTTTCAGAGCAGCAATTTGTCGGCAGCGTGTGGAGAGCTGGGATCTGGCGTGACAAGGCTGCTTTCCAGCTGTTTGTGCTTTAATTTTTCCTCAATAAGCCGAAGCGGTTCTGTCGGGAGCCTGTTCCATGTGGCGCGTTCCTCTGACAACGCGTTAATCTTGCTCAGCTTTCAACGCTTCTTCCCCGCCGACCTGTGCGTTCCCTGCCCCGGCTTTCAATCAGTGCCCTGGGCAAGGGCACGACTTCCAGGCTGGGAGTGAGTCACTGGTAATCCTGAGAGCAGAGGAAAGGTTGGTAGGAATTGTTTTTCTCTTGTTCCTAATGATAGAACAAGAGCAGGGGAAGCTTTCAGTTGTTAATCTGTGATTTTGTGCCTTGGAGATTGCAGCCCCCACATATTTTGGTTATGGCACTGGGATGGAGAGGAACCAGGTGTCAGGAATGCTCTGCTCCGTGATTTCATCTCCAATTCATCCCATTCTGCTGGGTAATTCACATCACTTTCTGTTTGTTCTCTAATATAATGTAATTGATGCCTTTTAGACATTATTAATTTTGAGTGAAACTAAGTGCTTCCTGCACAGAAATAATTCCTGGAGGACGTGGCTTGCCAAAAGCTATATTTTGTTAATATGATTCTGATAGGAAAAAGCAGATTAGAAATTGTATCCTTGTGAGCTGAACTTCTTTCAACAACAAATTCATCACTTGCCGTGTGCTGGCACCTTCTTGAGCTCCTGGGTTCTTTTCACATCTGGGAAGGGTTTTTATCACCCACCTCGTGGTGGTGGAAACGTTTTGCTTGGGAAGAGTGGCAGAGTGATTTATAGTGCAGCTCTGGTAAATCCTTGGGAGATTCTAAAATGAACCAAGTGTTAATTTGCCCTCAGATGCTGCATTTGGGAGGGGGGAAATGAAGAGATCGTGTTTAGCGATCGGCTCAAGGGCAGCGTTTGAAGGTTTAAGGTACAAATTCCTCAGCCCGGTGTTTTGGGGGTCATTCAGCGCTGCAGGGACGAGAGGTGGTGATGGGTGGCTTCGATTTGTGCTCTCTGCTTCCCTGTGAAATGTGGGCTCTGGGGCTCAGGCTGCGTGCTCTGACAGCTCTGAAAGGCCTCTGGCTGTGGTCTGGTGCCCTGAGGCAGAGCAAACCTCGCTGTGTCCTGCCCCTCACAGATCTGCCCTGCCGTGGGCCAGTGGAGAGGGAAACATCCGAGCTTGGTGCCCATAACCCCGGGACTGGGGATTTGACCCCTTTATTGACTGCTCACTCCAGGGCTGGGCTCCATGATCCTTGTGCTGCCTTCCAACTCAGAATATTCTGTGACAAACCAGAGCTGGGTTTGGAATTCGTGCACACGCTGCATTCGGGATCAAACACAGAGAAAGCTGAGGAGGGAGGCTGTGTTAACAGAGCCCCTGGCTGTGTGGCTGCTCTCCCAGACGCTGCTCCAGAGGAGGGGCTGTGCCGATCGGAGCTCGCTCCCGTTCCCGGAGCGCTCAGCGATGTTCCGGCCGCTGCTGCCGCACTCCCCCTGGGCTGTCCCGCAGCCGGGAGCTGTCTGTCTGTCTGTCCGTGCGGGGCAGTCCCGCAGCCAGGAGCTGTCTGTCTGTCTGTCCGTGCGGGGCAGTCCCGCAGCCGGGAGCTGTCTGTCTGTCTGTCCGTGCGCGGCAGTCCCGCAGCCGGGAGCTGTCTGTCTGTCTGTCCGTGCGGGGCAGTCCCGCAGCCGGGAGCTGTCTGTCTGTCTGTCCGGGGCAGTTCTGCCGTCCGTCACAGCACGGCGGGCTGCGCTAACAGCAGCTGTCAGAGCCTGTTCCTGGGGCAGTGCAGGGCTCGGGAAGGCTCCCGGGCTGAGCGTGACAAACTTCCCGAGTCACGGATCCGCTCGAGGAGCCCCAGCGAGGCAGCTGCTCGGGCAGAGCGGGGAATAAATGCAACGTCTGGGTTTGTCTGTGCAGCCCTGGATGAGCGTTCCCGCTGCGTTGCTTTCCCAAACCGTGGTAGCTCTGTCGCCTTTCCGTGCAGGAGCAGCCCAGCTGCTTTTATCCCTTCTCTCGGAGAGGTGCTGCCTGTTGGGGCAGCAGCAATTTCTGTTTGCTCCTGGGATTTTCAGGCATCATTTCTCAGCGATGCACCCAAAGCGAATCGTGGCAGCAGATGAGCGACCCCAATGATGTCCCAGCTCAGAACTCCCTGCTGGCCTGGGAGCAGTGCAGTGCTGTTTGCAGATGTTTCAGTGAAAATTAGATAAAAAGTGGCACTCTGACTCCCACCACAGGATTACCTCAGCACTCCAAATCAATTCTCTTAATGACCAGCTCCTTAACCTTTATGTGAGCACGGGAGTTTTATGCCTTGTCTGCTCCGTGCTCGGCTGTTTCATCCAAATCCAAATTAAATGACTCCATTACAATTACAGCTCCATCATTGCAGCATTCAAGAGTGCACTTTAGCAAAAGATCACCAGCATTTGAATTATGGGGTAAGTGGAGAAGTTTGTGTTGTCTGCCATATTTTTAGAGCTCACTTGGCTTTTATCAGCCTTGCTATTTAGGACATTCTGTTACGTCTATCCACTATATATATATTTATTCTGCTATTTATGGTGTATATGCTGCTATATTTTAGCATATACTGCTATATTTTAGCAGTTGGCTGAGAGTTTGTATTGACAAGCTGTCATATTTTATCCAGAGGACTTAAAATCAATGTGTTTGTGGCTTTAGACCATCAAAATGTTACGCAGGGAGGTGTTTCCCCAGTGCTCTGGGGTTGGCATTATATTCACGCTCCTTTCTCCCCCACCCCTTACTTTTCTTGCTTTGCTGTAGGTTTTTATGTCCTTTGAATAAAAGGACACTTAGGGAGGGAGGGGATGAGAGAAAGTGGAAAAAATCCTGATTTAGGATTTGGCTCGATGAGCGACACCATCCTCAAAGAGCTGCCCTGGTCCCACCACTGGCCCTGCTGTTGCTGCTGACAGCTGGGCAAATCTGGATCAGCTTGACCAAAATCACCAAAACTCCATTAATTTGGATGTGCTGGGCTTGGGGAGTTTGGTTCTTTGGTGTTGGTGTAAATCTGTGATGGCTTTGCTGGAATTGAGTTTACTCTGGAGGAACTGGGGCAGTTCAAGTGCCCTGTCTTGGGTTTTTCCTCTGTGGAGAGAGGCTGGAGGGGGTTGGGGAGAGCGTGGGGTGAGGCAGAGCTGATGCTGACACAGCAGAGGGGTCCGGGATGTGGCACTGCCAGCTGTCCTGTGTGTCCCTGTGCCAGCCCTGCCCTGGAGAGGAGGGGGGTCACAGCCAGTGGACCTCATCCCCAGCCACCAGCATCCCTCTGTTCCAGCAGAGCTTTCCACTCCCTCCACCCTTTCTGTCTCCTGCTCTGGTGGAAGTGTCCAGTGGGCATTTAAAAAGAATTAAAAGGAGATTAAAATTCCTTTTATGTCCTATTACTGTGGGTTTTCATGCTGGCAAACGAGGTGATCTCTTCAGAGATCAGATTATTTCATAAGAAAGCACCCCAGGTGCAGAATTGCTAAAAGACCTCTGAGAAACGACAGCAGGGACACGCAGCCCTGAGCCTCAGTTACATATTTAGAGCCATTTTTCTTTCCAGCCAGCTTTTACAGTAAAGCCAATCTCATGTCACTGTCCCTTGTGATGCCCAATTAATTGATTACCATGACCTGACGCTGTTTATTGAATCACCAGGGCCCTGTGGGCACGGCTCAGAGGAGCGAGTGAAGCTGGCTTGGGTTGGGTTTTGAGCCCTCCGAGTGCTTGGAGCTGTGGATGATGAGGCAGAGCCAGGCTGTGCTGCCCGAGGGGTGGAGGCAAGGCACCGATCCCCGCTTCTGGGAGGATCTCAGCCCTGCTCCTTTAACTGCTGCGTGCTTATCGCCGGCTCTGAGCTTTGAGAAGGCGCTAAAGAAAGAGGCTTGAAACTTCTCCCCTTCCCCAGGGAGCTCGGGGAGCTGGAGCTTGGAAAAGGAGGATCTGACTAGCATCCACCCCAATAGTTAGACAGGTAATTGCTTCCTTCGTCTCTGGATCTGCTTAGAAACAAAAACCCCGAAGCACTCAAAAAAAAAAAAAGCACTCGCAGCTCAAAAGGCAGGTGCTGTGTGATGCCAGGGACTCCTGCTGTGCCCTTCTGTCCTGCAAACAGGACATTTCAGTTTCCATTTCAGCTCCTGCAGTCAGCTGGACGCGGAGGGAGAGGGTGGAAAGTGCAGAGGCACCAGGATCTCCCTCTGGGAGAAAGGAGGAGGGAAAATGGTCACTCTTGAGCGTGGAGGCGTCTGCATTTAAAATGGTTTTCAAAGCTCCTTGAGGGGGAGGCTGGTGGCAGCGGCAGAGTGTGGATGTGGAAGGGCTGCTCCTGGTTCCCGAGGCAGATCTGGAGCTGGGGTGGAGCTCAGAGGAGCTCACCTGGAGCTGCCCGTGGTGCTGCTCACCATCACTGTGAGCTTCTCTGAGCTCCAGATCAATTCCTGGCGCTCCTTGGGCCGGGGTGAAGCTGCACCCCCAGCCAGGGGCTCTGGGAACGTGGGTTTGGCTGCTCCACCTGGCTCAGGAGTCGGTTGTATTCGCAGCCCTGCTACTGATTTCCCTCAGTGGGCAAGTTCCTCAGTCATCTGTTTCCCTTCATTTCACCAGCAAATCACAATCAGCCCTAATGAAATCAAATGACTTTATACTGATGCAAAAGATTGGAATGAGTGCCTTAATCTCTCCTCTCCTCATAATGCAGGGATGATAGGACTTGGCAGCAGGATGGGCTTGTTCATCAGGGTTAGCATTGTCATCCTGGAGTTCTTGCACATCAATGTTATTTAGTGGGCCCCTTGTAAATAAACAGTTTTGCCTGAGCAGAGAAATTGTTAAGATAACCTGGAGGATAAAAGCTTATTTCCTTCTAGTGGCCACTGGAAGAAAACAAAAGTGTCAGAACTTGATGAATTAAAATATTCTTTACCCAGTTTCCCTCAGGGAAGAGGATGGATTTTCTTGATGCTTTCCTCAACGCCGCGGAGAATTATTCAGCTCCAAATGCCCTCAGTGAAAGTGACAAAGCATCTGCTGGTGTGATTTACTGTGGGTTCTTTGGACTGTGAGCTCTCCCTGCCAGAGCACCGAGTGCCTGGTGGGCACAGGTGAAGCAGAAGAGCTCTGGTCCTGCCCCGATGGGCTCAGGAGTCCCCTTGGAGCCCTTGGGGTGGAAGGTCCTGGCAGGGGAGGCTGGAGGGGGCTCTGCTCGCTGCAGGCTCTGCCTGGGTGACCCCAGTGCTTCATCCATCATCTTCCTCACTTCCCCACATTGATTCTTCCCAAATTTTTCCACCAGGAATGAACCCTGTTTAGACAACATGGCCGTGGTGGTGCCTCACATCCTTTCAGCCTTGCTCGGTGTGGAGCAGAAAGGAAAGCCCTGAGGAAGCAGGATGATGCAGTGCTGTAATCTACCTCTCCCTCATGCCTCCCCCCTGCCCTGGAAGCACCCAAACAGCTTTGGCTTTGCTTTGTTTCCACAATTGTGTGGAGTTTTCTGCTCTTTTTGGAAGTGTCCCGGGCTGGCCCGAGGGCTGCCCGGGGCGGGGACCAGCTCGGAGGGGCGGGAGGTTCCCGGATGGGAATGGAGAGGTGTCAGCCCTTGGAGGGCTTGGGGAGAAGGTGCTGGAGCTAAGATTTCACTTGACCTTTCCCGGCGAAAGGGACATGGGCTTCCTGATGCCTTGGGGCTAAATGTGTGCAATCACCATAATTACACATCGATTTGCATTGATTTGCATAAGTGCCGCTACTTGAAAGCCCAACTGCTGTCCTTTGGAGAGGGGGAAGAGGTTGGACCGAGCCTCCTGCGCCCCCCCTGCATCCCCCGCGCCCTGGTGCCGCTGCTCTCCCTCCATCTGTGCTTCCCTCAGCCTCCCCGTGTCCTGCTGTCCCCTCCTGCCTCTGGGTCACCTTTTCCCCGTCCCACTCCTCTCCGTTCCCGCTCAGGGATGAGCTGTTTGCCCACGCCACAGCGCTCCAGGCTCCCGGTTCCTCCGCTCAGATCCAGCTCCCTGTGCCTTGTCAGCAGCCTGGGGATGGGACAGACTTAAAATCATGGAATCCCGGATGGGTTTGGCTGGGAAAGGACCTTAAAGCTCATCCAGTTCTAGAGATGGGGACACCTTCCACTATCCCAGGCTGCTCCAAGCCCCGTCCAAGCTGGCCTTGGACACTTCCAGGGATCCAGAGGCAGCCACAGCTGCTTTGGGCAACACTTGTTCCCAAATATCTTATTTACAAGTGCACTCTGCAGCCCTCTGGGACAGGGGACAGGCTCGCCTTGCTTCACCTGGCAAATCTGCCCTTAGCCAGGTGTGCAGTGGGAGCTGCAACAGCCATTTACCCATCCAGCCTGCAGCTGATCCCTGGAGCGTTTTGGGTGCGGGAAGTGCCTGTGCCTGTCCTGCCTCGGCACGGACGTGCCTCAGTCCTCTCCTGTAGCAGTTCCTGCAGCCCCCTCCCCTGCCCAGCAGCCACGGGGAGCTGCTCCGTTCCCGCTGGCAGCGGGATTGTTTTGCTCGGTCCATCTTGAAACCCACCGAGGTGCAGCAGGAACGCCCCGGGGTGGAGCAGGGAGCAGTGCTCGGACAAACCCGTGCCCATCGCTGCCGGCACGGCGCCCGAACGCGCTGTAAAAGCTCCCTCTGCCTCCCTCCTGCGGCATCTCAGCATCCCTTCCCCTTTGCAGGGAAAACGATGAGCCCTTTAATTTCTAAGCCCGTGCGTTACTTTTTGGGGACGCGCTGCCAAATTCCTGGTGCTTTGCTGATTGACAACCTCCACTCTGACCTTTGGAGCTCGCCAGTAGAGCCATGCCCATCACCCCGTGCCCGTTATCCCATACCCATTATCCCCTGCCCGTACCCATTATCCCATGCCCATTATCCCGTGCCCACTATCCCATGCCCCTTACCCATTATCCCATACCCATTACCTGGTGCCCATTACCCATTATCCCATGCCCATTACCCCGTGCCCATTCTCCATTATCCCGTGCCCACTATCCCATGCCCCTTACCCATTATCCCATACCCATTACCTGGTGCCCATTATCCCGTGCCCAACCAGCGCTGCCCAGGCTGTTCCTGGCGGGAGGAAAAGCATCTCGGGGCTGTGGCAGGGGTCGGATCGCTCGTGGTTAATGCCCCCGTGGTTAATGCCCCCGTGGTTAGTGGTTAACGCTCCCGGTGTCCAGCAGGGCTCTTCCCTCTCCGCTCCTGGCATTAGAGGGGAAGGTGAAGTGAGGGGGTTGCCCCTGCGGGAGGCAGGTCCGGGCACGCTGCCAGGAGCGTCCTGCTGATTAATTGCCATTGATTCCTGGCATCTGCGCTCCTTCTGGGGGCATTTCTGGAGATGTTTTACACAGCCCCTCAGGGAAGTGGGGAAATGGTGAAGGTGGGAGAGGAAAGCCCTCGGTGGTGTGGGGCTGACAGGGTTTCAGAAGGGTGGCAGCTGCCACTCGGGGTCCTAGGAGAGAACATGATGTCCTGGGAGCTGTTTGGTTTTATGGGGTTTTTAGAAGGCAATTGTGGCACGTGAGATGTGTGTTTCCTTTTTTGATCAGTTGAGACGATCTTCCTTCTCAGAGGGCTTGACAGATAATTAAATAGAGTGTTGTTAGGGGATCAGTGGCCTCATGGAATCAGTCTGCCCCTCTCTCTGGCACTTGCTGCTTCTGATGACATTTCTGGGCAGCTGGTGACTGTTTGCTTCTCTGCTGAAGGTTTTGGCACGAATTCCCAGAGTCACATAAATGATTTCTTTAAGCTGGGCTGCTGGCAGGTGAGCTCGCACACTGTGGTGCCAGCCCTAAACCTCCCACGCCGTGGTCCTCAAACACATCAGAGATGGGACAAAACCAAATCTTATCTGAGGCTGGAACAAAACCCAGCAGCACCGAACAACGGGCAGCAAATCCCTGGAATGGCTTGAGAAAGGAGATGGAGATGCAGCCTGCACTGCCTGATTCTGCACAGGGCATTAAGGAGGTGAAATTGTTATTTAGGGGTGGCTCAGCGTAGCCTGATTTCCCAAAAAACTCACAGGATAAGTTCTGCTGTGGCTTTGGGGGTATCTCTGCAGTCAGTGCACGCAGGACCATTTGTGTGTCTGGGAGGAAAAAGTTTTCCCTTGTAGAGTTCCCACCCAGAGCCAGTCCTTTGTGATGTCCCCCTGTGCTGGAGCCACCTCAAATCCTGTGTCCAGTTCTGGGCCTGTCAATTTGGGAAGGACCTTGAGGGGCTGGAGGGTGTCCAGGGCAGGGAACAGAGCTGGGGAAAGGACTGGAGCCCCAGGAGAGGCTGAGGGAGCTGGGAAGGGTCTGGAGCCCCAGGAGAGGCTGAGGGAGCTGGGAAGGGGCTCAGCCTGGAGAAAAGGAGGCTCAGGGGCCCTTGTGGCTCTGCACAACTCCTGCCAGGAGGGGACAGCCGGGGGGGTCGGGCTGTGCTCCAGGGAACAGGGACAGGAGGAGAGGGAACGGCCTCAGGCTGGGCCAGGGGAGGCTCAGGGTGGATCAGGAATTTCTCCATGGAAAGGGTGCTCAGGGATTGGAACTGCACAGGGAGGTTTGGAGTCCTCATCCCTGGGGGTGTCCAAGGAATTCCTTGGCACTCAGAGCTCTGGGCTGGGGGCAGGGAGGGGATCAGTCACAGCTTGGACTCGAAGGTCGGGGAGGTCTTTTCCAGCCTCAGTGATTCTGGAATTCTGGTGATTAGAGCTCTGCTGAAAAGCTTCTCCTGTTGTCCCAAGGAGCTGGGATGATCTGCACTGTCTGTGTGGGCAGGTTCTGGCTCTCTCTTACTGTGGTGGTGGCTTTATAAGCAGGGCTGGCAGCCAAATGGACACTGGGGGCTGGTGCCAGCCTGGTGGCACTGTGGCACCTCGCTGGGAATGGGCACAGTGGAGTGCTCAAAGCCTGAGCAGCAGCTGGGCACAGGGAGCAGCAGGATAAAAGCTTCCAAGGGAGGAGCACAAATTGTGAAACCTTCCCTGGGCTCCTGGCCTCGTGCTCGGGCACTGCACAGGGAAGAAGTTCTTCCTTGTGGCCAGGTGGAACTTCCTGGGCATCAGTTCCTGCCCGTTCCTCTTGGCCTGGGCCCTGCTCTGAGCCCTCCCTGCTGACAGGCCTCAGGTCTGGCCTTGGTAAAACCTGGGGGAAGAAAAACCCCAAAACAGGGGGGAAGTGCAGCATTTCTCCCTGTCCCAGTATCCCAGGCTGGAAGAGACCTCCAAGATCATCGAGTCCAAGCTTTGCCCAACTCCTCACCTAAACCCTGGCACCCAGTGCCACATCCAGGCTTTGTTAAACACATCCAGGGACGGTGACTGCAGCCCCTCCCCGGGCAGCCATTCCAGCACTTTATCACCTTTCTGGGAAGAACTTCTTCCCAATATCCAACCTGGATTTCCCTTGGTGCAGCTCAGGCTGTGTCCCCTGGTTGTGTCAGTTCCTGGAGAAGGAGCCCAAGCCCAGCTGAGCACAGGCACCCTGCAGGGAGCTGTGGAGAGTGATGAGCTCAGCCCTGAGTCTCCTTTTCTCCAGGCTGAGCAGCCCCAGCTCCTCAGTGGTTCCTCACAGGGTTTGTGTTCCCAGCCCCTCTCCAGCCTCGTTCCCTCCTCTGGATGCACTCAGGGGTCTGTGCAGGGAGCTGGATGGAAGCTCTGCTCTCCTGGAGCTCAGCACAGCAGCTGCTGGTGGGTTCTGTCCTGGTTTGGATGCAGGTGGAAGCTTCTCCCACTCAGCTCACCTGGTGCTGAGTGTTCTGTCAAAGTCTGCTTCAGAGCGTGGCTGCACAAAGGTGTTGTAGATGTGTGCCAGCTCCTGTCCCCGTGCTTGCTGCGCTTCAGTGTGGATCACATGCTGTGCTGTTATCCCTGGGAAACTGAGGGAAAACTGCTTCCCTCCCACAGCCGTGGCAGCTCAATTTAAGGAGCTGGGGTCTGATGGACACAAAGCCTCCTGGAAGCTCAGGTGTTTGAGCAGAGATGACTTTAGTAGTCACCAGGTTGGGGAAGGGGTTTGCCCCCCACACAGGGAAGAGTTTCTTCCAATACCCAATCTAATTCTACCACCCCTCAGTGTGAAGCCATTCCCCCTCATCCTATTATTACACAGTCCCTCTAAAAGTCCCTTAAAACTCTTTTGTTGGTGTCACTGTCCTCCCCCACCCGGGGTCACCCAAAAGGTGCAGGTCAGGAGGTGACCTGCTCCAAAAGGAGTGTCCTGAAGGGTGTCTATGTGAGGGAGGGTCTCTGCTGGACTCCTGTTCCAGCCCAGCCCTGGGCATGAGCAGGGAGGGATTTTTGGGAAGGAAACTGTGCTGGACAGGAAACTGCTTCTCCCTGAGGGCAGGAGAGACCCCAGGAAATGCAGCAGGGACCCCCAGAGGGTCACCAGCCTGCTGCAGCGCTGCCTCTCTGGGACACGCTGGCACCAGCAATGTCCTGCTGGGCACTGCCCGGCTCTGCTCGCTCCGTGTTCCCTCTGGGATGGAGGTGCCAGGCAGCCCTGGCCTCCTGCTGCCTCCAGCTGTGCAGCTGCTCACTCCCCTGGGCTCTCTGCTGTCACCTTCATTCATAAACCATCTCCCTGAGCCGAGGTCCCCGCTGCTGGTGGCCCTGTCAAGGGAGCTGCAGGGGGACATAAAAATCCCCGTGTAAATCTCTGCCCTCTCACCCCTGCCGCCTTGGCTGTGCCTCCAGAGAGCAGCTCTGCCGCTGTGCCTGCCCTGCCGGGGATGACATTCGGCTGAGGCTAAATGGCTCTGCCAGGCTTCATCAGCCACCTCTGCCCTGTCCCTGCAGCTGTGACACTCCACGGTGCCCAGCGTGTGCCCGGTCCCTGCTCCTGTGCCCCGAGTGTCTCCTGTGTGCTACAAACCCGGAGGGTTTCCTTTGCTCCGTCCAGGATGGATTCTCTGAGGAAGGGAGGGCAGGGGATCCCTGTGCCATGTCCAGTCTTTCCCTAAACACCTGCAGGGAAACCTCCCTGGCAGCCCCTTCCAGTGTTTAATCCCCCTCTCCATGGGGAAATTCCCTCTGGTGCCCACCCTGAGCCTCCCCTGGCCCAGCCTGAGGCCGTTCCCTCTCCTCCTGTCCCTGTTCCCTGGAGCACAGCCCGACCCCCCCGGCTGTCCCCTCCTGGCAGGAGTTGTGCAGAGCCACAAGGGCCCCTGAGCCTCCTTTTCTCCAGGCTGAGCCCCTTCCCAGCTCCCTCAGCCTCTCCTGGGGCTCCAGACCCTTCCCAGCTCCCTCAGCCTCTCCTGGGGCTCCAGACCCTTCCCCAGCTCCCTTCCCTTCCCTGGACACGCTCCAGTTCTTCCTTTGAGAGGCCCAGAACTGGGCACAGGTACAGGGATACAATGATGTCATGCACACTCAAAAGAGGTTTTTATAGGGATGGTTCCAGTTTGGATGAACAAAGAACATTTCGGGGATCCTGTGCCCCATCTGACAGAGATCCCTGGCCCTGGTAGCTCTGGGGTAGGTGAGAAGGGTCCCTGCACCCCCAGCTCATTGATTTCTGTGGAATTCAGCCCATGCTGAGCCTGGCTCTTTGGCAGCTGTGGCTCAGGCAGTTGCTCTGTGCCCTGGAGCCTGGCACGGCCATGGTGCTCATGGGTGAGTGGTTCCCTGGAGCGGGCAGAGAGCTCAGGACCTGCTCCATCATCCCAGAGAGAGATCTGGTGTGCTGGCTTGAGATTAATTAATTAATTAATTAATTAATTGAACTCTTTGACAGCTGGGCAGGATGGAGCGTGGGGAGCATCTCTGGCAGCCCAGCTGGGCTCCGAGTGCTGCAGGGAGCGGGAGATCCCGGGGGAGGTGTGCGAGGGACTGGGGAGCTGCAGGAATGGGGCTGGAGCTGGGGAGCAGCCCAGGGGGGTGAAGGGCTCTGCAGCTCTCCCGATGGAGCTGTCGGTTTTGCAGCCCTTGTGCCAGCCCTCCGGGCACACGGTGACCTTGGCAGCTTGTGCCAAGGCTGCGGCCGAGTCGCTGTGTGTGAGGGACGTGCTGAGCTGGGCTCTGAGCTGGGAGGGCCAGCAGTGCTGCCAGGCCAGGGCTGGGATCCAGCCTGACTATTCCTGACAATTTCACCCTTTACTGAGGAGCTGCTGCTTTCAGTTCTTCTCAGCTTTGCTCAGCAGCTTCTCTGCTCAGTGGGGACAGGAGACCTTGCAGGAGCAGCTCATCAAAATGATGTATACATGGGAAAAAACCCCAAACACCTCCTTCCTGAGAGCAGAGCTGCAGTGCTGGTGTTCCTGAGGCCTCTGGAGGGATCAGCACTTACAGCTGTCCCCAGGGAGAACTCCTCTGTGTTAATTGAAGTTTCCTGTGTCAGCTTCTCACAGTGGAAGCTGGAGGGGCAGAAGAGCGATTGCAAATCACCTCCTCTGGCCCCCAAGGTCATCTCTGTGCGTGCTGGTTTAAGTGTGTGCCTGTATTCAGTAATTATTCCACTCATTAATTGACTGCTTGTGCTGGGGAAGGCAGCTGGTAACTCAAGGGCTGAATTTCTGGGAGTGCTGGCAATGTTCCCTGGAGGCACCAGGAGCTTTTCCAGTGGCAGAGGGTGGAGTTGTGGGGACAGAGCTGGGGCTGAGCTAAAGCTTTTCCCACCCTGGTTTTGTTTGCTGTCAGTCATGCAGGCTGACATCCGAGTTCAGCCTGGAGGGCAGAGGGCTCCAGGGAGATCTTGGAGCACATCCAGAGCCTAAAGGGGCTCTGTGAGAGCTGGAGAGGACTTTGGACAAGGATCAGTGCTGCTCTCCTCCACACTGCTCCCTGAACTGCTCTGCCTCCTCTCCAGAGCTGCAGAAGCTGCTCAGTCCCGGGTTCAGCCCAAACTGGGCACGGCTCTGCCCACCTCACCTCCCCTCCCCACTTTGCTTCACTCTGCTCTTTCCCTGGCCGATGGGAAAGGTTTTCTCTGCTCTTTCCCTGGCCGATGGGAAAGGTTTTCTTGGTGTTTTCTCAGCAGCAGCTTTACTTTAACTCTGTTGCAGCCAGGAGAGAACAGAAAAACCCCAACTTCTCCCACCAGCTTTTTACACATCTCCATCATTCAGTCGGTGGCTGCAAAGGAGCTGGAGACCTTTCAGCCTCCAGAAGTGCAAAGCTGTGTGTGCCGGAAGCCCAGGTGGCCCTGTGGGCGCTGACCCCTTGTCCTTGGCTTGCCTTGCAGGTGCTGAAGGGCTGCAAGAAGCTGAACCTGTCGGTGCACTCGGTGGGGCGCATTCCCGGGGGTTATGTCACCAACCACATCTACACCTGGGTGGACCCCCAGGGCCGCAGCGTGTCCCCTCCCACGGGGCTGCCCCACCACCAGAACAGCTCCCTGCGCAAGGACAGCGAGAAGAGGAGCCACCTGCAGCTCCTGCAGGAGGGGGATGAGAAAAAGGTGAGCCAAAACAGGGTCAGACACAGCCCTGGGGGCCTCTTCCCTTGCATGGTTCCCCCTGGGTTTGTCACCCGTGTGGTTCTCCATTGGACTGGCCTGGGTCTCCTCTGACATCCTGGATTTGCCCCCGTGGGGTGGGATAGGTTGGATTTGTTCCTGTTGGACACAGGGAGAAGCTGGGCTGGGGGGGAGGAATTGTCCAGGCTGGTCTGGCAGGGAAGGTGCTGCCAGGAACCAAACCAGGGTTTAAGGCTTTTCCCAACAGGAGGTGGCTTGGCTGGACATTGAGGGACTGACATCCGTGTCCAGCCTGGAGACAGGAAAGCTCTGGGGAGAGCTCAGAGCCCCTGCCAGGGCCTGAAGGGGCTCCAGGAGAGCTGGAGAGGGACTGGGCACAGGGGATGGAGGGACAGGACACAGGGAATGGATCCCAGTGCCAGAGGGCAGGGCTGGATGGGATATTGGGCAGGAATTGTTCCCTGTGAGGGTGGGCAGGCCCTGGCACAGGGTGCCCAGAGCAGCTGTGGCTGCCCCTGGATCCCTGGCAGTGCCCAAGGCCAGGCTGGATGGGGCTGGGAGTGACCTGGGACAGTGGGAGGTGTCCCTGCCATGGCAGGGGTGGCACTGGATGATCTTTAAGGTCTCTTCTAATCTGTGTCACCTGTGGATGTGGAGGGCTGGATCTCAGAGTGCATTCCTGCCCTTCCTCCTGCAGGTCAGATCTTTCCTCAGGTGTCCCTGTGAGGCTTTCTTGGGTCTCTTGATAGCTCTGTCTTAGTAAAAAAATACACCCCACCCCCCAATTCTCTTCTCCAAATGCTCTGAAATTACCAGATTATTTTCTTTTCCCTTTGAGGAGATACAGCCTGAGCTGGGAAGGCCCTGAGTGAAAACCCTGGGGAAGGAAAAAGGAGCAGGGAAGGGAATGGCTTCTGTAGTGACAGCAGGGGAGTGTGGCAGTGCTGGGCCTGGCTCCCCGGTCTGTGACCCAAGGAAACCATCAGCACATGGAATTTCCAGCCCTGCTCTCTTGCTGTGAGCTGCCCTCCTTTAAAGAGCCCTCGGTGTAAGGGAAGCCAGCACAGGGTGTTGGAGCTGCATTATCTGATCTCGGGGATTTGATGTCTCCTCTCCCTCACACTTCCCACGGCCAGCCAGGCCTGCAGAGGCGTCACTGCAGAGTCACAGTGCTCAGGTGCCTGTGGAGTGACAGCTGAAGGGACACATGGACAGGGAACCTCATCCTGTGTTGTCCCCTCAGTGCCACCCGTGGAATATCACAGTTCTGTCCCAGGGGTGAGCACTGCCTTCCCAAAGACACCGAATTGCTCAGAGCCTTCACCATTTCCATCCTTTTATTCTGATTTTGCTCTGTCTGTGTCCAGAATGTCCTCAGCTCCTGGAAATGCTGGGGAGGGTCTGTGAGCTCCCCATTCCCATTCTATCCAGAGGGAGAGAAAAATCTAACACAGGCTGAGGCAGTTTGCTGATGAAATATTCATGTGGGCCACAAGGGAGAAGAGCCTATTGTTTTTATTTTCAGGAGAAGAGGAAAGCAGGCTCTGCTGGCTGGTGTCCCCCAGCCCCTGCCACCCAGTGTCACCTTGGCAGGGCAGCAGCAGCTCTGGGGAGTTGTTTCTGTGCACATCATTCCTTCAGTCCTCTCTCTGTGTGGACATGAAATGCTCAGAGCCCTGGAGCTGAGTGTCCCCTGCCTCTGTGTCAGCCTCGTGTGGCCCTGGCCACTTGCAGAGCCCTGTGCCAGCCCTGGCTGTGCTCCTGCATCCTGCAGCGTGCACCTTTGCCCAGGTGTGAGGAGTGGCTCTTCCAAAGTCTGAGCTTGTGTCCTTCCCTTCCTTGGTGCTGCTCCACACAGGCAGGCGGCCCTTTGGCTTCTTCAGAGAATGCCAGAGAATCCAATTTGGGTTGGAAAGGACCTTAAATCCCACCCAGTGCCACCCCAGCCATGGCAGGGACACCTCCCACTGTCCCAGGGCACTCCAAACCCCATCCAGCCTGGCCTTGGGCACTGCCAGGGACCCAGGGGCAGCCACAGCTGCTCTGGGCACCCTGTGCCAGGGCCTGCCCACCCTCACAGGAACAATTCCTGCCCAATATCCCATCTAACTCTGCTCTCTTTCAGTTTGAAGCCATTCCCCCTTGTCCTGGCACTTCAGTCCTTGTCAATTGTCTCTCTCCATCTTTCCTGTAGCCTCTTCAGGCCCTGCAAGGCCACACTGAGGTCACCTCAAAGCTTCTCCTCTCCAGGTGAACAATCCCAGAGCTGCTCCATCCCTCTGATCCCCCTGGAGCCTCCTCTGGATCTCTCCAGCAGAGGATCCCACCTTGACCCCAGGACAGGGGGCAGAAAGCTCCTCTGTTAACCTGGGAAGAATTCATGAAGATTGCAGGGAATATCTGAAGCTCTCAGAGATGGAGGTGGGATGGAGAGGGAGTGTTCAACCTTCTCCTGGCCCCACTCCCTGGTGACACACCAGCAGGGACACTGCTCCCTGCTTTAAGTGCACAAGGCTTGGAATGCACTTTGCTGCAGCCTTCACTCCTGATTTCCCATCTGTTAGAGCAGAAAAAAAGAAAATTACTGGCTGCTACCACTCTGAAAAGCTCAAGGCTGCCCAGACACCTCCATATCCAGAGGTGCCTTGCTGTGCCAGCTGGTGGTGGGAGCAATTCCCCCCGATCCAAGGCTGCTGGCAGCGAGCAGAGCCTGCCCTGGCTGCTGCTGGACAGGGGTTATTTGGTGTGACATTTCTTTCACACAGGCTGCAGGGCATGGATGAGCTGAGTCGCTGTGGCCTGAATTTCTGAGCACCATGGAGGGGTGAAAACAAGTCCCAGAACAGGGGAACAACTTGCCTCCAGTTTTCTCCCTTTTTATTTGTATGTGTAGATTGATAGGTAGCTACAGGCATATAATTAACTGCTGAAAGTTGGGTTATTCTGTTCACAGAAATGCAAATAAATGCAACACCTCCCTGGTTAATTCAGCCCAGTCAACCAGAACTGACAGGCACCAAGGCCTGCTTGATTTGTGGGTGGTTTTACATTCTGAGGGGAAAATTAGTTTAGTTTTGTTTTGTGGGTTTTTTTTTATCCCACTCTGGCCTATTTCTAATCGATCTGAATGTCCTGGAATGAACGTGGCAAAGCTTTTAGGGAGGCAGGCTTTGGGGGAGCACGGCAGAGCAGCTGCAGTCCTGCAGGAGGAGGCCTGAGCTGTGTAACCCAGCGAGAGAATCCACTGCAGCTCAGCTCCACTGCAACACCTCTGGAGTCAGAGGGGCATTCCAGCTTTCCCAAGGGTAAATTCAAGGCTGCTGGAGGCATCTGGCATTCTCCAGGCTATGGAAATGTCCCTGTCTGGCTGCCTCTTCCTCCAGCACATCTCTGCCTGGAAGGATGGGTTTGTCACCGAGCTGATTGTCCCAAGGCAGAAGGATTTGTTATCCAAAGGCCTGAAATGGAAACCAGCACTGGGAGGTGTGTGATGGTGTAGGTGATCCATGCAGGGAGCTGTGGGACCATCCTGGTGGGATGAGCTGTGGAGCAGAGTGCTGGGTTCTGTCTGGTTTGAGCAGTGTGGTTCAGCCCCAAGGGCAGAGTTCCCGGCCTGTGGCTTTGTCCACCTTTTCCTGTGGGAAATCCACTGGGGTTCCTTCACCTCCAGCTGTGGAAGAATCCCCACCAAAGGGATTTGGGGATTGAGATTCAGCATCTGGCTTGGCTTTCCCCATCCTCTTCCAGGCAGAACCCAGCTCACCCCGAACTCGGGTCAGAGGCTGCTCTGGGTGAGCTGAGATCTGGGCCAGGCTTTTGGTGCAGGCCTGACCTACCACGAGTGCTGGCACTGGAGCAGGGAGGTGAGGATTAAGGGAATGCTGGGCTGAAGGAGCTGCTGGCATGTTCAACCTGTGACTGTGCAAGGTGTTACAGATCCGTGCTTTCCATGGCTGGGCAGTGTGTGGCAGGTGCTGTATTTCCCAAATCTAGAATTTTCCTGTAATTGGTGAATGCAGTGTCTCATCAGAGCCCTGTGCCTGCAGGTGGAGGCACCAGTGGTCTGGAAGTGTGAAAGGAAGGGTTTGCAATAGTGCAGAGCTCTGGGCAGTGTTTCTGGAGGCAGACAGAACAGCAGGTGACAGCCCCCAGCCCCATCCCAGGATGTCACTGCTGCTGGAAAGCTGGGACCTGCTTCCCGTGCTCTCCTTCTGCTTCAGAGCACTTGGATTTTTATCGTCTGTCCTGGCTTAGAGTCATCTGGATTTGTCACAGCAGCAGCGAGAGCCATTTGTGCCGTGAATTGTCACTGATGGACTTCTGGGATCGACAGCTTATTTCATTAAAAGCACTTTGGAAACCCTCAGACAGCGAAAACTTGAAGGTGCTGCTGAGCTGGGAGGAAGATGAAGTGTGCAAAGCACTCTGGCAGTGCTGGGCTGCAACTTCTCTGAGAAGCACCATTCCATCAGCTGAATTGGTGCCTTAATGTGCTTATTGCCAGGGGAGCTGCTTATTCCTGCAAGCTTTTGGTGCAGCAGAAGAAGGAAAACATAATAAAGAGAGTGTGAGCATCTCCTCGGCTTCAGGCGGTTCTGGAGACAAAAGTAGCAGTAATTATTATTTAAAAAAAAATAAAATATCTGTGCTAATATTGCGTGGGTTGAATGTTTGAGACACTGCTGGTGCCTACTTGAGCATGAAGGATAAGAGATGCAGGAGAGGCACGGAAGGATTTCTTGCTATTAGTTTGTAATGACATTTGCAGTGTGAATGATCCAGCTCCCCACGTCTCTCACTGTTTGCTTGCTCTGACCTTGCTGGGGTTGGATTGTGTTCACAGCTGGAAGGATATCCAGGCTTGTGGGGGGCTGGATTAGTTCCCTGTGGGACTGGAATAGGGGATGTGAGCCACTGGTGCACCAGTGTCCTGGGGATTAAAGGGATGGAATGATTCGGGTTGGAAAGGACCTTTAAATCCCATTTAATCCAACCCCCTGCAGTGAGTGGGGGCATCTTCAGCTACATCCAACCTGGCCTTACATGTTCCAGGAGTCATCTTTCTGCCTTGGGCATGCTGCAGCTCTGTCCCAGCAGCCTAACCAAAAAATGCCCTTTGTGTCACACCCTGAGGGGCAGCAGTTCCACCTCTTGGCTATTTTAGGCACTTTAAGTCGGAAAAGCTCCCAGAAGTTGGAGTGTGATCCAAGCCCTGCCCTGTGGGGAGGCAGCGCTGGGCTCAACAGGAGCTGGGCTGAGGCTTGGTTTGGGCACAGGACGTGGTTTGGGCACAGGACGTGGTTTGGGCACAGGACGTGGTTTGGTCCCTGCCCCTGTGGCCTGGTGTCACCTCTCAGCTGCTCCCTGTCCCCAGTGCTGGCCTTGGGCGTGGCCTTGGGGAGCTGTCCTGGGCTGGGGGTGACCCTGGGACAGCTCTGATGGCCCTGGCATCCCCAGCTGCTCCCAGGACTCAGTTAAGGCTGTGAGCAGCTCTGCCTCCCCACACTGGCTGTGTGCAGGATGTCTAGACACAGGCTGTGGGGTTTCCTGGGGAAGCAGGAGGAGGATGAGCCCTGCGAGCCTCCCGAGGTGCTGTTGGTGTTGTGTGGCGGCAGTAATGGCCTGGAAACAGCTGCCAGCGTGGCTGAAACCTCCTCAGCCACACAGCTGCATGCTGGGCCTTACTGGGGCAGGCTAATTCCTGGCTGAAAGGCCTTTTCTAATGGCAAAATCAAATCTGTCAACAGGTAATTCCATAAACCCAGACAGAAGAAATCCTGTGCAGGAATCAGCTTGGAGCAAGAGCCTCACTGATGTTTATTTTTTCTTTATTTTTTATTTTTTTTCCCTTCATTTCCTGCTACAGGAGACGGCAGATGTTTCAGTGTTGAAACAGAAATTAAAACTGTGACCTTGGACTTCCAAATGTTTCTGTGTGATGCACGCAGGAGCCGCCTGGGGCTGGGCACAGCCTGGGAGTGGCACAGGGAAGGAGGTGGGGACCTGTTGGGGGTGACCCTGCTCCGATGTTACTGTGCTTCCAGGACCTGATGGGGATCCAGGAGAGCCTGAGAGGGACTTGGGACAAGGGCATGGAGGGACAGGGAACAGCTTTAAGCTGAAGTATGATAGAATTAAATGGGATATTGGGAAAAATCCTTCCCTGTGAGGGTGGGCAGGCCCTGGCACAGGGTGCCCAGAGCAGCTGTGGCTGCCCCTGGATCCCTGGCAGTGCCCAAGGCCAGGCTGGATGGGGCTGAGAGTGACCTGGGACAGTGGGAGGTGTCCCTGCCCATGGCAGGGGTGGCACTGGATGTGCTTTACGGTCCTTTGTCCTTTCCAACCCAAACCATTCTGTTATCTGCGGTGTCCTCAGTTTTCCCCACAGAACAGCTGCCCCTGTTTGCTGCCTGCTTTAGGATGGTGTCAGGACAGTCTGGATTTAGGGGCTCAGAGTGATCCCAGCTCTCCCTGAGGGGTGTAACAGCTTCTCACCCTGAGGGAGCTTCAGCCAGGGAGGAGAGTAGAAGCACAAAGTGGAAATGGAACCAAAATGCCCTCTTTGGGCTAAACCTTGGTGCTGGAGTGTTAATCACACGTGTGCCAGCCTGAGTGGAAGAGCCCAGGCAGGAGTGCTTGGCCCAGAGAATGCTGCATTGAGGGTGTGTTCCAGAGGGGCCCTGGACCACCACTGTACCTTGGGAACCACTGGGGAACACTGGAAACAACTGGGAACAACTGGGAATATCAGCTGGTCACAGGTTTAGCTCCCTCCTTGGACACAGCTGGACTTGTGCTTCAGTGTCACCCCTGAGCCGTGTGTGGGCTGTGGGGCCAGGCTGGGTGTGACAGTGCTGTGCCTGGGACAGCCAGCAGGGCAGGGCCACCCCTCCTGTCACCAACCCTCCTGTCACCTCCCCGGTGCTGTGCCCATCCCTGGAGACAGAGACCGTTGGGAAGGAGAGTACAAATTGTCCCCTGTGATCCCTGAGCCCTTGGCATGAGGTGGCTCAGCCTTTGCTTCATCCTGGCCATCAGCTTATCCCTCCATTGCTCCTGTGATCCCTTAGGATTTCAGCTTTTCTATTTTCCATGTATTTGTAATCCTGCAATTCTTTAGTGCATAACTCCAAACTCCACGCACAGTGTGAGCTGCTGCTTCCCCATTTTGGTCAGATACAACAATTCCTCTCCAGGCTGGCAATCGAGGACACCTCACTGCCTCAGGCTCCAGAGATGGAAACAAAAGTGAGTTTGGGGGAGCAAACTTGGGGTAAATTACTTCATTACCTGGAGCTGTAATTGGAAGATTAACCCCCAATATGCAAATGGACCAAACTTATAAAAGTGTGAAAGCCGTGACCCATTGTCCATTTTGGGGTAGCCCCTGGGGGGGCTCATCTGCCCCAAATGTACCTGCAGGCCTTCAATAAGTAACTCTATTCAATAAATACACCTGCTTTTTATTCCCTTAACTCTGTCTGGCCTCTGTAACCCCAAAAGGCATCACCTTCCCTCCCCAGCCTGGCCCCACTGAGCGCCTGCCTGCCAGCCCTGTCTCCCTTCCCCACCATTCCCAAAACCTGCGGTGTGTCCATGAGCTGGACGCTCCCTAGCTGTTCCCCTCTCTGCCACGCAGTTCCCGGCAGTTCCCGCTGCAGGGTTCATCCAGGGAGCCTTGGCTATTAGCTGATTAAGAGATGCAATTAAGCCCTCAGCAGCCCAACTTGCTGGGCTGCCAGCAGCGATGTATTTTCCAGGAGTGCTGAGGTTTTCCCACACAGCTCGGGTTTGCTGCTTTTTTGCTGCTTTTCTTTGCTTTTTTTTGCTGTTTTTTTTGCTGCCTCCAGGATGTTGGAATGCAGGGCACAGGAAATGTTCCTCTGCCTGTCCTGAGGGGTCTCGTTCCTCAGGAAAGCACAGCTTTTAGTCTTTGGCCATGGAGAAAGCTTCCAGGATTTGGGAATGAGCTGGGTTTTGTGAGTGTGTGAAGCAGACAGAAGTGTAGTTTATCACAGGGTGAAAACTCAGGTTTTGGGTTTTTAGTACGAAAGTAGATAGGAGACAAGATGGAGGATTCAGGGGGGTTGGCTTTGCCTTCTTCTCATTCTAGATCCACTCAGGTTTTCTGGATCCGTGGCTTTCCTGCCACGGTGCAGGTGTTCCCGGTGCAGGGGCGAGCAGAGCAGCTCACGTGGCAGCCCCTGAGGAGCAGAGGGACAGGAGTATCTCTTACTCCATCTGATGCTCTCCCTGTGAGGGGGGAGCAGCTTCTCAGTTACCAGGACAGTGTTAAAGGGAAATGGAAATGTCTGCGTGCGGAGCTGCCCCTCCTGGTGCCAACCCCGGCGCACAGAAATGCCATTCAGGGACTTACAGAGGGAATTTTGTCATTCCCACTCTGTTCTGACGTGGTCTGTGATTCCATTGCTGTATTCCTCCTACTTGTATTTCTCCCAAACTGGATTTTTTGACAGGCACAGCCAGGCTGGGGTGAAAAACTTACAGCAGGGAAATCCTAAACGCATCAAACAGATTGGGAGATCACAGCGGTTCAGAACAGTTGAGTATTTTCCTAATTTTCAGAAACACTCAGTGAAATGTTCTGTGGTTCAGAGCATGTGAAGAGAAAACCAAACTGCCCTTGGATGTGACAGGTAGCTGCTCCTTTGGGTGGGTTCAGTGCCCAGCTCGTCTCTCCAGCCTCAAGCCTGAAGGTCTCTGTAATTCCTTTATAATCCTTCAATGCTAAAATTGTTTCCAGCACTTTCTGCCCTTGAAAGCAGGGAAAGGAAACGCAGGGAAAAATCAGGTTTTCCAGAGAAGGATGCTGGTAAAGGTGGCCGATGTCTTACAGTTCTCATTCCAGCTTTGCATCCATTTCTCTAAATCTAAAATCTGGAGCCTTAGGTGGATTTGTGACCCGCTGCTGATTTCTGTGTTTCTATCACCAAGATAGAAAATGTGTTTTCAGTACCAGCCACTTTAAGACTGGCCTGAATTCCCTCTGTGATGCCATGTCCTCTAGAAAGATGGATTAATTACTGACTTGAAGCTGGGAATTATTTTTCCATCAAGGTAAATGTGCAAGATTTTGGTCTGACTGCAGCGAAGGGGTTTAAAATAAAAGCCCTTCACGAACAGCTTGTTTCTGGCTGTTTCTATCAGTGTGAAGCACATTTTGGCTTTTCTCATTTGTTTTTATTCCTGCTGTCTGCTTTTCTCCAGAAGTGACTCAAAACTTGGGAGCAAAGCAAAAAAATAACCCTGGAGTTATTAATTTAGAAAGTGTCATGCAGCGAGGGAACAAAGACCATTTTAAATGGAGAGTCCTCGAGGGAGCTGAGCACAGGATTGCTCACGCACTCCAAATTCCCACCTGAAAATCCAAATGCTGTCAGGCCCTGTGAGGAGGAGAGGGTGCATGAAAGCAGATGGAAGCTGGGTTTGCAAATCAGCATTTGGTGGGGAGAACACCTGTCCAGGTGCAGGCTGTGGGAAATGTGAAATGTCTTCTGCAATATGTGCTGGGTCTATGGAAAGTTGTTAATTGGAGTTAATCAGGCACTGGGAGATAATCAGTGTCTGGAGGAGGAGCCCTGTGGGGTTTGTGCTGTGGGGAGTGGCCCTGTGTGGGAATACACTAAAGAAAATACTGTGAGTTTAATTAGCATGTCCAGTCTGACAGCCAGGATGCCTTGGCAGATGCAAACAGAAATTTAAAGATTACAATCTGAGTGGATTGAAACCCAGGTGCCAGGAAGAAGGAGATTGAATCACCCTCTGCACGCAAGAGATCTTTGTAAAATGCATGAATTTGTCTTTTGTAACGTTTAACACAATGGTTGTAACAAGAGGTTACTAACCCTATGGAATAGTATGTAAGCTTTTGGAAACCTCAGTAAAATTGAATTCTGATCATTGAATCGGTGTTCCCGTCTCTCTCAATCGCCGACAGCCCTGCACAGTCAGCGCTGCACAGGGAGAGGTGCAGGGCTGGAGCTCATTCCCAGTTTGGGTGGAGGGGGATCGTGGCTCTGCCTGCACAGGGCAGGAATTCCAGAGGGGAAATTCACAGCCCGTGCTGGCTGGCACCGCCCCACGGGTGCTCACGGGGTTTTGGGGGTTGCTCTCAGCTCGGTCTCTACCCCAGGGGTACACCTGTAAAAGGAGAGAGTGGAAAACTGCTGTGGATCAGCGGATTTGTGGCTGAAAATCCAGCCATGTGTGCTGCCCGTCGTAGAGCTGAACCTGCCAGCCTCCAGAGCTTTGCCTCCTGGTGTTTCCCACTGCCTCCTCAGTGCCACAGGAGCTGCTGTCCAACCCAGGGACACGCCAGGGGCACGGCTCTGTGTCCCACCTCTGTTTTGGGCAGCCCTTGGACACCACATGAATGTTTCTTCCTCTTCCTCTGCAGGTGAATCTGGTCCTGAATGAAGGGAAATCCCTGGGCCTCATGATCCGAGGAGGGGCAGAATATTCCCTGGGCATCTACATCACGGGTGTGGACAAGGGCTCCGAGGCAGAGAGCACTGGCTTGAAGGTGAGAGTGATCCCAGACAGGGTAGGAGGTGACACAGGGGTGTTTCCAGGTGGGTTTGGGATGTCTCCAGACAGAGACACTCCACACCATCCCTGGGCAGCTGTTCCAGAGCTCTGCCACCCTCAGGGAAAGAATTTCTTCCTCATGTTGAAGTGGAACTTGTTGTGTTTTAATTTATGGCCATCGCTCCTCGTCCTGTCGCTGAAAAGCCTCTGGCACCGTCCTCTGACTCCCCTTGGAGTTATTTACATGGATTGATGGGATCCCCTCTCAGTCCTCTCTTCTCAAAGCAGACAAATCAGCTCCTGCAGCCTTCTCATCAGAAAGTCCCTCTCACCTGAGATTTTAGCCTTTGAACCTCTGAGATTAAGATTTTAGCCTTTCTCTTTTTCAAATCCTGTTTGCATTAGTGCATAACTCCGAACTCCCTGTGGAATGTCATCTACTGCTTTCCCATTTTGGTCAGACAAACAATCCCTCTGGGCCTCAGGTCCAAGGACACCCTACAGCCTCAGGCCTGGAAAAGCAGAAATAAAAGTGAATTAGGGGGGAGCAAACTGGGGATAAATAACTTCATTACCTGCAGCTGTAATTGGAGGATTAACCCCTGATATGTAAATCGACCAAAATTTATAACTGTGTGAAAAACTCGTGACCATTGTCCAGCTTGAGTGTAGCCTCTGGGAGACTCTGACTGCCCAAGGTGTACCTATTGAAGACCTTAAATACATATTAATATATGAAATACCCACTTTAATATATAAATACCCACTTTATTATTCTCTTAATCTGGTCTAGCCTCTGTTGTAGGTAACCACTCCAGGGCATCACAGCTCCCTGAGCTGGCAGGGAAGAGTTTTCCATTCAAGATCCTGGTCCTGTGGCCTCTTCCTGCATCTCTCACCCAAAGGCGCTGGGTTTGGAGGCAGAGCTGGGCACGAGGTGCTGCCAGCCTTGCCTGCAGGGCAGCGTTTCAGAGGCCAGCTCTCAGCTGGGCTGTGCTGGCTGCTCCTGCAGCACTGGCATCCACAGCATCCTGTGCCAACCAGCAGGATCACCCTCGGGATAGTGATGCCTTAAGAACCCATAAATAAACACATTTTCGAGGTAGTATTAGTATAGGATGTGATATAATAGCTGGTCTTTATTGGAGGCGTCCAGGGGAAAATATAGAAAATGTCCACAAAAGACCCCCATGGGGTGAACACAATTTTTTTTAAGTGTAGCAAATTAGCATAATTGAGAAAATTACCAATTAGGAGCACACATGGTGATGATTTAAAATCATTTTGCATCCATTTCTTGAAATGCTAAATTTGGAGCCTTGGGTGGATTTGTGGCCAGCTGCTGAGTTCTGTGTCCCCCCCTGTTCAAGCCCCTTCTAAATCCTCCCCCCTCAGATGGAGCTGAACTTTGTTGATGGAAATGTGTCTCAAAGAGCCGTTTTTTGGCCTTGGTTCCCAGGGAGAACAAAATGGGACAGGGGCTTTGGAATGTATTTTGTCTTTGGAACATATTTTGTCTTTCTGTCCATCAGGGCAGGGAAAAGCACTGGGAAAACAAAGTAGGAATACAACAACAGCTACAGAGCTGCAAATATATATGTAAAGAATACAGAGAATATAGAAAAGAAAAAAGACACGAATCATTAGGCATAAAATCATTAGAACAGGGCTGATCCTTCAGCAGGCTGGCTCAGGGACCTCGGCTGCATCCACACTCAGACGGGGTCCTGAGGGATGCTCTGAGCTCTTGTGAAGGGAGTTCTACACCTCACCCACCCCCCACGTGCACACACATCAGCTCTGAGCTCCTCCAGCCTCCCTGCAGTCCCTCCTCTGAACGTGCTGGGATCACAGCTGACCCTGGAGGGGACATTTGGGGGTGACATTGTGTGTGTTCACTGCTGGGATAAGTTGGAAAGGGAGCAGTTGGGTGTATCTCTGTGCCAGGCAGAAATGGGGCATGTTTGACACTCAGACTCCTCAGGCTGGATCATTTCACTTCAGTCCCAGTTTCTTTTCTGGTGTGTTTTTCCCTCTAAATGACCCAATTCCCTGCAATGACATCCAGTCACTGCTTCCTCCAGGGCAATCTCACAGGCTCTGAGGGTCAGCTCTGTGCTATTCCTTATGTCAGGTGAGATCTGGTGGAGTTAAACTCTGAAATGTTCTCCCAGTCCCCTGGGCTGCTGAGGATGGAAGGTGTCTGCTCTGATCCCCTCTTTGTTTGTGCAGTGAGACATTTCTTGGGCTCACTGATCCCAAAGGTCTTTTTCACCCTAAAGGATTCTGTGATTTCCCCCTCTCCCAGCCCTTGGCTGTTTGGGGCTAAGCCTCAGCTTTGCTCAGTGGCCCCATAAAGTCACTTAAATCTGTCAAGGCTGGCAGCACGAGCTGGGGACAGTCTGGTGGAGAGGGACTGACGTGATCCTGTCCCTCAAGCTGCTGTGGCACCGAGGTCACCAGAGTTCCCTTTGTGGCCAAGGAGACTTTAGGGGTAATGCAGCCACTGCTGAGCTGTCCTGAGCCCTGCAGGCTCCTGTTTCCCTTTGTGTCACAGAATAAAAGTGCTGCACTTGGAGGTTTGGATCAATCCGAGTTTTGATCTCTCTCAGGTCCTGAGCAGGGAGATGGACCGTGGGCCATGAGGGGATCACGGGGGAATGGGCCAGGGAGCTGTGTGAGCATTCTAGAGATGGCAGAGTGCTTTTCAGGCTGCAGAAATGCTGCTGGAAGCAGAACCCCGCAGTGCAGGACGCTCCTCTGGGCTGGCACCTCTGCCCACACCCCTGGCTGGGTCCCAGCTGTGTCGCAGGGATGTTGGTGGCTCCATCAGCAGGAGGGGCAGTGCTCTGGGGCACAGGACTTCAAGGCAGGGACAAGAAGAGGCACAGGACAATTTGTGCTTGGTAGGGCTAGGAGGGGAGGCTGGAGCTGGGTGACCTTGTGACACCAGCGTGTCTGTCCCCTTTTCCAGGCTCAGGATCCATCCCCTAAACCCCAGAAGCCTGGAAGTTTAAATACAGGATAAGAAAGAAGAAGCTGCATTGTTTTCCTTGGTGTTTTTTTCTGTTTGATTCCATGCTGCTCCAAATCCCTGGGTGTGCTGCGCAGGGAAAATCGCTGCTTTTCTTTCTTTTGCATCCCCCTGGCAGTGAGCTCAGCAGAGGAGATGTCCCTGGGACTGAATCCCTCCATCCTCATCCCACGGCTGCTTGGAATGCCAGAAAATAACCACACTCAGCACCCAGAGCAGTGCCAGGTCCCTGTCCCTGTCCCCCCCAGGTCCTGCCACTGTTGTTTGCACACCTGAGCCTCCTCTGTTGATTCTGGAAATCTCTCCCTCGCTGCTCTGCTCTCCAGGCAGTGATTTGTGTGTCCAGCAGGCTCGTGCTGTGCTGAATGTCAGCCTTGGTGTGATTTCAGATCTTCCCAGGCGCTTCCCACCCTGATTTGTGTATGTTATGGGTTGTAAATTCAGTGCTGCCTGGAGGCTTGGAGGTAAAAAAGGCCTTTTATGTGCTGCTGTTAGACATGGTCGGGTGTAGATTGCTGCTCCAGGTGGTGGTGGAAGGGATGTGATGCCACAAAGGAAGCAAGAATTGGTGAATAAATGTTATTTCCAGATAATTTGTTGCTCTCTAAAATGGAAATGCAGTGGGTTTGCTCGATGTGGGCTCAGCACAACCTGGCTGGGTTGAGGGAAAGGCTCCTGCTGGCTTCCCTGGGGTGGATCCTTTTGCTGCTTTCACTGAGTTTGTTACCAGAATTGAGCGGATTCTGAGGTGATGTTTAGATGAGGGACAAGGCAGAAATCCTTCCCTGTGAGGGTGGGCAGGCCCTGGCACAGGGTGCCCAGAGCAGCTGTGGCTGCCCCTGGATCCCTGGCAGTGCCCAAGGCCAGGCTGGATGGGGCTGGGAGTGACCTGGGACAGTGGGAGGTGTCCCTGCCATGGCAGGGGTGGCTCTGGATGAGCTTTAAGGTCCCTTTGAACCCAAACCAATCTGTAATTTTGCCAGACATTTCATTTTTACCTCCTTGTATCTATGGCTTCAAATCAGAATTTTGGACTCTTTAAATAATAACTAAAATAAATAACGAACATTTTACAATTCCCTTAAATTTTGAACGAAGGGCAAACAAAAGGTCCTGAAAGCCAAGAAATTTCTCTGAGGCCCAGAAACTTTTGCCAGCTCCAGAAACAGGGACCAAGGTCCTGAGATGAGGTCCCAGAGGAGCTCCAGCCCTGCTGGTGCTGGTTCAGGTGCTGCTGCTCTGCTCCCTCGGCAGGCAGAACTCCAGCAGAAAGCAGCCTGCATCTCTGCAGTCAGTCAATAACTAAATATTCATAATCTTGGCCTTGGCCTCCTTGATGTTTATTCATTCATGAAACCTCTGACAATGTGCTCTTCGGGCATGTTTTAAAATCTGCTGCCTCTGAGGAAGTTCTGAGTGAAAAGTGGGGGTTAGCAGAGGGCTGCAGAGGAGGGAGGTGAGTCAGCCTTGTTTGCTTTCAGCTTCTGTCCTTCCTGCCTCCTTCGCGATGTTCTGAGCTCCTGCTGCTGTTCCTGCCTCTGCTGGCCCTGATTTCTTCCTTGCTCATTTTTCCTGGTGCTGTATTTTGTCAGGATTGCGGTTCTTTTTCCTCCTTAAGCCGTTTTTGTTTTGTCTCCTTGACCTTTAAATCAGAAATAGTGGATTCCAGGGAGCTTGCTTTGAGCAAACAACTCAATATTGAGTTCCCGGCACAAGGGCTGGGGTGAAAAAGGCTGCCACGATCCATATTTATCCAGATATGAGAAGAGAGGGAAAGGGAGACTGTAAATAGGAAGAGCTGAATGATTTTACGTCAGCAGTGGCTGTCACAGAACAAAGAGGAATTTAATCTGAGCAAGATCTCCGAGATCATCGTGTGCAACCATTCCTCCAGCCCTGCCAAGGCCACCACTGACCCCTGTCCCCAAGTGCCACATCCACGTGGATTTTAAATCCCTTCAAGGGTAGGGACACCACCACTGCCCTGGGCAGCTGTGCTGGACATTTTCCTTTTACCTGAGCCTCCCCTGGCCCAGCCTGAGGCCGTTCCCTCTCCTCCTGTCCCTGTTCCCTGGAGCACAGCCCGACCCCCCCGGCTGTCCCCTCCTGCAGGAGTTGTGCAGAGCCACAAGGGCCCCTGAGCCTCCTTTTCTCCAGGCTGAGCCCCTTCCCAGCTCCCTCAGCCTCTCCTGGGGCTCCAGACCCTTCCCAGCTCCCTCAGCCTCTCCTGGGGCTCCAGACCCTTCCCCAGCTCCGTTCCCTTCCCTGGACACAATTTGGTGTCATCTGCAAACTCCCTGGGGATGCCCTCGAGCCCCTCATCCCAAAGCCCCCCCTTGAAAGCTGCACTGAGCTTTGAGGTTTGGACATGGACACATATTCTTGAAAAAAAGATGAAGTAAAAGCCTTGTGGCTCCCTCAGAGTTTGGGAATGAGCTGCAAAGTGAGAAAGTCACTCAGGAGGTTCATGGTTGTGGTACGCAAAGTGTAACATTTCTCCTGGTGCTTCCAGTGGTGTCACCTTGATGGGGACAGAAATTTCCTCTCCTGGGAGGCCAGCAGAAACCTCCCCCCATCAGTGCCACAACCCCCAGAGAGCCCTTCCCTCCCTGGGCTTTCATTTCCCCTGTGTTTCATCTTCATCTGTGCTGTTCCTGCTCTTTGGGCCGCAGTGGGGAAAGGACCCATTTTTCTTCTGTGGGGAAAGGACCCATTTTCAGACAGCCATGGCTCCCCTCATTCCCTGTCCTGGATCCCTCCCACAGGCTCTGTGCTGGACATGGATCATCCACCCTGAGCCCTTTCTCTCCTGGAGGAGCTGAGCACATCCTTATTTACTGCGAGCCTTCCTTTGGTCAGTTCCAAATTGATCCATACATTTTCCTGCCCGTATCTTTAATTTCTTAAGGGCTTTTAGTAATTATTTGTGCTGGAGAGAGCCTCCTCCCACTTTAGTTATATCCCCAGTGCCATTTAGCCTCTCTGCTGGCACTTTAGTGGCATCAAACAGGACTGGTGCCAGTGCCAACCCTTTTGGCATCCCCTTGGTGCATTCCCAGCTCAGTTTGGTGTCATTTAACCTTAACTCACATTTAAAATCTCTTGCCTATTTTCCTGTCTGTGTGATTGAATTTCTCCCAGAGCCAATTCTGATTATTTTTAAGAGACTTTAGGTGCTCAGAACCTTTGTCTGAAGCCCATTATGTTTCTCTGGACTGCACCTCCCCTTCCCCACTGTCTCCAGAAGGAGAAGGAGCCAGGGCTGTCATTGAGGTGTTATTTCCAAGCTCTCTTCTTGTCACGGTCCTGTCATGGTGTGTTGTATCCAGCCCCTGCATTTCAGGCTACATTTTTCCCTAGGAAATGAGAATAATCCACATTTTCAGAGGTGTTCAAGCATTCAGCACATCCTGGGCATCCACCCACCATTAGCTGAGCACAACTGAAAAGTAGTTCCTGAAATATCCAGGGCAATAATTTTCCTGTATTTTATTATAACTTTTTTTTTAATGTCTTATTATTATTTCTTTTATTCTGCGCCGGTTTGGAGCTACAGTTTGTGAATACAGCAAATTGTTTCTCAGGGTCAGCTTTTGTTTTAGTAGATGGTTCTGCATCTCTGCAGTTTTTTTGTTACTTTCTCACTTGTCCTTGAATTTGGGGGGAAAAATGTAATTATTATCTATGTTAATTAGCAAAAAATCCAGGGCCCCTCTGGTCTCTCTGATGTTATGAGAGCATGCCAGGCTCCTCTTGGTTCACTCTAAAAAGGAGAAATTAAAGAAAGATTATTAAACCTGTGTAACTCTCCTGAACCAAAAATAATGAAAATATAATCCCTGGCACGGAAAACCATTAAAGATTCATAATTTCAATAAAACTGCCAAATCAAATTTGGATTTTGATTGTTTTGGTGCTGCAGTGAACTCTGTGCTGCTTGTTTGAGCACAAAATCCACGTCAGGGGATCAGAAAGGCCTGGGAGATGTTATTCGTGCACCTGAGCAGGTGTTTCTCTTGGCACTTCAGGCCCTGGCATAATTCATCTCCCCTGTTCCGATGGCAGTCAGCGATTTTCTGACTGTGGATTTAAAGCTGAAAGCTCAAAGGGAACTTGAGATATTTGTGGAGCCCCATGGTTGGGAACGTGGTCATTTGTGTCATTTGCCTTCCCCTGGGATCCCTCCCTTCACACTTCTGGGATATTTTAGGTCACTCCCAACACAAACCTTTGGGCTTTATGATGAAGAATGAGGCAAATCCACTCAGGGTCCCTGGATGGAGCTGAACGTGGAGCTGAGCTCTGCTGCATCTGGGCTCAGTGATCTTCGAGGCCCTTTCTAACCTAAATTATTCCATGATGCTCTTGCTCCAGGTCCCTCCAGCCTCCCTGAGCCTCCTCTGTCCTTTGAGCAGAGGGAAGGGCAAACAGGAGCCCTTCTCTGGCTTCTCATTATTGCCAGCATTATTTTGTATAGCTCCAGCCAGCCCCCCCACATGATCTCCTCTCTAAATTTAACAGGCCTAATCTCGTCCATCTGTCCTTTCACAGGCACCTTCATCTGCCGCTGATCATTTTTGTTTCACTTCTCTGGAACTTTTCTCTCCCTGTGTCTCCTCGCTGGCCAGGCAGAGAAGAAAATCCATACTGTGTTTTGGTAGAGCTGAGCTGAGGCCTGTGCTTAAGCACAGATAGGAAAGGGCAGATTAAAAAATGTGTTTTATCAGGAACAGGGTGAATTGTGATATGGGAGTGAGGAGGAGCAGCCCTGGATGCAGAATAGAGGAAGAGGATCTGGGAGGAAGGGTGAAACACCACATGGGCGCTGTGTCTCAAACAAGGCCAGGCTGTGAGGGAAGCTCCTGGGTCCAGCAAAGGCCTTGCCCACAAAATGAAATCTCTTAGGAGCAGGGGGGGAGGAAATAGGAGCGGAGAGATGGTATGCAGCTGTCCCAGATGGTGCAGTTTGCAGGGTGTTGGAGGCTGTGGTGAGTCCCTCCCTGCTGCATGCAGAGATCTGAGCTTTGGGGCTTCCACAGATGGCTCCAGCCTCCCAGAGCAGCAGCAGAGACTGGGGTTGGAGGCCTTGATGTTCTTTGAGGTTGGTCTGCTTGATGGAGGAGGCTGGGCACGTCAGTCTGAGCTGGGATCCTGAACAGGCCCCTCCAGGCTTCACAGACTGCTCCTCACTGGCTGCCAGCTCGAGGGATTGCTCTCCATCCAACACCATTTTCCCCGGTCCCTCCAATTGCCGTGTCCCCAGTTTGGAGCTGGGTCAGACTGGGCCACACCTCCCTGCTGGGACAGGAAAGCGTTATTCCCACCAGGAAAGCTCCAAGGGCTTGCCAGGCTCAGTCCATGCTGATTCCACAGGTGGGAGACCAGATCCTGGAGGTGAACGGCCGGAGCTTCCTGAGCATCCCCCACGACGAGGCTGTGAAGCTGCTCAAGTCCTCGCGGCACCTCATCATGACGGTGAAGGACATCGGGCGCCTGCCCCACGCCCGCACCACCGTGGACGAGACCCGCTGGATCACCAGCTCCCAGCTCGGGGAGACCCTGCTCAGCTCAACAGGGTACGTGCCTGGGGGTTTCTGGGGGCTCTGTCAGCTCACAGCCCGCTGGGAGGGTGGGCACCCCCAGCCTGGCCTGGCTCCTGCATCAGGGAAGCGTCTCCGGCCTGTCGGGTGGAGTGAATGTGGACAGAGTTGTGCCGTCCCTTCCCCTGCTCCCCTGCCACAAGCTTTTGGCTCTCCAGAGAGGAGAGAAGGTGCCAGCTGGTGTGCCAGGTGACAAGTGACAGGCACTCAGTGCTAACTGATCTTCTCCCCCCTCGCAGGGCAGTGGGTGACCATGCCATGGACGTGGCAGCCAGGGTAAGACATTCCTGATGCCTTGTGAAAATATCGCTACTGCTGTGCTTTATTTTCCATGGGAGGGGGGGTACCTGTGCTCCTGCTTTTATAACCAGCAGGGATGCCAGTTTGGGATTTTAATGGGCCTTCCTCTCCCCATGCCATGTTCTGCAGAGTGACACAGTGGTGTCCCCTCTCCTGTGTCACTTCTAAGCACATCTGCTGCCCTCCAGCCCTAACAGGCAAGGGGCAGTGATCACTCATGGACAAGGAGCGTGGGGACCCCTCCACCCTGCAGGGGTGACCATGATTCCTGCCTCATGGTGGCTGTCCCTGGGCCCTGAGAGCTGCAGGGATCTGTCCCAGCCCTAAACAGAGCTGTCCCAGCCCTCTGCAGCTCAGCAGGCACAGGGACCCACCCCGTGCAGTGCCTGCAGCTCTGTGCCAGCGTCTTCTCCCCACACCTCCTTGCAAAGCACATTCCTTTTAAATGGAAATGAAGCAGGGAGGTTTCACAGGTGGCTCTCACTGATAACAGCTTTGTATTCTTTGCTGGCAAAACATGTTCCCCAGCCTCAGCTCCTGTCTCTGGGATAGTCAGGGTCTTGTCTGGCTCAGTATTCCCTGTGCCAGCTCTGCCTGGGAGGAAACACTAAGGACCTCCCCTTAGAAATCCGTCTCAAAGGGAAAAAGTCTTTCATGTGCAGCCAGGATTGTCTCTTCCTGAGGCTCCTTTGGTTGCCAGTGGCTCCTTTTTCCTTAGAGTCTGCTTCAAGCTGGCACTGGGGGCCAATGTGCCTTTTCCACAGGATGGGGAGCTGGGCTGTCTCCTGTGGCCCCAGTTCCCCCAGTTCTGCTAGAGAGGAACACAGCCTGGGATTAAATCAGTGCCTGGCTGGGGGAGTGGATCTCCATTTGCTGAAAAGGGATGGGAAACTCAACTGGTGCTGCATGAACTCAGAGAATCACCGAATATCCTGAGCTGGGAGGGACCCCCAGGATCACCCAGCCCAGCTCCTGTCCCTGCACAGACCCCCACCAATCCCACCATGGGAATGTTTCCCAACCCCTCCTGGAGCTCTGGCAGCCTCGGGGCCGTGCCCATTCCCTGGGGAGCCTGGGCAGTGCCAGCACCCTCTGGGGGAAGAACCTTTCCCTGCTCTCCAGCCTGAGCCTGCCCTGGCCCAGCTCCAGCCGTTCCCAGCTCCTGGCCCTGGCCCAGCTCCCCTGATTGTGGCTCCAGTTACCCAAGCAAGTGGTGACACTGAAAGGCTGATGGATTCCTGGGGGTACCTTCCTCCTGTCATTCCCAAAATCCTCTTTCCAGTCTGATTCCCAGCTGCCCCTTGTGGCTGCTGACAGCCTGGTCACAGAGAGACGCTCACAGCTTTCACAGGCTGTCCTGGGAGGGTTGGGAGCTTCTCTCTGACCAGGCTGTCAGCAGCACAGCCCCTCAGGCAGTTTGTGACACAGGCACAGAGGGCAGAGCCCAGAGCAGGGGCACTCCTTGCTCCAGGCTGCGTAGCCCGGCTGTCTCAGCAGAGCACCCTTGGTGTCCCAGCCCCAAGCCTGTCCCCTGTCCCTGCAGCCCGTGTTCTACCGGGGGCTGGCCGGCTCGCAGGTGACCCTGAGCACCATGGTGAACCAGACCCGCGTCATGCTGGAGGAGCAGGCGCGCCACCTGCTCAACGAACAGGAGCGGGCCACCATGGGCTACTACCTGGACGAGTACAAGGAAGGACACATCTCCGTGGACGCTCTGGTCATGGCCCTCTTCGAGCTGCTCAACACACATGCCAAGGTGAGGCCCTCACCCGGGCAGGGACAACTTCTTGGGGCTGCAGGGCTGAGCAGAGTCACTGCCACGCTGTGGGCACTGTCACAGTGTGGCCCGGTGCCTCCAAGGTGATCTGCTCAGGGAAAGGGGGAGGGTATGGGAGCCAAATCCACATTATCAGGAACTAGCACAGAATTCCACCCTGGTCTGAGTTGGAAGGGACCTTAAAAATCACCTCGTTCCACTCGCTGCCATGGGCAGGAACACCTTCCACTATCTCAAGTTGCTCCCAGCCCCATCTATCCTGGCCTTGGACACTTCCAGGGATCCAGGGGCAGCCCCAGCTGCTCTAGGCCCCCTGTGCCAGGGCTATTTTGGGGATATTCAGGCTGCTGTTCGGTGGCAGAGGAGCTTTTGGTAACGTTTAGGACCAAACCTCCTCCATCACCTGCCAGCATATGCCATTGCCACTGCTGACCATGGTGGGAGGGAGATCTCCAGTGTCCCAGGAACGTGATTGTGCTCCAACATGTCTCTGGCCGTGTGTGCCTGGCCAGTTCTCGCTGCTCTCCGAGGTGCGGGGGGTGATCTCCCCACAAGACCTCGACCGCTTCGACAACCTGGTGCTGAAGAGGGAGATCGAGTCCATGAAAGCCCGGCAGCCCGCGGGGCCCAGCACCGACTCCTACTCCATGATGTCCTACAGCGACACCGTCTCGTCCTCCAGCAGCCACTTCACTGCCACCACCGTCAGCTCAGCCCGGGTAGGTCCCTCCCGCCTGATCCCGGTCCTTTCAGCGCCTCCTCCTGGCAATCCTACAGCAAACTGCTGTCCTTGGAGTGCTGTAAAGTCCTTTCACCCCACAGGGAGCTCCGTCCAGCTTCCCCCATGGGTCTTCCCAAAGCTGTTATTTTTCCGTGCACTCTGGGTGATTTGGTGCCGTGAGGTGCTGGGTGTCTCTGTGCCCCTGACACTGAGGTACTGCTGTCCCCTGCTTGAGGGCTGCGTGTCCCTTCATCCCAGTGAGGGACAGAGCCTGCCCTGCTTCTAGAAATCCACACAGAAATCCCAGCAATGCCATGCCATGCCTGCTGCCGCTCCCCAGCTCTCAAATCACCTCCCTGAGGGTGCTGGCTGCCTGCTCCCCATCCCACCGGGAGCCACAGTGGCCAGGCAGCTGCATCCCATTGCCAGCCCACTCTGCAGCACTCCCACGTCTCTGCCAGGCCCCTGTCGCACGCACCGCCTAATTAAGTTACTGTAATCACCTCAGACTGTGCAGGCACACAGCCCCCAAATTAATTTCCTCGCCATAAAATGCCTTTCATCATAAATGCATTAGTAACCTTGGAAATTAAACCTTTCATGGAAAGAAGGAGGAACAATGGGCTCTGTGCTGGCTGCTCAGCGAGGAAAGCAGCCCACGGTGGTGGGAGGGGGCTGTGGAGGGTCCATCCAGCACAGCCCGTGGGGGACAGGGGAGGAGGAGGCTTTCCTGAGGCTCTGCCTGCCCCTGAGAGACCTCAGAGAGTGTCAGAGCACCAGAGCTGTGCTTTTGTCCTGTTAAACCCACAAGTGCCCACAGGAAAGCCACCTGCCCAGGTCAGGAGGGGTTTCAGTGAGGTCCTTTCTGGCTCTGCATCAACAAAGTAAAGTGAGTTTTGCTCTGCTCTCCAAGGAGCTGCTGGGAAAATTTTTCTGAGGGCTCTACAGGTCTGCCAGGACTGTACTGAGTGTGACACCCTGCTCTCGTGCTGTGCCCGTGTCTGGGGCTGTGCCACGTGCTCCAGGTGTGCCCCACAACACGTGCCAAGCGGGGCTGCTGTGTGAGCAGCAGCCCAGCCCCACCTGGCACGAGCCCAGAGCTCGGGGAGGGACACCAGGGTGCTGCTGTGGCACAGAGAAGGGAGCGGGCACCCTGCTTTAAAAGCTTCCTCCAAGAGCAGGCGTCCCTCGGTGCCACTGCAGGGCACCTCTTCCAGGGGTGTAAGAACACGGCCTGCTCCAAGCCCTGCCTGCTGCTGGGAGTGCTGCCTCTGGAGATGGCTGTGCCCACTCTTGAAACAGCTGCCAAGCACAGAGCACCAGCTCACGGTGCACAGGGGCGTGGATAGCAGGAGAGCGTTGAGGGGCAGGTTCCCAAAGTGTTCCCCCTGCCCTCAGTCCCTGCTGCCGCTCCCTCCCCAGCACCCCTGGCAGGAGAGGTTCCCTCCAGCCTTCCTGGCACAGCTGGATGTGTGTTCTGTGGGGTGGGGTTGGGGGATGAGGGCAGCACCTTGCCGGGCTTTGCTCAGCTCGCTGGTTCGTTCTGCACCTTCCCTGACGTTTCCTTTTTGCTTTTGTGCTCGTTTCCCTCTGCTCTCCCCCTGGCACATCCCAGGAGCGGCTCCTGTGGCTCATAGACCTGATGGAGGTAGGAGCTGCGGTGCCTGGGTCAGCGTGGGCAGGGGAGGGACGGGCTGGCCGGGGGTGTGACAGCTCCTGCACGTACACGGCCACCTCGTGTCCCCCGTGGCTGCTGTTCCTGCGTGTCCCTGCACAGAAGAGCTCCTTCCCCACTCCTTGGTGCTGCAGAGCACACAAAACTCAGCTTGAGCCAGACCCAGCTGGTCCCTGAGTGCCAGGATACCTCGGGGATGTGGTTTTGGCACGGATACCTCGGGGATGGGGTTTTTTACCTGGCAGACCTCACGCTGCCCTCCCTGCCTTGCCTGCTGCTGTGCTCTGTGCTGTGTGGCCACCCTGGCTAAACACCAGTAGAAAATCGCTGAACACAGGATGGTTTGGGTTGAAGGGACCTTTTAAACTCATCTAATTGAACTTGCCCAGCAGTGAGCAGGGACATCTTCAATTTAACCATGGTGCTCAGAGCCCTGTCCAACCTGGATGTTTCCAGGGATCAGGGGCAGCCACAGCTTTTCTGGGCACCCTGTGCTGGGGCCTCCCCACCCTCATTTTAAAACACATCTGCCTTTTATCTAATCTCAACTGACCCTCTTCTAATTTAAAACCATTTCCCTTTGTGTTATCACAACGAGCCCTGTTAAAAAATCTGTCCCCATCTTTTATACAGCGCTCTCCCAGTAGTGAAATGCCACAGCAAGGTGTCTGCAGAGCCTCCTCTTGTCCAGGCTGAGCAGCCCCAGCTCTCTCAGCAGGCTGCTCACGTCCCAGCACACCTCCTTGGCATGGGGGAGGCTTCTCCTGACGGGCCTGGGGTGTCCAAAACTCCTGCTGCAGTTCAGGGCCTCAGTGCCATTGCATTGAGTGTGAGAAATCCTCACACTGTGGAGGGGCTGGGCAGGGACACGGGTGACCCCAGGAACCCCTGTGCCAGCCAGGGCTCATGGCTGGGAGCCGGCTGAGGGGAACTGCTGAGGGAAGGGAGCTGCTGAGGGAAGGGAGCTGCTCAGGGGAGGGAGCTGCTGAGGGAAGGGAGCTGCTGAGGGAAGGGAGCTGCTGAGGGAAGGGAGCTGCTGAGGGAAGGGAACTGCTGAGGGAAGGGAGCTGCTGAGGGAAGCTGTGGACCCCGGGGTGTGGAGCTCACTCCCTGCTGAAATCACAGCACAGAGAGCAGCTGGGGCTGAGGGCTCAGAGAGGGGACCTGCAGCTGTGAACCCATCCCAGAGCTCTGTCCCTGTGGGAATGGCTCTTACCCACACAGGATGCTGCAGCATTCCCAGATGGAGTTTGTCCCAGGCAGCCCAGAGCATGGGACACAGATCCCTTTTGGCTTTGTGACCAAACACAGTGATACCAGAGCAGGCCACCTGTCCCATGGCTTGGTGAGTGAACGTCACCAAAAACGAGCAGAGTGGGGCTGGGCAGGCCCTGCCACGGGATACGTGATTCCATTAAGGAATGCTTGAAGGATGCTTAGGAATGAGACAGTGCTGTGTTGGACACCAGCACCCCCTGGAAATCCTGGGGCTCCAGTTGAGTCCTGCAGGGCAGAGATCAGCTGCAGACTGCAATAATCAGGTGACCAGGGCAGTGGGAATTCCTGATTTCTCTGGCATTCCCTTTGTCCCTACCTCCTGCCCAACCCTCAGTGTTGGGATGAAGGAATTTATATCCCTGTGGGGTTCTTTTTTTCCCTCTCCCCCACCTCCTAGCAAAGCTGCTGCCATCCAGGGGTGCCTTCTCCTCCCAGGGCTGGTGGAGGATTGCCACGTGCTGGAAATTATCCTCTCAGAGGATGAGGATGAGAGTGAAATCGCTGTGTGGAGCTCATTATGTATGCTTAGAGCTCCTAAAATCTGGAGCAGAGGCCTGTGGCTCCTCCATCCCTGTGGCTGCATCCCAGAGTGGGAGATGGAAGGGAAGAGAGGAGGGAAGCCAGCTTATTCCCAGTTGTTCAAAATTGAAACCCTGCAGGACTCAGGCTGAGCAGCTCAGCGAAGCTCTCGTTAGCAGTAACTGGAAATTGGGGGACTGATTTAGAGCTGAGAGGTTAATTAAAGGTTGGGCTGTGTTCCCCGGGGAGGTGGCAGCTTCTCCACCCTTTCATCTGCAAATGAAAACTGTCTTCCTGTCTGAAAGATGCTCTGCAGCTCCGTCACTCCTGCTGGGGACTCTTTTTAGGATAAGGACAGACATTTCCCAGCTGCTCTGAGGAGGGGCTGCAAGGGCTTCACTGGCCCCAGTTCTCTGAGGAACTGGAAAATGATGGGATAGAGGAGCAGGAGGGAGCAGCCTTCTCAATAGAGACTCATTTTTCAGGGCAGTGGCTTCTGTGAGTCTTTCAAGGGAAATCCAGGAAGGCACAGCCTTGAAAAAGGCAATTCCTGAAAGCAAATGTGCTTAAAAGTGTTTTATGGCCCAGAGCAATCAGCGTTTAATTGCTTTTGCCCCCGAAGAGCCGAGCCTGGGGAAAGGCAAATCTGCTCAGACACTGAGCAGCCAGAGGTGCCCTGAGGAGGAGCAGCAGCAGCAGCAGTGACCCTGGCTGGGGGGCACAGAGCTGGCAGTGGCACTGGGGGGCACAGGGGGCACAGGGACAGCTGCAGAGGAGCCACAGCTCAGGACACACTGGTCCCTGCTGCCAGGCCAGGGCTAGCATGTGGCCTGTGATTGCTGGATTTTAAAATTTCTTTTTTTACATTCTGGGTTCTTGATGGGGAACCCCTCAGGTGTTCTGTGCCAGGGTTGGAAATGAGACAAGTGGGACTCGCTGAATTAGGTCTGCAGTTGTTTATTATTTCTTTATCACAATTCAGAGCCTGAGATGACAACAGGCCCTGCACCCTTCAGTGCCATGGGCCAGAAAGACACAAAATGGACGATT
>VXBU01001035.1:0-15409 GCA_013400315.1 Bombycilla garrulus
ACATCCTTTAATTTACCACATCTACAAAGTCGTTTGCTATTCTTCCAACTTCTACTCTGACAGCTGTATTCCACCATCTTTACTTATCCACCATCTTTACTTATACTACACTGTGCTCAAGTCCATAAGTAGCCACAAACTGGTTACATTTCATAAGGTCAGTAAAACTATTTGGAAGCTGTTTTGATTAAAAGTATTTCTAAATAAAAGTCATGATTAGATGACTAAAAACAGTGACTTAGGTGGAACTCAGGCATGATGTTTGCCATTTGTATGCACATATTGGCCTCGTGTTTTCCGGTAACTATTTTATATGCAGTTACTGCATTTCTTGAGATTAAGGTATATCCAGCTTCTGTTGTATAAGAATTGTAATGGCTAACACATGCACAGAAAAGTTGTGCTGCACTTACTTGGTGAGATGCCTAAATAATTTGCACACTCTGTTCCTTAAATCACATTTTCTCTTTTTTTCACTAAGCATATGTGCAGAAATATTTTGTTTCTATTGGAGGATTGGATACGTTAGCCAAAGTTCTCCTTGTGCTTATGCATGATTCCTGTTTGAGTCACTCCAGCATGAAACTTGCAGTGGTAATAACAAAGACTCTGGATGCCTGCATTGCTAATAACTGTGAGTGAAAAGACATTTTTTATCTCGGTAATTTTAAAATGCAATTTTTAAAATCTTGTGGTAGTAGAAAAGTTGTATAAATGGATGCTTAAAGGCAGCTAAGTTATATACATCCCAGTGGATGTTGCAATGTTTTTTAAAATTCAAAGGTGTAAGTACGGAGTGATTCAGTTCATCTGAGGTGGATTACTGTGCCACTTTTGCTAAAATGAATACAGTAAATTTAAACTCTACTGAAGACTAAAAATAAGATGCTATAGCTAGTCCTGGGTTAGTAAAGCTAAGCTCTGGGCCTGGATTTGGCCAGTCAGTTTGGATCCTGGAGTTAGGCCTATGCTTGAATAATAAATTATGTAGCTTTAGGAAGCTTTAGTAATTCAGAGGTAGAGCTTAACAAATGTGGTGGTTCTGCACAGCAGACCTCTGCTCTGGTTTGCTGGCTGGGTACTGCTCTCCTGAGGAGGTCTTGTGTATTTCGTCAGCAGGTTTGGAGAAAACTGTGATCCTGATGAGCCTGTGCTGTGGCTGCAGGTATCTCACACTTCTGCCATAAGAACTTCAAATGGAAGTTCACAAAACTTTAAAACCATAAACCTGCACTAGTTCTGAGTGTAGTTTCAGATTAGTTGGGATGTGACAGGACTTAGCATGAATGGACTAGCAGTGGAGTTCCAGTGCCTGGAAGGGCTTGCCCTCTGCTCTTTTTATGGCAGATACTCTATGTGTCAATGCTTATGCATCGTTCTCTGGGTCCATGTGGGGGCTGATAAAGGATGTGGAGAAACTCAGCAGGGATCTCCAAAACTTGCACAGTGCAAAGCCCTAGTTCATCAGGTCTTCTGCCTCATCTCCATGGAGCACAGGCTGGGAGGATGGGCAGGGCTGGATTTGGGAGCACCACAGGAGAGGTGGGGTAGTCTGAACTGTTAAGGGCAGGGCTGAGCAGGCCCAAGGCTTTGAGTGGTCTGTGGAGTTCCCTGAAAACCCAGCATTTTATACTTGTTTAATTCCTGTACACTCATTATCTAGTTTATTTTCCTTCTGATTATTTTAACAAGCAGCTGCCATGGGTGTTGTCTTGTCAAAGTATCATACTGTGTCAGAGCTGCTGAAGCTGCTGTCCAATGAAACACTGAGCACAGGAGAAAAAATCGGTATTATTCTAACAATTGGACACTGTACTGAAGTTTGTGGTAAGATTTGCCTTTTTTTTTTTCTGGTCTGTCAGCTTCTCCTAAATTCTCATACATTGACTCCTCTAGTGGTGTGACTTCATCAAGACTGGAATATGAGGGAGAGTTCTGTGAAATAATATAACATCAATATTTGGGAAAAAAGTTTTCTATAATGTTCCATCTTTAAATTTTAAAGCTTGTTAGCAGGAAGTGTCTTCAGTAGCTCTGAAAAAGAATATGCAAGAATTCAGAGCTGGGCTTAGGGATCACAGGGAGTAATTAATCCAGACCTGAAAACAACTACAGTCCAGAGATAGCAAATGAGTTCTCTTGGGCTCTCTTTTCATGGTCCTTGGCACATACAGCTTCTGTCTACTGCTTATAAGGCCAGTAATATTTGTAAAAGCCATGTAAGAGCATTGGTTTTCAGGACACATAAGCAGTAGGTAGACCTGAAATGTTTTTGTCATTTCCTCAGGGCTTGCCCAAGCATATCTGGTAAAAATACAGCATTTCAGTTGGTATTTTGTGGTAGTGCAAGCAAATAGAAAAGGAAGTTCATTTATACTACTGATTTTTTTTTTCTCATGTATATTTAGATAAACAAGAGAAAGGGCTTGTGTTAAAAAATTCTGGTTGGTTTTCACCCTTGGAGTGCCAATAACATGTTCGATAATTAGCTCAGTAGGACATAAATTCATTCTAACAGACACTTTTTTCATGAAGAATTATTGAAACAAGACTTAATGGAAAATGTCTTTTGAATAGAAAAATGATTAAACCAAGAGAAAAAAGTTTTCTCTTCAAATGTTAACACTGTCAGAATAAAGATGTTTAATTTTTTTAATTAACTTTTTATTAAGTTTAAGCAAGAAAGATCTATTTTTAGCAAGTTATCAGTTGGATGAATACTTATGCAAATTAGATCACAATAAAAATTTAGCTAATTACATAATAAAAGAAGAGGAACAGGTTGGCTAAACCAGGGTTAAACTAGTAATTTCATTTTTCTAATTATAAACATTGAGATTTTGATATTTCTGCGTCTCAGGCCTCACAGAAATGCAGCATATCTGCTCCAAGAGCAGGTAATGGAAGAAAAGAAATACAGGAGTCATTATTCAAATGTTTTAGGCCACAATTAAATGAGCTTGGAACTCCATCCTTAATTTATCTCAGTCATCCTTTGGTTTTCCTACAGAAATCTGAGTTCTGGTCAGATCATCCTATGTGATGTAAAGCTCTCCTGCTGTCACTGCAGCAGGCTCCAATTTGTAATTAAAATCTCTTTCTGTAGAAACTTACAGGAAGTTGCCAGTATTGGCTCCTAAAACTACTGTAAGGTTAAGGTGTGTGGGGTTGAAACCAACCTAATTTCCTTTACCATGTCCTGTTCTAGAAGAAAACCAGTGTGAGCTGCTTCAGAGCAACGGTCTGCCACTTATGATTCAGGTATTGACAGAATCTCAGGATGAGGAGCTCATCAAAGCTGCTACTTTTGTGCTGCAGAACTGCAAACAAATGAGTAAGCTTGCTGTTCTTGCTTTAAAAATGACAGTGATTATTTCCATCCGTGTTCTGCTGATTCCCTAAGTGATTTTAACTGTGGCAGCTTTTTAATTCTGTGTACTCCAAGAGATGTTTGTTTTCTGTAAACAAATTGTGAACAAAATTAAAAAGAAAATTGCTTATTTGTCATCAAGAACTGACTTAGGCAGATAAAAGAGAAGTAAAAATTCCAACAGTGTTGCAAAAATGCTTTTGTAAAACCTCTTCATATAGGGTCAGTTCCTAAAGCTTTCCCATCCATAAATCCCGTGGAAAATATGAACATTGTCATTTAACACCCAGTGGATACTCTCTTTCTGAGGATGTACCACTAGAGATAATCAAGCCTGAAGTCACTGTGACAAGATGAATTTCTAGTATTAAGAACTCTTGATTTTCTTTTTTTTCTGAAGTAGGATGTATTTTTATGTCCCCTGTTTCAATTTTTTATTAATTATCTGTACCATGCCACCCATGAAACAGAGAGACCTTGTCCTCTAATCTCTAGGGTGTGGAGGGTGTGCAATTGGTAATTAGAAGAACACAAACCCACATCTACATTTTTGTGCTGCAAGCACAACTGAGAAGTTTGTGTAATATTGAGAGGGTGTGGGGATTTGTAGTGTCCATTAATATGGAATCGCTTTTTTAAAAAGCAGATATTCATACTGGTAAAGAACCAAGAGTTAAGAAGACGAAAAAGACTTTTTTTTTTCACAGCATCATTGGGCAAACAGTTTGTAATAACTGTAATTGCAAGCTCACCTCTTGTAACTGCAGCTTATATTTCAAATGTGTTAATATTTATGTATAAATTTAGGTTTTATAAGAATTGTTACTTTGCATTAAATTATTGGGACTGTCCCTCAGCATACTAAAACATACTAATACTTTAAAAATGTTAATTGATAAAATTTTAAATATTGATGTTATTTTCTATTTTATAAAGCTGAACAGTTGTCTCTGAAATTATATGATAACTCATTAAATGTGAACAATGCAGAAGAATTGGATGTGCAAGTCAGAAAAAGTTGTCTACAAGACTACTGGAAGAAAGCAAAAGAAGTTTTACACAGAATAAGCTCGATTGAAAAAGAGCATGATGAGGTTGGCCTATTTACAAAAATAGGATAAAACTAATCACATATTTCCAGAGTTTAAGGAGAAAGTGAAAGTAAATCTTTAAAATAATCTAAACATGATCAAAAAACCAGGAAAAATGTTGGATTTGTGTGAAACTACAACCTGCAACTTTCATCATTACTGTAGATTAGACCTAGTTACATGTGTTCAGAGGATGGCGGCATCTGCATTGTATGAAGTATTCTAGTTTGTTGTAAACCCAGATATTCTATGAGATAGAGAAAGAAGATGAATTTATTTTTAATTGCTGGACATTCAAACCTATAATTCTAATATTTGCTTGCATTAAATGCTCAGGGTTGTACGGCTGTGGTGGAATAGATGATAAAGGAGAATGTGAACATAAGCTGAGATGGAGTTGTTTCATATTTTCCTTGTGCTTTAAAGCTGCTAAGTATCTGTGGGTTTGGAACAGCAAGTTTGAGTTATTTAGATGGCTCTTACGTTTTAGCAGTGCCTTGCATTAATAGCAAATTCCTTGCTTCAGCCTGAAATTGGCACTTAGTAAGTACCCCCTCAACACCTTCAGTGGCATTGCTGTCTGTTGGCTCTCACCTCAGTCAGAGGGTTTTCTGAAGCTTCTCTGGAATTTTCTTTACCCTCAGAGTTAGACTATCTAGTTAATCCTGTTACTGGATTTATTTAACATTTTTATAGAGCTCACATAGTCACTAACAAGTACTTTTCAATACAGGAAAGAGTGCCAGGAGAAATATTTGTAGACAAATCTTCAGTAGCAAATTCTGAAGTATTAAAATCCCATGAAGTGACTCCTGCTGATCCAAAGAAGTACACAGAAAAAAAACATAAAGATGTCTGTTGTCCTCAGTTGACCTCAAAGTTGAATAATGAGGTTCTTGCTCCATCTGTAACTTCTGCTCCACAAAAAAATGAAACTATGATCACTGTGGATGCAGCTTCTACCAGACAAACTGAACAGAGGAACATTCCATGTTCAGTTACTGAGCTGCAAACAGACAGTGTACCTCCAAGTCACAATATAAATGGAAGACCTATGTGTGGAAAAAATCAGTCTAGTCTTCAAGCAGGGTAAGATTCTTACAGCTAAGCAGAAATACTAAGTTGTCTTTCTTTAGTCATTCCAAATTGACAGGCTTTCAAATTATCTGTTACTAACTGCAGGGTTTTTTTCTAGTAGGAAGACATAGGCCTTTGGGTGGCCCACTAGAGATTGTTTTTGTGGTCACAGATAAAAGATTACAGTCATTGCAGTAACAAAGCTGCTAATCTCTGAGTGCTGGTGTTGTACAGAGAGCCTCTTTCAGGGAATGTTCACGTGCCTTCAGCATAGTGCTGAAAATCATGCATGGCTTTTGCCCCAAAGTTCTCACTGATGTATCAGATCAAGATTTAACCCATTGGTTTGGAGAAAACCATAATGGTTTCTGTCATGTGCACTTATTAGGGAAACAGGTAGAGAACTGCTTGGAAGAATATTGAGATTGGAGTGTCTGTAAAGTAGGGGGGAAAGTTTCTGCGCCTCTGCTATTCTCCCCTCCTGTTCCAGTGCCTCCCTGCATGGGAAGAGAAAGGAACAGCTCTGTTTGGCCATTCCCTGTTCTCTTGCTCGTTGCTCTCATACAAATGCTGATTTTCCTCTTTTTCTTTTGCTGCTTGTGTTTATCTTTTCTATTGATAAACTCAAAATTATTTATAGCTAACTTGCAATCATAAGTACAGATTTCATTCTCTTGAATTTATATCTGGAATATCTCTCAAGACAGTCAATGGAAAAGTGTGAGCGAAACTACATTTTGGGGGGTTATGTTTTGTTTTGGGCTTTTTGAGTTACACATTTTTATTTTGCATTTTTTTATGTGTCTGGCTGCACCTTGCTCTGTGCAGTTTCCTGGTATTATATTGTTACTTTGCAACTACCACAGATATCACCAAGAGCCTGGATATTTTCTCTAGTACATTCAGGTAATTTTTGCTTTGCTAGTGGTTAGCATAATTTCACTGCTTCTTTAGTTGTTGTTCTGGGCTTTTGATGCAAAAAACTGTTAAAATATCAATTAAAAAAATATCTCTTTTTGAATGTATGTTTGTGTGAACACAGGAGGTACTGGAAGGTAAACATGGATCAGGCTCCTTGCTTCTGCAGCTTTCAGAGGGAGTCAGGGGCACAAAAAATGCACGATGAGGGTATCACAGCAGTGTGTTACATAGAAGTTAATTAGTAGTGTAAGAAAAGAAGAAAACCGATTACTTTTTAGAGTATTTGCTGCAAATGGTGAAGGCTACAGTATTCTGAAGATTTTGTGAGAGCTCTATGTGCACTTGTTAATCTTTGTGAATCTGAATTGCAAATTATTCTGGAAACCAGTGACAGCTCTGCACTTCCTGCTGAACAGACTACAAGGAATGCCAATCACAGATCTCTGGGAAACAGGTTTTAACATGTACTGATTACATGCTGAGTGCTGTAAGTCCACTAACTTGGGGTAATTACAATAATGTTTTTAGAGTTTTCCCTTTTATATATTTAATATGATTTTTTGTTGTGCTCCTAGAATATGTATATTCATTTGCAGGTAAATGTACATTGGTTTTATTGTTTTATTGGTTTTAATTTGTTCACATTTTGATCTTCCTAGTAAACGGTTATTTAAACAACCAGCAGAGACTGTTAGAAATAGGAAACAGACATGCACATCAGGTACAAGCAGCTACACATATTCCTTTCTGAGCTGATTTTGTTCTTAATGAGATTTTAGTTAGTTTTGTGTACGTTTATCACTACTTTTTATTACTTGTTATGTATCATTAGATGACAGAGGTGCCTTATGTGTAATATCCTTTAACTGCTTTGCCTAATGTTGGAATTTAGTATTGTATACAGTTTTACCAGGAGAACATTTATCCTGTTTTTCTTCTAATACATATTTTAGCTTTCTTTTTTTTTTTTTTAATTGATTTTAACTGTTCAAATCAATGTATCAGAGATTAAGTTCAGTGTTTAATCTATACTGACCAGTGAAAGCCACTAATAGAAAATGCAGGTTTGGTCCTGTGCTTATAAGGCTGGGATAGAACCTGCCTGTGGGAGTGACTTTTTCCTGGTGCTTTTCCTACATGGTGAACATGTATTTAAGAGAAAAGTTTTTCAGAGTTGCATTATATCCTAGTCTGAAACATTTATTTCAGAACTGGGATCTGTTCAATCAAATCTTTAGTAATTGTTTAGTTTCCTGTTAATTTGTAAAATTTATAAGTATTCATTAGATTAGAATTTGCCAGAATGGGAGCTTTACAGGTGACCAGCTGATCTCCAGGTTACACCTGTTTAAACTGAGAATACTTTTTATTCCAATACCTTACATTTTTCAGCATCTGATTCCAAACAGAAATAAAGTTTATAGGGTTTAGTTAAGCAATATGGGTTTACAGGGTTAATTTGCTATGTTCAAGTTGAAGTAATATTCTTTGGGACAGTGATGAAAAGACATGGAATTGACCTAGTTATTCTGGAATTCACAGAAATGTGAATGTGAAGCATTTACTTGAAGAATTTCATTTGGATTTTCTCCTGTTATGTTAATTAAACTTTAATAATCTACAAATAGAAAATGCAGTTGAATGTAGTTATGCTGATGCACGATTACCATGGCAAAAGATACATTTTATGTTTCTTAGTGACTTTTTTCCTCCCTCATTTAGATCAATATTCATTCTGCTCAGAAAAAACTGAGAGAGTCAAAAGTACTTCAGCTACATCTTCATCCCATAAAATGGCAGATTTAAGGTGTTTAGGTAAATATTGTCTTAGATCTTTCTTTCCAGAGTACATAAAGAAGTCTTGAAGTGTCAGCAGTGCAGTAAGTGGATTGAATTGACAGAAATTGTAACACTTCTATTATGTCTTATGTAATTAGAAAAGCTGAGCTGCTTCCTCTCCTCCTCCTCTCCTCCTCCTCTCCTCCTCCTCTTCTCCTCTCTCCCCTCCGACAAATTGCAGTTTGGTCCATGTAATAATGTGGGTTTGCTGACAAATAGAACATACAGTAACTTAAATGGTGATCCCCTAATTAGAAGAATACTTGAGCAGGTGTTTTCCTCCTTTCTCTGCTTGCAGAGAGGGAGGAAGAACACAGTCCTGCTCATTTCTCTCGTTTATTCTCCTGCTAAGCCTCATCAGTGTTCTGCAGCCCTTCTTTTTTCTCTGCCTCAGTGCTGTGAAGTATAGGCAGGCAGTTTCATGGTAATCCATGACTACAACCTTTAGTTACCCCAGGCTCTACTTCCTCAGCCTGCTCTGTCAGTAGGTCATGAGAATGCTGCTGGTACTCTGGAGTTGTGAGTGGATTTTGTAATCATGCCAATATTTCTTTATTTTAAAACCCCAACAAAAACAAACAAACAGAAACAACAACAAAATAGAAAAACAAACAAACAAAAAACCCAAAACATACACAAAACAAAAAAAACCACAGAAAACCAAAGAACCCCCAAAGCAGCCCATAACCCACATTTCAAGGTTATTTTTATCTGAGTTGTCAAACTAAATTCAAGCTGAGCTTGAATGTTACATATGTGGACTTGTGCCCTTCCTGTGACTCCTCACACAAGTTCTCCTTCAGCTGATGTAACTTAACTGTGAGAGCATCCAAGGATATCTAAATCATAAATTACCCTAGGAATGTCCTCACAAATGAACAGTAAGGTTTACTGTGACGGAATTCGTGCGTAAACTAGACTTATATGGGTAGATTAAACTAGATTAATATGGGTAACTGTTATAACACAAAGTTTAAAAAAAAAAAGAAGTATATTACATAATATATATATTTTGGCTCCTGGATAAATGTACAAATGGAACTGAGTCCTGTGTCTTCCCATCCCACCAGTATTTGTAGTTCTGTAGAGGATTTATGCCTCTCTGAGGACTTCTGGAGTGGAAGTGCAGTATAACTTAGTCCCATAAAGTGTTGAAAACGTTGGTTTTTTTGAGAGAAAATACAAAGTATTTCAAGAAGACACATACAAATGGCATGAGTATGGAAAACCTGAAGTCGAATTGATCCTAGTGAGCAAAATGAAACACTGAACTTTGTGGTGGCTTTTTTTAGGAGCTGTGATTGTAATTTCTGCAATATCCTATTTTTCGCAGGTTGCACAGCAGGAGGACAGTCCTTGAACAGTAAAACTTTCACCAAGATGCTGCAGAGTTGCCTGCACAGATGTGAGCACCATACAGTCATCCTGGAGGCTGAAGAAAGATACCGAGGGCAATTCCGCCGGGTGGCTGCTGGTAACAACAGCAGATCTGCAGCTTACCAGAGTATGGAGTTTATTGCTTTAAATTGCATTTAAAATTCTGAACTTTTTTAATTTGCTTCTGATTGTCTTGCTGTTTTAAACAATTCCAAAGCATGGAATTTGATTTACCATGATTTGTACTAAGTGAGATGAGAGCTGGCCACTTCTGTTTTGAAAGATCTTGGGTGCTTCTTGCCAGGGCAACAGATGCTGATTAGAAGCTTTGATAAGACTCTCATGTTAGCCAGAAATAGTCAAGTCCTAAGAGAAAGGAATGTATTAAGTTGAAATATATGTGAGTAGATCTATGACATCACACTGAAGTAATTTCATTCACTATTACACATTTATGGGTCTAGGATACTTAGAAATCTTAATGAATTAAATAGAAGCACATCCTGTATTTTTCTGGTTTAAAGGAGGAATGCTGAAAATTAAAGGGTTATTACTTACTGGCATTTGTACTGGTGTTCATCTTATATTTTCCAGAAATGCTGCTGGCCCCAGTGAAGAAAGACAGGCTGCATAAAGAAATACCATATTTTAAGAGCAAGAAGGGTAGTTTCCAAAGTAAGGGCTTGGTTTGGAAACTGCTGTGAAAAGCCCTTACTGTCTATTAATTCTTTTGCAGAACTTTTACCATGGAAGACTCTGAATAGGAAATTCTTTTAATTTTTTTCCTCTAAATTCTGAGAATAATCTGTATATTAGGCCAGAATATGCATACTCTATAATCGTGAAATTGTGTAATGCACATTAATTCCCTGCAAAGTTATCTGGCACTTGCTGTGTTGATCCTGTTTTGAATCCTGTCAGGGTTACTTCCCTAGCATTTGCTATTTCTCAGTTTTGTGTCATTGTGTTCTATAATGGAGAAGTTTAGTCAGACTCGGAGCAGAGCTTAGCTGCCTGAACCTGGATTCAGTACCACGCCTTACACAGTTCCAGTCATGTTATTCCTTTAGACCCATTTCTGTTCCTGCTGGGAGCTCTGCTGAGGACTTAGGGCTTGTGAAAAGCAACTACAAGGGGAATCCTTTAGAATTAATTCTTCTTTGAAACAAGAATTGAAATTTGAATTTTGAAATTCCCACCAGAAATTTATTTTTAGTACTCTTATTTTCAAAAGCCTTGTTACATGGTTATTTTATTTAATTAACGTCCAGTAAAAACTAGTAGGTTGATTATTAAATTTGTTTATATTTTTCCCCTTCAGATTCATAAATTTATTTATTTTTCTTAAGAAAGCCATGAAGGTATTTTAAAATGTAAAAAAAAAAACCCAACCAAAGGAACTGTATTTCATTTTGAAAGCTCGTTACAGCAATAAATTATTTTCAGCAAGTGAACATTTCCTGTAAGCTTAAGTAACTGAATTTTCCAGTCTTTCTTCCAACACCAGATTAGTGGTATGGCTCAAAAGATGCTTCTCTCCTAAATTTTAATTCCTAAAACATAACCTGTGTTTCATGATTTGGGTTTTTTTCTAAGAAAGATGTGTAATGTTTTATTGTTTGGGTTTATTGTTTATTTTTAAGGCATTCTTTTGACTCCAAATAGAAAAGACAAGTCTAATACTTCAAAGAGAGATGAACATAGTAGAAATACTAGATGGACTAGCAACTATAACTTGACACCTGCATATGAAAAGTGTGAGTATTAGCAAAAAGTGAATTCTCTGATATGCACAACTGAAAGACTGGTGTTTGTGTTTAAGTCAGGGCACTGAGAGAAGCACCTGTCCTTGCTATTGGAGATAAATGGCTATGAATTTAAAGAAGCTGTTATACTATTTCTCTCAGAAATCCATTTGTACATCCATTTAACATCAATAATACTATTATTTGCTTCTGGTTCATCAATAGTCCATGCATCTTAATGTGGATTATGAGAAAAAAATGTAAGGAGAATGTGATATTACTAACAGCAACATTTACATATTCAGATTCATTAGAATAAATGTTCCTTTACAATTTTATATTCAGTTTTTCAGTAGATTTTAGTTAGTTTAAAGTGACTAAGTGGCCTTGTTGACAATTTCGTAGCTTTACAAAAAACTCAAGATGCTAACCTGAAGAGACAGAGAGTCAAAGAGATGTGCAGCCAGAAATGTCAGCACTTAAGAGAAAATTGCAGACATTCTCTTGACAAAGATGAGGTTAGTTATGCAAAGCCTAAGCATGCACTGACATGTTTATAAATGGTCAAATAAATGCTCTAGGAATTGTGTAGTTTATTTTGTAGTCACCTTAACCAGGAGCCCAGTAGCAAAATGAGCCTTATTCAAAAATATTCCTGTGTTGCTTCTACTCCAGTCACACTGATTTTGCCCTGAACTGAGTTCAGCATTTTTCAGCTGACATCTTTTCAGAAGAATGGATCTGGAGGCCTATATTGATAAAGATTTGCACAGTCTGGAAGTAACAGAAACCTAAAGGAATAAACTATGTAGGCACTACAGAAATGAAGACCACAGAAAAATACTGTATTGCAGTAAGTGGTGACAGTGAAGAAACCTTGAAGAAGCATTGTTCCCTTGCCAGTGTGACCATTTCTTTAGAACTATTGCATATTGAATTGCCAGTAATATATTACTTCTGCGTGCAAAATGGTATGTACGTTTACATAATTCTTAATGACACCAAAATAATTATCTGCAGGGCAATGAAATGTGTTCCCTGGCCATGAGCATGAGACCTTTGAAAAAGAGAAGAGCCCGAAAAGATTTCACAACTGAAGAAATTAACTGTCTTTTGAAAGGAGTCCAAAAAATGGGCAACCACTGGAATTTGATTTTGTGGTCTTATCCTTTCCAGAAAGGACGGACAAGTGCTGACCTTTCCAAGAAGTACTACAGGTTACAGGTGCAGGTACTCATCACTGAGTTTTCTACTGATGGCAAATGCTATGAGCCCAGTTTTCATAATTAACTCCTGAGCTGACTTGCAGAAATAAAGACAGGCTTTCAGAGTGTGCAGCATTGGGATTGTACCTTGTGTCAGTGCAGTGCCCATGGGAATGATCTCTGGTGTAATTCCATCAGAGCTGGTGCTTGGAGAGAGAGAACTAAAGGAAAGACCAGGGAGCCTTGGAACCTGCCACTGCCACCTGATAGGGTACAAAGAGAATGAGAGTGTCATTAAGGACTCTGAATTAATCCCTGTGTTTATCAGGAAGTTGTTCTCCTCTCTGCTCAGCCTCTGTTGTGATGCTGGTCTGTGAGAGCCTCTGCAGCAGTACCCTGTGGTTAATCCATGCATCCCTCACACAGGGAGCATTGCTCCTGTGCTTTGGAAACCATGGGAACAATTAAGTGACAAGCCTTTGTCTACTGAAAGCTGGTCTGTAATTGTGCAGTGGTTTGGGGCAACATTTATCTCAATTTTTTCTGTTTTATCTCCATTTTATAGATGAAAAAATCCACAAAGGATGTCAATAACATCATCTGAGAGTGCTTTGGTTTTCACTGCAGAATGTTCAAGAACAGCCTTTGTAACAGTGAGGTATTGCCAGAACAACTAGAGCCCTTGGAGAATTTAGTTGGCTTGGACTCCCATTTTTCAGTGACAACTGACAGAATTGTTGTGTATTGTAAATTTAATTTACCATAACTTGACAATTCCTTTAAGTAATGCTATCATAGGCAACAAAATCTCTGCCAGTAAAAATTACATTAATTTGGAACTTAATTTAACCTTCTTGAGCATTTGAATTATGCAACTTTTGAGTTAACTTTTTGTAGCTTGCTCTATACCACTTGTAAGAAAAGGATATATTGCTAAAATTAATACTTCATGTCTGAAACTGCTGTTAATGTTGTTGTGTCTGAATCTGTTTTCTCTTAATAAGTGAAAAGTTTAAAGCAGGTGGAATATTTTGTTATGCACTGAATATGCTGCATGTGCAGAAAAATGTCTCTGTGACAGAAAACACTGAATGTGTGGTTAAAGACTGCTGCACAGAGGAGGCAAATTGTTACAGAAATTCTGTACTCACTGTTGAACTGAGTAGGTACTGATCGAATTTGGCTTCTGTTAATAGTTGGACAGTTTTGTGGTGTATTTTTCAAGTAAGTGAGCACCATTTCTGCTAATTACACATTTTTATAGGAAGCTTTCCTGAAAGCTTTACTTGATTTTTCAGTGATAGCCTTAGTATTTCAGTTGGTTTTTTTCACTTGCTCTGATAAAGGAATGATGAATCAATAGTTAATTTATTATGGAAAAGGTTTCGTTATTTTATTAGCACTAGATTTTCACTATGATGTGGCTTAAATGCTTGAAAACAGGCAAGGTAACCAAAACCTGACAGACTTGCAATAAAGATGATGCCAGTGATGCAATCAGTACATCTTCCAATATTTTCAGCTGTTGCAGTTTGGGGTTTTTTATTATTAAAATATTGAAACATCTATGAAAGGTATCTCTGAGTGGAGCTGTTGCCAGTAGCAGGGTTGAGTATCAGTGGAACTATTGGCAGAGTGGGAGCCAAAAGGGCTCCCGAGGTAGAGTGTCCCCAAGGAGGATACTGGGGTCCCTTATGCACTCCAGGTGTTTTTTTTAGGGACTCCAGTCTAGTCCAGACAAGCTGTTATTTCATCCTTTCACTAAATGTACATCCACATTATCAAGGCCTGAAATTTGTCACAAGTGGCTAAAATATGAAGGTGTAAATCTTCACTTGCCACAAGGTGAGAATGTTGCAATACTGACAATTTGCCTCACCTTAAGTATAGTTCAGGTTGGAAAGGCCCTGTGGAGCCTTTGGTCTCCTCTTTGGAGCAGGGCTGAGGTCAAAGTTATTCAGGTTGTTCAGTGCCTTGTCAAGTTTTGAGATTCTTCAAGGAAGAAATTCCTGCTGCCTCTTGGGGCACTCTGCTGGTGCTTCACCTCCTCAGAAGGCGGGGGCTAGAACCACATCACTGGAACATCCTTTCTGGTGGGATCCAAAAGGGAAGTCATGAACCAGGAGCAGGCAGAAACATGAGGTGTGAATTTATGCAAGTCACTCTTTTGCTCTCCTTTGGATTGACTGTACAGTCTTGATCAATTTAATTTTCTTGCACGAATGCTTTGAAATCCACATGTACTAGGCATCACAAAACCAAAATTGCATGAGAATAGTTGATGTCACTTTTAGGCTGGTTGGGCCACCCAGGACAATATTTCAGCACTTTGAAAGGCTGGAATGACTGACAAACCACCCAGGAAAGTCTGTTTGTAAAAACACTGATGTGCTCTCATGGTTCTGTTGGACAAACAGAGGGTGTTAGGGGTGTGAGGATGGGGTGGTAATGATAGCTTCATCAGTCAGCAACAGTTTACACTGTGTGCTCATCCAGATCTGCTCCTGGCAGTGCCCAGCACTGGCGCTGCACTAACGGGAGCACGGCAGGGCAGGCACCGCGGCTGCAGGGAGGGATCGGGCCGAGTGCGAGGAGGTGCAGGGAGGTAGTGGGGTGGGTACCAGGGCAGGTGTCAGAGGATGCAGGGACGTACTGCGGCAGGAGAAGTATTGGGGCAGGTACCGAAGATCAGGAGAAGGTACCCAAGCAGGTGCCAGGGATGGATGGATGGATGCTGGCGGGGAGGTACCCGAGCAGGTGCCGGGCATGGATGGATGGATGCTG
>VXBU01001035.1:16021-56153 GCA_013400315.1 Bombycilla garrulus
GGGTCGGGACCGCGCTCGGGCCCCGCAGGCGGTGGCGGGGCCAGGGTGCAGCGCTGGTGGACCCGGGGGTGCCTAACGGGAGCCCTGCGGTGGCAGGGACGGGAGAACGGCGGTAAGGCAGAGCGGGAGAGCGGGGCCCGGGACCGCGGCTCTGCTGGACATCCGCGGGGGCGGCTCCGGCAACGGCGATCTCGTGTTTTTTTCGGCTTTTATTTCTAAAGAACGTTTTTAAAAAATACCTATGGTGGCAGAAATGCGTATATCGAATACAGCAATCAATTGTGATGAGAGTTAGCTGGAAAGTAATGTTATGCATTCTTGTAGGCTCTTACAAGAGAACTTTAAATGTTCCTGCCTGTGGTTTATAAATGATAAAAGCTCTTCTCTGGGGGGGTGGGATGCTTGTGGTGGTTTAGAGTGCAGTCGGCCTATGGCTGTGCCAGCCCTGCTGGTGCATAGCCCGCATGTACCGGGCTGTGCGTGCAGATGTGCTGAGCTCATGGTGCTGTCACGGCCGGCGCCCGCTCTATGCCTCGGGATAACGCGGCCGCTTTGCTGCTTCCCCAGGTCCTCCATCCTCAGCGAAGTCTCCACACGGTCCAGATCTAAATTGCCGTCGGGCAAGAATATTCTTGTTTTTGGTAAGTAGCACATGCAACTAGTTGTGTGTTGGTTTGTTGCTTTTTTTATTTGTAGAAACAAAGTGTGTTTCAAACAGTGATTGGAGCAAAGTGACACATGGGTTCGTTACAATTGGGTTATGTAATTTGATCTGTGGTCTTGTCTGTGCTTATAGATCTGCTTTCTCTTTGATTTCCACTGTTAGATTTATAGCCTGTTTAAAGTAATGATTGAGAATAATATGGTTCTTCCTTCTTATTGTTCTGATATAAGCTGTTTGATTTATCTGAAATACTTGAAAGAGGACAGTGAATAACTGTGATTCAGAAGTGTACAAGGATGCTTCTAATTAATTAAGCAAGTTGTGAAAAAATCTTTTCTGTGAAGTCAAATGTAATTCTGAAGGTGTCTTTTTTTCCTCTACCAACTTACTGGCAGGTGATGATGGTTCGGGCAAAACCACACTTATGGCTAAAATACAGGGAGCAGAACATGGCAAGAAAGGAAGAGGACTGGAATACTTGTATCTGAATATTCACGACGAAGACAGAGATGGTAAGTTCGTTTGAAATGCAATCTCTTTAATTAAGTAGCTGCCATGCTATTTTAATAGTTGTGGTTTGATGAGTGCATTCTGGGCTACGCCCCAGTAGCTGGCTCAGCGTGGTGCTGGGAGTTTTGGAGCTGTGTCCATTTCTGTGGAGGGAAAGGTTTCACAGTCAGTGTCCATTCTCCCCTGCCCCTCATACAGCCTGACCTGTGCCTGGGGCAGGGCAGCTCTGGGGATCCCTTCACTACTAAGGGAGATCCCCAGAGCTGATGGTGACTTTGTAGCAGCCGCAGTGGCGTTACTCTGGCTACTTTGTGACTAGAGAAAGGGAGAATTTCCATGAGAATTTCATGCTCAGCATGGGTTTCTGGGTGCAGGGACTTGGTGTTTCTCATAGGGGCAGTGTGTAGAATTTTGGTTAGCTATAACAGATGTTTTGTTTTAGTTGACTGAGTGAAGAACAGAACTTAAAGTCAGAATTAGTGTTTCCTTTTCTCAAGATGGAGCTGGTCTCTTGTCTTTTTGTTGTTGCTGCTGATCTCTTGTCTCTGCTGTACAGAGGGAGATTATGCCAAGAGACCATTTAAAAACAGGCCTCATGATCAGATTACTCTTATTGTTGGGAAGGTTGGGGACAGGAAGAGATGGGGAGTGAGTTTCTTATCTTTAATCCTAAATCTGCCTCTACTCATCTCATTTTGGGTAAGCTGCTAGACCTCCTTGGGTTGGTTTGTCTTTAGAAATGGGGAATGTAAGTCTTCCTATTCATGACTTCCTTCAGAGCTCAGAAGAGGGAAGCAGTGGTGGTGGTTCATCCCTGTTCCTGGGAAAAAACAGACTAGGAAGATCCTATAATGGTACTTTGAAACTGGAGATGCACTGAAGGCTTGCAGGAATGATGAAGTGCCATATGTGACTAGTTATGGAGATTGGGCCTGCACTCACATGGCAGGAAGCTGCCTTTGGTTACTAAGTTAGGTACAATGGAAGGGTGAGTATTGCCATATATTCCAGGGGCCTCCTTCCAATTCCTAAAAACCTTTTGGGCTGTAATTTTAAGTGCTGGGCCATTCTTGGCTTCTTCAGGTTCTGGGTGTAAATGCTTTTCCACAATGCACAATCTGCTTTAGTTCTGCACAAACACTTCAAGGGGGAAAAAGCCCCTGTGATTAGAAGGGCTGAGACAGCCTGTGTCATCAGGTGTCTTGCAAGCAGAAAAATGTTTTTTCTGCTATTGCAAGCAGCAAAATGGTTGCTGTGCTATTTTTCCTGGTGTTACCTATCAAACCTCAAGCATATCCCTACACTGGAAATATTTTGGGGCTATTCCTGAGTGGCTGAAAGTGATAAATATTTGAAGTGATTAGGAGAGGCCTGTCATAGGAACTCAGGGAGCACTAGCAGGGAAAAAAAAGAGATCTTTTTGACTGACTACAGGCTCAACTGGCCAGTTCAGGTCTTCATGCATCCTCTAATGGGTGTGTTAGGAGCTAATAATACATGCCTTTTTCCTTTCTGTCTTATTAGTGTCATCCACAGGCAAAATAAATAGCAAAGTAGGTCAGGACCTCCCAACAGGCAGAGATAACGCTCTTTCTTCTCTAGGACAGGTTTGGATTTGGTTTTTAAACTCTCTGTGTGCTTCAGATGAGTGTGTGCAGATTGGGGAGCAAAGCCTTTATAACTGACCCACAATTCTGGAAGCCATAAAGAAGCTCAGGGTAGGCATTCAGGATCTCAGGAGCAGATGAGTGGTTCTGAGGGTCTCTGCTTTTTGTTAGACTCCAGCCTACCCAAGGCCACCTCACAAGGATTTCCAAGGGTGCCAGATCAACACTGGCACCCCTGCAGTGAACTCTGCAGTGGAGTGAGATGATCTCAGCTTCTTTTCCAGGTGATAGAAGATTTATTTGCTCTCTTTGTCTTGTTCTTCTTCATTTCAGATAAGTTTACTCTGTCCAGGAGAAATATTTTCCTCATAGTGCTGAGTCATTCATTATCTACTTACCACTTCCCCTTGGAAACCTTAAGGAAAATCAGTGTTGTTGTTTCCTATGCCATGGTCTCCCTTCCCACTTCCTCTTCAAGGGATGTTTGAACCTGGCTGCTCCTACATCTAAAGTAGAATTTTTCTGGATTGCTGGGTGCAATCTTAGTTTACAGTTACTTTCCTTCTTAAGAACAGCTCAGCAATTAAATTATTCTTTTCAGTTTTTAGGAAGGTTTAGCAAATGACCAGGAAGCATCTCTGCCTTGCAGCCCCCCTGTGGCTCACAGATGTGCCCATGGACTGTGTGGTTTTCCCTGTCCCCTGCTGGTTTCTTGGCAGCTGGATGCACATGGGCACTGTGCTGTGTCCAGCTGCTCCAGCTCTGCCAGGTGTCACTGCTCAGTGTGACATGTGGGCTTTGGTCTCCAGGGCTAAGGGTCACTTACATTCTAAGTTGGCTGCTGAATCTCTGTCTGAAATGTCTCTTTCCTAGGGAAGATATACATAATATATATATTATTTTTTTTTCAAGATATATTTTATCGCTCTCCCAAATGCTGCCTAGGCCAAGGCATTTGCTCAAGAAGAGGTTTGGAGAGACCTGAGAAGCAATCCTGGGAAAGAGAGAGGATTCTCCTAAATCTGCAGCTACATTATCCTTGGAGCATATGGCTGCTCCTGCATACATGTCACCATAGTTTATCTGGATGAAAGCATTTATAGCACTGCCTGCAAACTTAGCTTGGAATATTAACTGATCTTGGAGCTTAGGCCCCAGAGTCCTCCATTAGTGGAATTCCTCAGGGAGTGTGGCAAGTTTCAGTTTTTTGCCTGTCTTTATGATGAACAGATGTTTTTTGTCTCTATTGGTTAGTCTGCTTTGGAGGACTGGGAATCTGAATTCATAGGAGGTAGAAGAGAAGCTGTGCATAATTTTCCTAAAGGATCTGTGTTTCAAGAGTAGCTTTCAGAGGCCCTTGCAGGGCTAAGGCAGAGTTACAGCAGGGATGTAGAGCAGACTGAATGGCCTACTCTGTGCTGTGTATGTCAGCTGGAGCCACAAGCACCCCAGGGACATTTCTGATCTGCCCAGACTGCAGATGCACCTCGGCTGTGCCCAGTGTGCAGGGAAGAAGAGCCATTCTGGGGTTGCATTATTACTTGTAACAAGATCAAGCAGTCTTGGGTTTTGCCTCAGGTTTGGACTGGCCTCAGCTATATCATATGCATATTCCAGCTGAACTGGTTTTTCCAGATTGAGCCAAGTCTTGCTGCTGCACTGGTTTTCTAATGGGAAAATTGAAATTGTCNTTTGGTCAACATCTTTAAAGTGGTTCTCCTGAAAGTTTTCTCCCGTTTTGCTTCTTTTCACAGCTTGAGCAAGGGGTATTCTAATTGCTACTGATACCATTTGAATAGATGCAGATGTAGTTGCAGTTCACAGAATCAGCTGTGTGCAATAAAATTCATCAAAGCTGGAAAATCTTTTTCAGGACTAAAGGGATAATGCAATATTGACAGGATTTAGAGATGTGATTTTATCTGATTTTGTAATAGCCTGTAATAAGTACCCCCTGCTTTTCTACAGGATCTGGTAATTGTTGGCTCTGTTTTTGTGTGTTGTGTCATGGCCAGTAAGAAGGACCCAGTTAATATTCATGACTAAGTAGGGGCTTGATATGCTGCTGACAAAGCTAAATTTACCATCAAGTCCGTATCAAATTTTGTGAGCCCAGTGCATATTTTTAAATGCGTTTTATGTTTTAGCTAATGTAAATCACAAGACGTTCCTCTGTTCTGTTAGAAAGGAGCAAAATCTTTCCTTTTCATGCAATGTCACATTTTTTTGCTAAAGTACCTTTTAGTGTGAGTCCAAGGCTTCCTAGAAGATTGATTTTGAGTAGTAGTTCCAGCTGCATTCTAGTTCCACCTGTATTCTAATTCCAGTCTGCATTCCACATGTTAAGCAAAAATTAAATCCTTAAGGGGAGCAAAGGTGCATAGCAAACAAAACAATTTTAACCTTAGATATTGGCTTTAAAACATGACTTAGGAGCAGTGAATTTGGATATTATTACTTTCTGTTAGTTGCCACAAGATGTGAAAGTCTTCTCGGCAGAGTATTCCCCACAGGAGAATCCATCAGTGCTGAGGAGAGCTGTAAACTTGCATAAACTATGGATAGATTTGTATTAGGTTTTCAAACCTTCCATTCATGCTCCAAGGAGACAGTTGTACATATACACAGTCCCTAACTATTAATAACCTTTAGGTCATAGAAAGCTCACGGGGTTTTTATTTACTGGGAGGCTGCTGCTTTAGGGCATGTACACAGGATGTTTTTGGAATGCAGAGTCCTGCACAGATGTTTCATTTACTGTTGTGTAATAGGAAACATGTAAATGTGTTCACATTGAGTCCTACCTTGCTCTTTGTTTTTCCAGACCTTCCCTAGACCTTCCATCTGTCCTCAGAGGTCTTTGGGAGCTTTACATTCAGACGTCCAGTGCTGTGGGAATCTTTGTGATGCCAGTGATTGGTGTCCTGGAGCGGGGCAAGGGAGGAGAACAGTGCTGGGTGTGCACAGGTGCATTTCTGAGCTCCACAGCTCCCTCACTGATCACTGGAGAGTGAATCGAGGGGTGCAGCTGGCAGCAAGAGGAGCTGCAAGTTCACAGCATAGCTGTTGGGCTTTTTGTGTGATGGCTGATGTTGGAATGTCTTAGGACAGCCCAACAGAACTTACAACAATGCTGAACATAGACTGCCCGTATGCAGCACCTTAAGTGATGAGATGTCTGAAACTGGGCTGCTCAGTGGTTTTGTCCAAGACCTGATTGAACAGGTAGGATGAATATATCTGTCATGTTTTCTTATTCCAGATTTCTTAGCCAAGCTTTTGCCTTTTTCTGGAGTCAAAAGGTGTGGATTCCTTCCTGGAATAAAGTTATAAATAGCCATAGTAGTTGGATTTATTTTGTGAAGCTGAAAGATTCAGGACACGGAAGTACAGTGAGGCAGGGTAATTAGGAAGCTCAGTAGCTGCTTTGAAAATCTGGGTTCAGCAGTGGCTGGTTTGCAGACCTGTGTGTTTCAGAAGTCACTGTGTATGTAGTGCAAGAGACTTGTTCCCTCTGGGTAGGTGTAGTAAAATAGGAAATACTTAGAGAGAGGTACTAGGAAGAGTCAAGAAGATAGGAACGATGGAGTTGTTCCTCTTCAGCAGGAAGTTCTGAGGATAATGTAATTGTTTCCTTCCTTTAATTATTTTCCTTTCTTTCTCTTTTTTTTTTTTTTTAATTTGGAAGATTTTGTTGTTCATGGTACCTGATACATGATTTCTGGAGGAAACCTCTTTTTCAGTTCTTATATTCTTGCCAGAAGTTCAGTTTTGGGGTAAAATGCCAGCTATCTGACCCAGCTGATCCCCCTCTACTCTGCCTTGCCTTCCAACGAAGCATCCAGCCACTATCAAAAACACTTGTGGGAGAAACACAAAAGCTGCAATACCAGGTCATTTCTCCAGTGCTCATTCTGTCAGGAGCCTGCAGAAGGAGCTGGTGTTAAGTCAGTGTGAATTAAGAGCAGGTGGCACAACCGTGTCAGGAAGTTCATCCTGTATTTGCTCCTCCCACTCCTCTGTTAGAAACTTAAGCTGCTTATTTCTGGTATCTTGTTTGCAGCTTATTTCTGCTGGGAGGTGTTTTGAGTGTGTGAAACCAGCTTATGTGTCTGGGAGGCCTCGAGGCAGTGTTTATCCCCTGCTGGGCTGGGGCAGGGCCACCCTTTGGGCCTGCACTTAGACATCCCCTGTGTTCTGAGTTCACTGTTCATGTTTCTAATGCAGACTGTTGTGCAGTGACCAGAAACTATCCTGTCCTGAATAAAAGCTCAAGAACAGAAATTATTTTATTAAAGGAAAATATTCTGAACGCAGAAATGAAAGCATTTTTGACTAATATAGGCATTAACACAGGAATCTGTCTTATAAACAAGTAGACAAAGTGTGCTGTGCTGGTAGCTGGGCCTGCTCCTTCCACTGAACAATGATGCTCTCACCTGGTCCCTCCCAGCCTGGCAAAGCAAACCCTGGCATCTGCTGGGTTCCGACTGTGCCTTTTCCTTTCAGATCACACTCGCTGCAATGTCTGGATCCTGGATGGAGACTTGTACCACAAAGGTCTACTGAAGTTTGCAGTTTCTGCTGAATCCCTGCAAGACACCATCGTGGTCTTTGTTGCAGATATGTCTAGACCTTGGACTGTTATGGAGTCTTTACAGAAGTGGGCCAGTGTCTTGCAAGAACACATTGATAAAATGAAAATTCCTCCAGAAGAGATGAGGCACATGGAGCAGAAGTGTAAGTCTTTGTGCAGCCATACATTGATGTTTTTTTAATTAGCTCTCACAACTTTTGATGGATTTCTTTGGGTCAGTGTTTTGAGAACAGGTTGGATAAAAATTGCAACTGCAACTCTAATTCAAATAGACAGTGTTAGGTTTAAAACAACTCTTCTGGTTTTGCTGTGCTGACAAAACATCAGGTGAATTATTGGTCTAGATCTTGAACAATAATGAGATTTTGATAATTTGTTTTTTTAAAAGGGCAATTTAAAAATAATAAAATGACAGATTCACTTTTTAAAAGACAGTGACAAAATTCAGTGATGAAGTGAACTCTCTGATTTGCTGTGATATCTCAGCCAGGTCCTATTCCCATCTGTGCTTGTCTTACAGAAGGCCTCTGTGCCCTTATTTTTCTGGTGGCTCTGGCTGTGAACCTGGTGCAGCTAATTGTGTCTCACTACAGCCATTCCTACCCTGTGACTTTTAGAATGTTGTATAAATTAACCTTCTTTCCTGGCATATCCATGGCAAGAAAGAATCTAGCGCTGGCAGGCAGTCATTGTTGCAGTATTGGATCCTGCAGCTGGTGTCCTAAAGTAGTGTTGAATATTTTTTGAGTTGTTGGGGTTTTTTTTTTCTGCTTTCATATTGAATTACTTTAAAATAAATTACTTTAAAATAAATTCCTTTAGTGGAAAAGACCATAGCAACTTACAGTCCATTCAGATGAAGTGGATTCAGACTGATCCTTTGTGGTGGCTGCTTTTCCTCTGGGCTGGTGGCTCTCTGTGCTAGAGTGTGAAACCCTTGCAAGTATGGTATGGTAATTCCCTACCAAGCAATGTGATCTGTTTGACCTGTGAGCATTGAGGTGTATTTGTATAGCTGATAATCCTTTCTGAATGTTAAATATTATGTTCCCAGAACCCTTATGCCTACAGCATACCAGCTGAGTTGCTCTGGGGGTTCCTTGCTAAGAGCTTGACTAATGTGAAGTCAGGTACATAATGTCAACTATGACCATTTAATTCAGGGTCAATTGGGATAAGTCATTATTTAAATAACACATATTTGAATAATTATTTTGGGGAAGATGTGAATGTTGCCTCCCTATTTAAGACAGCAGAGCAGATAAGGTGACTGTCAGGAATCAAGAACTGCAGAAAGGAGGTGTACTGGTAAAATGGCAATTACACCAATGATCTCTGGGGGTGTTTGAAGATGAAGAGTTGAAACACAATAATGTGTTTTCACAAATTGTGTCCTGTCCCATGCAAGCTTAATTAGTTTTAGATTGTCTACCTTTTTGCTTTTTTGGTCTGACATTTGGCTGAAAGATTTCCGAAGCTAAAAGATTTTTAAAAAATTAGTTTATCCAGATGTCTTTTGTCTAGGAATTATTTTCACAAGACTAAAATTTGTAATGATCAATAAAGACAGGGCACAAAAAAGCTAAAAGTGATTGTGAAACTTTAAAGAGTGTAAATATAGAATGATTGTCTCAGAAAAATAAACTTCATTTTCCCATTCAGGACCTTTGGGATTTATCCATTAAGTTGTAGTGTTTGCCAGGATTTCCACATTGCAGTTAAAGAGCATTCCAAGCCTGGGCATATTACTGTTGCTGCAACAACCAAACCTAATAATTGTGGATTGCTGTCTCAGTGGTGCTTCCAGTCAATGCATGTCCTGAGTGATGCAGCTGGTTTTGGTGGAGTTACCTTGCAGTTGAACAAAGCAGTTTGCTGGAACCTTGCTTTCATTTGCTGTGTTCAATGCAAAATTCGAAAAGAGCTACAAGTTTGGTAGATAAATCAGCACTCTGTAGTGGAAATTGATTTTAATGGCACATCATCACCTGGTGAGAGTTTTTTAAACATAATATGCCATTCCAAGTACTCAACCTTAGTGATGGGTGGGAGAATATTACAGATTTCCAGAGGAACTGTTGATTTTCTGGTTTCCTATTTTATGTGCTTCATCTTAGGGGTATTTCCTGTTGAAAAACCTTAAAGTAATTTTCACCACTTCTTTATTAAGAGTTGTTTTCCATACCATGTAGAAAATTATTCCTCATGTAGAACTATGTGGAGGAGATAATATTCATAGCTCACTAGAAAAAAAGGAAAAATAAAAGATTTTATGAGCTATTTGGGCGCACAACTTTATATCCATTAAATATGGATAATTTATATCCATTAAAAGCTTGAGAGTGGAGCTCAAATGAGACATGTGAGTCTCAAATGAGACTTTTTCTTACCTCCTGTGGGACGTAAGAAAAAGTACGAAATTGCCGTGTGTCAGAGAAATGTTTTAACTGCAGTGAGCTGCTTTATTACCTTGTGAGAGTGCAGTTTGTTCATCGAGGCATCTGACAGTGTCTGGGGTCCGGATTCACTTGGATTTCACAGGACTAAATTCTGGACGGAATGGGGGTTGAGTGGAAGCTTGGAGCAGTGTTTAAGAGCCTGTTGCTGACAGGCACTCCTGAGTTAAAGTGGTGCCTGTGTGTTCAGGGTGCTGTAGTCAGAGGTTTTTGCTCTGGCTGCTACCTTGGGTAACTCGGTGGTTGGTTGTTCAGAGCTGCCCCTGTTGGCTCCAGTATGTATCTCATTGGTCTGTGTCTGGCAGGGATTAATGCCAAGCCAGGTGCATCCCTGGGAATCCACACAGAGCTCAGTTCCACATGGAAGGGTTTTCTGTCTCTGTGTGTGAGGTGAGGCCTTGGTGCTGCTGCTGGGTCCCTGCTGACTCCTGGGGAGAGGGGGAGCTGGGAGTTGTGGCTCTCTGGGACTGTGCTCTTCATTCCAATTCAGCTGAAATTCATGAGGATAAAGTTCATGAGGATGAAGCCATCAGACTTCTGAAATTTCCATATTGCATTTGCTCTTGTTTACATTTCTGAAATTCTTAGAGCATCTTGTGTTTTCTCATGTTGTCAAGTTGTAGTGGTTTTCTTAATTTTTGTTGTGAGCTAGGATTAGGAGAAAGGAAGGCAGGCCTAAAAACTTAAGGAGTATAAAGGAAACCTTTATTAATAAGCCTAAAAGAATAATAAGATTTAGAATAAAACTTTTAGACCACTCCTCCTCCCCTCTCCTACAACTTCAATGTTTTTTCAACAATGTATGGAAGCTCTTCAGTCAGTCACTAACTTAAGAACAGTATTTTTTCAGTTCACTTTAGGGAGAGGAGCCTCCTCTTGTCATGCTATAGGGACTTCTCCACAAGAAAGAAAAAAAAAAAAAACCCAGTTCTCTTGTGGCTTCACTTCTTGCAAATGGCAGCCGCCTGGGAATCTCCAATCGTGAAACTCCTCCTATCTCTATAGTCTTCCCACAGTTGTGCTTCTGGGCCATGTCAAACTTATGAGGTATTATTTTTAGGGATGAACTGTTTAAAAGCAAAGGTTTTCCTCATCTATCTTTGAAGTCATCTCCATCTCTAGGAACAGAGGACTTCTTCCCTCGGGGCAAAGGGTCTTCATTACTCTCTTCTCTGTTCATACCTCTTATAAAATTACCTGTTTAGTCAGCACAAGTACCTTTGCTTATGTTCTATAATATTGAACACTCCACCCCCCATGTCTTTTCTCTGTGGTTTAAAGGGATCTTTAATATATTATAGTCCATCCCCATAGCTTATAAAAGAATTTGCAGCCTTTCACAGTGTCTCCTCTTTCTTTTTTCATCTGGAAATTGACTTCTACTTCATTGATTCTAGTATCTCCTCTCTATTCTTTTTCCTCTCACTCAAGGGAGGATTGAAAGTCTATAAGCTTTATGTGAGCATTGAAAGAGTTAAAATCTCACAGGGGGAATGCAGGGCTGCAGCCATGCTGGAGCTATGCCAAGATCTCAAGAGGCTTGGCTGCACTGAAGGCTAGGATCACAGGGGCCCAGGCCAGAATGGCTGTGGCAGCTCTGGGGAGGGGTGGGGGGTGTGGCCAGGATCTTATCAGTCACTCTGGCCTTAGCTGTAGCACTTATTATTGATGGCCACCCCTCCTCCCTGCCAGGACGTTGCCCGCTTCCCAGGCAGAGGAGCAGGCTCACAGCCCTTCTTACCTGCTCACGAGCCAAAAGAGAAAAGGAAAATTCACAAAGTCGGACTAAGTCCTCCAGTTGGTTTCTCAGGCTATCAGTACCTAAACCAGCCTCCAATTGGTCCCATCAGATCACAGAGGAAGTTCTCAGAGAGAAGACTTCCATGGGTGCCCTCTTCTCTCCCTACCAAAGTGCCAAGTAATGCCAAACCAGAACACATGTGTTACTCTTTTCAGGAGAGGCGTTTTTTCCCCAAATTTGATAGGGATTATGCTCCCAAGTATCTCAGTAAAGAAAATATTACTTTGCTTTGCTATGAACAAAACCCAGGAAAGGAATCCTGTCTGATTGATTGTAATACTGGGGTAAATTGAGAGCTGTATTGTCAAATAGTCTTTTCTGTGTGATTAAGTCAGAGAGGCTCATCTGAACCATTGTGGCAGATGCAGATGGTGTTCTTTAAACTGCCCTAATACACTTTGCCTCAATAGTAAATAGTCATGGGAAAGCTAATAAAGTAAAAAGGTGCTACAAAAAACTCCTTTTCCAATTAAATGCTTTTGGTCAGATAATAAACACATGGAATGTGCAGAATGTATGATGGAATTTTGATTTGCTCTAGCTGACTAAGAAACAGTCCTGGAGGAAGCATCCTTTGGAGCGCTGCTGTTTCCTCTCCACAAGAAGGCACTGCCTCCCCATGTTAAAAACAACTGCATTTTGTTTTCATTTGTTTGTATTTTCTTGCACCCTGGCATATATTGAATTGGTGTTTGGAAGTCTTACGGTCTATATTTAGTTTGGAGTTTTTAGGCTTTTCTCTGGAATGGAGCTCTCCTCCACGAGGATCACACAATTTTATATTTCAGCTGACACTGTAGATTTTGGAGCTTTAAACAGAAGAGCTTTCTGAATTTTTTCCTTCCATGCACCCATACCATTTCAGGAATGGCCCCTGTTTTGAAAAGGTACCATGACTTCTTTTTGCAAGTTTTGTATAAGAAACTTTCATGAAGGTTTTATCACTTCCTAAAGCTCAAGAGGCCTGCATTGCAGTTCCTTCCCTGGCACATGGAGGGTGTTCTGAGCAGCCTCTCTGTGTGGCTGGGCTGGAGACTGGGGGCTTTTCCGAGGAGTTTTCCTCACTGTCCCTACTGCTCCCATTGTTTCTAAAATAAAGTAGTCTTTGTGGGAGCAGATCATGGAGTTTGCTTGGCTCTTTCTGTGGGGGTTCCTCATGGCTGACAGGGGAGGAGGAGGGCCTGGGTTTCAGGGCAGCATGTGCCTCGAGCAGCCACATCCAGGACACAGATTTAGCTGGTCTGTGGCTTTGGTCTTGAATAAAAGATATTAAAGTGTAGATTACAGCCCAGATTTCATAAAGCTCACAGTGCATTTCCAAAATGGCCTTAATACTGTTCTTTAGGTGCTTCAGTATTGGATAGTATTCATGATTATTGGAACACTCTCTGTTGCCATAAAATTAAAATACTGAAAACATAAAAAGCATCAAGTTTCCTCTGGACCCCACTGTAGTTTTCCAGAATACAGCTGAGTCTCTTCAGGTAGCCTGCAGATGCCCTTGAGTCTGTGTTTATGCAGGTAGGTTTTATATTTCTAGCATTGGATGTCTGCAACAGAAATTTAGAGTAATAGGAAGTAAAGTAATTGTAAGAAAGAGTGGCTGTTTCAGGTTGGTGTTTTCAGTGTACATTTATATTTTCACAATGCTTTCTTCCACAATAGGTACAAATTGCAGGGTATAGGCTGTGTTGCTAAACCACATTTATGTTTTCTGTTGTCAACTGCCCTATAGTGACATGTTCAGAAATACGCATTTTTGCAGATAATTGTGATTATTTATAATGGCTCCAGTTCCCACTTGATTTACCTTCCTGTAAGTTTTGATGGAGGAGTATTGTGGTGTTGGAAAGGTCAACAAGGCTTAACTAAATAAAAATTAAAAAAAAAAAAAAACACCTTTCAGATTTCTAGTTAGCTGTAGATTAATTATGGTTTAAAAAGGACTAGTTCCTTTGTTGTAGCTTAAGAATCTCTCTCTTTTAATAGTTATAAAGGAGTTTCAGGAGTATGTAGAACCTGAAGAAGGCTACCAAGGATCACCCCAGAGGAGAGGTCCCTCGTCTGGCCAGGAGGATGAGCACATTTCCCTGCCCCTTGGAGACAACGTGCTGACTCACAACCTGGGCATTCCCGTGCTAGTGGTGTGCACAAAAGTGAGGCTCTGCTTTTCTTTGCTGCTGTGCAAGGGTTTCATCACTTCTCTGTTAAAGGCATGCTTTCTACAGATATGCAAAATGAATTCTGGATCAGCTGTGGAGGGATTTGTTTTACAAGTGAGCTTCTGCCATCAACATCAATTTCTACTTTCATGGAATAGTAATAACTTTATCAATTATATGTTAATTACTTTAGCATTTGGTTTATCAGTGCTATTTTAGAACCAGAGACTCAAAGTAAATGTGATGGGAGTATGTAAGTTTAAGGAAGGTATTTTAAGATGTGCTGGGATTGAATGCCTGGGTTTTTCTGGTTTGTTTTGCTGCCTCTCCCAGTGTGATGCAGTGAGTGTCTTGGAGAAGGAGCATGACTACAGGGAAGAACACTTCGACTTCATTCAGTCACACATCCGCAGATTCTGCTTACAGTGTATCCTTTTCTGTGCTGAGGAGTTGTCTCTAATCTGGAAGCAAAAAGAGATGTGTTCATGTTGAATTGCACATAACATTAATCCAAGAAATTGCTATGCAAGATTGGTTGGTATTTAGTTATTGGTTAGGGTATGTGCTACACATACCTAACTTTAGGTAGGTATGTGTAGCATTTGTTTTTTCAAAAATGTTGACATATGTATAAAATATTTTATAGTTTTTAAATTGTGCATGGGATTTGGACCTTTTGTTCCTTTACAAAGGGTTGGCCTTACATTTTGTGATGTGTTCTTTCTTGGTTTTCACCGCATAATTTGCAATTTCCGTATAAGCCTGAGATCTCATCTGTGTATTAAGTTTTTTACTTCTTCCAGGTGAAGTAGGATGCAATTTCCATGTAAGCCTGGGAGGATGGATAACTTTTGTGTATGTCAAAGAGTGCCATGAGCCTTGCCCTATTATGTCCCCTCCCCTCCTGCATATTAAATATCTTTAGTTTTGCCTTGAACTACTGCTCAAAGCTAAATCTAGTAGCTATAAATCTATTAACTCCTTTGCTGAAATTCTTAGTATAATTTAGAAATCGTATCTTACATAATTTTCCTTAACTAGAAACCCAGATGGGGCTGCCTTGATTTATACATCAGTTAAGGAGGAGAAGAACCTTGACCTGTTGTATAAGTACATTGTACATAAAACCTACGGTTTCCAGTTTACCACGCCTGCCTTAGTGGTAGAGAAGGATGCAGTTTTTATGTGAGTCACTGGGACAAGCAGCACAGTGTCAGAGGGTTTTTTTTAAGCACTGTGCTGCATGTAACGTGGATATAAAAATAAATTGAACGATTTGTTGTTCAAAAGCTTAGTGTGCAAGTCTTGTGGAATCCCAAATTTAAACACCGACTTAGTGCATATTACTTGACTCTGACTATACCATTCCAGTTTTTGTGTCCTTGGAATTTAGCTGAGAATTATGGCTGATCTGTAAGAAAATAGTCTTATTTAAATAGAGGGCAGTAAATAAATCGTCTCCGTAGAACTTGCAGAAAAGGCAAAGCTTTATTCTTTTTTACAGACCTGCTGGTTGGGACAATGAGAAGAAAATTGCCATTTTACATGAAAATTTCACAACAGTAAAACCAGAAGATGCATATGAGGACTTCATTGTAAAACCTCCTGTAAGAAAGGTAAAAAGAGGTTATTTCTTTTTCTGTATCCCAAGAAATAAGTAGAGTTTGCTTGAATGGCTGCTAATGACTATTAATATTGAAGAACTCCAATATAAGTGTAACCTTTTTTTTAAATCTAAATACATGAAACATCAAGCTTTCGTTTATTAGTTATTTAAAATACTGCAAGCAAACCCAGAAACCATTCAACTTTTTGAATGAAAGACAGTCCAGGAATGGCTATTTAACATTTACCATTTTAGCATGCATGGGGAAGAAACACACCAAGAAAATGGAGAATTGTTTTGTAGGATATTTTCATTTGTACTCACATGGCTCTGACAGGTTGCCATGCAAAGGCAAAGCAAGGTCACCTCAGGTCTTTGAAGAGATGAGATCAATATCCAAACTTAAACAGAGGAATGTGGCTACTTACCAAGTGCTCATCTCTATAGGACAGTGCTCACAGGCTGGCATCACTGTTCGTCTGCTCCAGTATTTTTTATTGTACAGTATTTTTAATGGCAACTTTTTTAATGTTACTGTTGTTTTAAATGTGAAAGAACAATTTTAAAAAAAGGTGAACAATAATATTAAAGATTTGCCTCTCTCTCTTCCCTTTTGATCACCAAACCATAAAAAACAGTTACGGTAACTTCAGTTTTTATTTATAACAACAAAATGTTCTATTCAACAGTTAGTCCATGATAAAGAGCTAGCAGCAGAAGATGAGCAAGTATTTCTTATGAAACAGCAGGTAAGAATGGAAGAATGAAGATAAGTCTTTACTATGTACTATTTCACTTTAATTTCTTCCTTGTTATTGCCTTTAGTTTTTCATTCCTTGTTTAATTCACCAGGTAGCTGTTTCTCCTTTGCAAATTCAGATGTAGTTGTGAAGTAAGACCTTATTCTAAAAAATGCAAGTGGGAAATATGGTCACTTACCTTGGCAAGTTGAAGGGAACATATGCTGAGAACAGAAGGGATTTACATGTCAGAGAAGAAGAGGAAGAACTTTGTATTTCACCACAAAATTGTATTGATCTGTAAAATATAAATACATTTAAAACCTGACATCTGAGCATTGCAGGTTCCTTACAGCCAGAGGCTTGAAAGAGGCTTTAAGATGTCAAATCTGGCTATGCTGTAACCTTTTTTTTTTTTTTATTACTCTGTAGTTTAAAAAATATAACAATACTTCCCTATTCAGCTGATTATAAATGTCCTGGAAGTTTCAGATGGGGGTGTGTGTGGTTCTAGCTTTGAGTTCTGGACTGGCGGTGTGAGACAGAGGCCCAAAACTCATTTACTCCTTGCAGAAAGTCCTCTAGAGGCAGAGTGGAGAAGTATGGAAATATAATAGAGGAATCCTGTTAATATCAGGAAAAAGATCAAATAAATTTATGGTTACTCAGCTTCACTGTATTTTATTCCTCTGTATTCTTTGAAATATATTTAATATGCTTAATATGTTGTTTTTGCAGTCATTCCTTGCCAAACAACCAGTAACGCCTACAAGAACATCAGTAAGTAGATCCAAGGAAAAGAGTAGGAGGTGTTTTGTTTCCTTCAAGGGAAAAGAGAATGATTCTAACCTGCAGAGGACCATTTTTTATATTTAAATGTAACCTATATAATTTCCCCAAACTGCAGAAAGGAAATAAATAATGAGGCAGTATTTTAAAATGTTGTTTATAAATTCACAGTGGAAACATTGGGTTATTAAACGGAAAATTTCCTGCAGTGATTGAGCTTTTTCTGTAGCTGTGGCACATCCCCGCAGTAACTGATGTTGTGGGTGCCTGTTTGTTTTCTTCCTCCACTTAGCCATTACTACAGTGCCAATAGAAAGGCTGAAAAAGTATGTGATGTTAAACTTGCTTAACGTTTAATCCGTTGAAGTTCTTCTCTGATTTGTGTGATTTGGACTTTTTAAGGAATCTCCTGCAAGAGGCCCTGCAGGATCCCCAAGAACTCAAGGCAGAACTGGTCCGGCCAATGTACCCAGTGCCTCACCAATCACATCAGTTAAGAAACCAGATCCAAATATTAAAAGTATGAACATTTTACTGTTCTATCATGTGTTATTTCCCTTAAAGTGAATCCTCTTCTGAAGAAAGATTTGGGGATTTATTCACTAATGGTATAGTTAGTTTAATAACACAAAAGTATTTATGACATAACTTTGGATTTATTTTTTTTATTTTCTGGTAGAGTTCTGTTACTGCAAAGCAGTCAGACTGATGTCAAATGCATTCTAATTTTCTTAAATTGCCTCAATACATTTATTATGCATCAGTTGGATTATTAGAGTGGAGACTGCTCTAAAGTACAAACAGTTTAATACTTCATATCACTTATTCTGGAATCCACAGTAAACCCTGTTCCACTAAACTCTCTCTTGAACGTCATTTGCTGTAGCAGATGGAGTCACTTGGAAATGTGATTTTTCCCTGAGATGCAGCTCAATGGTATTGAGGAGTTTCTTTCCCCTCTGGGCATTAAGAAGGTCTGCAAGGCCAGTGTTGTTTTTTCTTGTGCACTGTAGGGCCATGCCTCACTTCCAGGGGGTAAAATGCCCTTCTGGATCCTTTCTCTTTATGGAATTGCCATGTTTTGATTTGTTAAAAGCAGTGGGGCATGAAAGGCTGCACTAGAACAGTCTTTGAATTTCATGTCCATACTTAATAATCTTGCTCTTGGCTTTTACATTTACTAAAAACTTAAAATATACAAATATTTAAATTAAAATTTCATTACACTCCCCCATCATTCCAGAAAAGCAGGAATGTGCATTTAGCCATCTCTGCCTATGCCAAGGTGTGCAGAGAACTGGGGTCTTCAAAATGAGCAAGGACAGAATTTCTCAGAGCTGAGGTTTATTTGCTTGATTAGCAAGAGTTTTGTATGTATGTGAAAACAGGTTATAATTTAGCAGCTCTCAGTCTTCTGTGTGATCTATATTTGTTTTTTTCCTTTAGATAATGCTGCAAGTGAAGGTGTCTTGGCTAGTTTCTTTAACAGTCTCTTGAGCAAAAAGACTGGCTCTCCTGGAAGTCCTGGCACTGGAGGAGTGCAAAGTACAGCCAAGAAATCAGGTATTGGACTTGTTATTACCGCTTGTTTGTAATAGTTTATTTGGCTCCTTGGTCCATGGATGTGTCTCTTACACTCTTCAGGAAAGTGACAGACCTTGATAGATGACAGTACCAAAATGTCTTTGAAAGAAGAACTAAGCTACTGCGACTTTACAACTCTAGGGCTTCTGCTAAGCCTGATATAATGTAATTCTTTCACTGCTGGGATTTCAGTGACATTTGAGTCTTGATCCTATGCTGAAAGTGCTGATTTCTTCTTCAACTTTCTTTTCTTGATGCTTTGTTGTTGCAAAGGAGACAGTTTTTTGGGTTTGGACTGGAGTTAGTAGTGAAACTGTTTGAATCTCCCCAGAGTACAGCTGAAGTGAATTACTGCTTTTGACAGCTTGAAGTTGTTCGCTCATTAATTATTTAGTATTTTATTGTGATCCAACACGGCTAATAACACTGACAAATGGGTGCCTTCTGTGTGTGTGCTGTGACTGCACTGTGGGAGATCTTGCTGATAAATAATGCAGCAGTTCAGTGAAAATGAAAAAAAATCCGTCAGAGTGGTTGGTACCCACTCAGACCTTGGTGTGAAATGCACTGACCACCTGACAGACTGAATTTACTGCTTTGATTCTTTGACCGTTTCTGTTCAATACTGGCGTTCCCATCACACTGAATGTTCAGGAGCTTTCCTTCCAGAATTCTTTCACCATTAAATTATTGATAGATACACTACTTCTGATCCCAAGCTTGTGCAATCTTGTGCATATTAATGGTGATGCCAAACCCACAGTTCCTCATGCTGAGAGGAGAAGATAAGGCCCAGACATTCCAAACTGAAAATGAGGAATATCTGCTGCCAGCCACATTGATGGTTCTGTCAGTCAGAGAGCCAAGGCAGTTGGAGTCTGGGTGTTTTTTAATGTCTTTTTAATTGGGAAGATTTATATATGACATTTCATGTTCTAACAGCTCAAAAATACCTAGGGTTGGACTTACAGCAAGTCAGGTGTAGTTTTTTAAAGTGTGCTTTGTTTCAAGATGATGAATTCTGTAATTTTGTCTTTATTAAATTTATTTATTGTGAAGATAACAACAAATGAGGTTTGTATTATACATTATTTTCATAATAATATTGTTTCCATGGTTCAGAAATGCTGAACAAATTCTTTCATAATCCAGAATGCCCTCTTCAGTTAAACACAGAAAGGTGTTCCCTGTTTCATCAAATGCAGCCTCATGTTTTACTCACTACAAGATCAAAATACCATTTATAGAAATAGAAGTAGAAATATTTTTAGATGTTATTTCATCCGTGCTTTTTATCTGATGCAAAGTCAGTCAGGGGGTACCTGGCTAGTGATGAAAGAGCAAACAAATTCAGAAATAAAACCTGTAGTGTCACCTCTCCAGGAAGCCTATTCCAGTACTTTTTTCTCAGTTATTTTGTTCCCTTGCCCAGTGTTTCTGAATCTTAGTACTCTTGGTCTTGTTTGGGTGGTGATGGAGCTCAGTGTAGCCCCTTTGTGTTTGCAGCAGTGTTTGGGTTTGAAAGCTCTTCCCCTCTGACTTGTGTGTGGCCTGCAAGAACAGATTTGTGTGCAGGCCATGTTGTTTGGCTGTAACAGTTCTGTCCCCTTGGCACTTTGCTCACCCTGTTTGCTTTGTGCTCAGAAACAGCTGGGACTGGCAGACAAGGCTCTGCCTGCCCTGAGAAGGGTGAGCTGATGCATGCTACAGATGTGTTCTGTTTACATCTCTAAGGGGGACAGGGGGTTGTTTTCATCTGTGTGACACTGAGCAGGATTTTTTTGTAACATCTCAGCCAGTTTAATACATTTTCTGCTTCCTGGTAGGAGGATTTCTAGTTTGTATCAAATTTCCTCAGTGTCTCAAAAGCTTATGTGCTTACTTAATCATTGTTTTCCATTCTGTCATCACATACCACTTTGGTAATTTATGTAAATAAGTTTTTCCCTCCAGTCCTATCTTTCCAAATCCTGTGTTGTCTCTTCAGGCACACTTACCTACATATCTGCTCTCTTTAACAGCCGGACACGGTAGATTGCTGAATAAAAGTACTGACCAGTGCTATGGATAACTAATGGGTTATTTTATGTATTAAAATCCGTTAATTTTCTCTAACATATCAAGGCTTTCTTTTTTTTTAAAGTTTATTTCTATGAAGGTGATGTGAGATGTGATATTGACCACTTCTCCCTTCTCCACAGGACCTGTTATCCTTTCATAGAAATGTGGGTGGCTTGGCAGAACTTGTCAGAACAGACCCTGTTGGTTTTTGTGCTGGTAGGCTGTTCTAAGTACCTAAAACATAAGTGCAATTTCTGGAAAAACTGTAATGGCTGTACTCTTCACTCTTTCAGTCTTCTAGAACACTCTGTGCCTTCCAGGACTTTGCAAAGATAACAAGCTTTTTTGCCTTTTTTTTCCTTGTGTCAGGATTAACTTCTAATTGTAATAGATAATTTCTCTCCTGAAACATGTAGGGACAGCAATCATACATCCTTCCTTAACTTCCTTCATTTTGATAGACTAAATTAGGCAGGTTCTCTTCTGTCTCCTGCTAGAGGATGAGCTCTTTTTTTCCCACTAGTTTCTTCGTTGATTCCCATTATTGGCTTATTCTTGTCCTGAACATGAATGATCAGAATATTGTACTCAGCTCTGCAGATGTACCTCATTGTAGTGCCTGCTTCAGCAGTTCTCTTTCTTGGTTGAAAGTGGTTCTCCTGAATGATCTCAAGGTTGGCTTTTCTTGGCTACATTGAGTTGGCCACTCCCATTCCTTTCCTGACTTTGAGAACAGAACAGTGGGCTTTCACTCACAGGAGAAGGTGCCTGCTGTGCTCACACCTTACATGAACCACTGTAAGATTAAACTGTGCTGAGAAGGTAAGGGCTCCTCATGCTGCTCTCTGAAAAGCTCGTGTTTGGGTTTGTGAGGTACCTGGTGTTGGTGAAAACAGAAGACCTATTCCTTTGTGGAAGAGTTGAACAGAACATCTTGGAAAAAGCATTATTTCCAGTAGCACCCTCTGTGCAAGTAGATGTGCTAAAATTTTCTTCGTAGGCATTTCAAATGTCTAATCTGTTTAAAAAGCCTGATGTTTTCAGAAGGTTGATGACAAAAATATTTAGCTTTAAAGAGACCATCTGTTTCTCTCATAGCTAGGAATAGCTTGAGGTTGAAATGTTGAGATTCTGTCCCAGGATGAGAGTGACATTGTGGGTCTCAACAATACTGGTCAGCCCCATTGATGGATTAGTTTCTACTGTGACAATTCTTACCTGAGAGAAATCTCTCCTCTGGGCAGTGTCATGTCCATTTTTCCTGCTATGCAGTGCTTCTTTGCCTTTTTTTTCTGGACTTTCTTTGATGTCTAGACCATGATATTCCAAAAAACTTCAGTTGGTTATTTCTACAATAACCAATTATGGTGGATTATTTTTCTGCATCTTAACTTCTATTGTCACACAGTTATTTCATTTATATTTACAAGAAAATTCTTACAAATTCTAAGGCTGCCCTCCCTCTCTATTCCTGTACAGAGGATAAAGAACTCTGGTTCCCTGCTCTCATTCTGACCTAGCAAGGAGAATTAATTGTACATAACTGGGGGCATATAATTGTCCAGAACACATCTCACTGAATGAGACCATCACTCCTTGACAAATCTGTAGGGAAACTGAAGGCAAGTGTCACTCTCATTCATAATTGAGTGGAAACTCCTATTTTCTTAAAAACAGCTCCTTGTATTTCTTCTCCTTTGGAACGTGCTCCCCATGGTGTTAAAGGGGAGTGTGTTCTTGTGCATTGAGAGAGTTTTTCCTGTCCACGCGAGATATTTGCAGGACACCTGCTTGGGATTATTTTGGAGCCTTAAGGAGTCAGTTCATCCAGCATTAAAAATAAAAAATAAAAAATTAAAAAAAAAAAAACAAAAACAAAAAAACAACATAGATTTTGTTTAGATCTGCTCATTTAAGTGAGGATTTTGTGTGACCTATATTGTCTATGGAGTTAGGCTTTAAGTCCCATGTGCCATTAGTCTACATGTGAAGTGTTTTGTATTTTAAGTTCTGTTAGAGTACATTAATTAATGTACTAATTCCTAAATTTTGCTTAAATACTCCTGCTTTGAGGAGATGCTGTGTAAAGTGCTGTGGTTTATGACTAGTGCTTAGGTCTAAAACCTTCCTAGTGAATAAAGGTAACCTTTTAACTTGGTTATGTCTTTGTACTTTGAAAAAAAAACATTTGAATCTCTAGTAGTCAAATCTTGCCTTCTTAATGTTTTCAGCATGTACCCTGGAAAAAATCCACCTAATATTTCACACACATTTGAGCTGGAAAACAGATGCTTGTTAAATTCTTTGGCTATGTAAGGAAGCTGTTCATGGTTATATAATCTACTTTTTTTCTAAAAATATAACTTTTTAATCTTAAATGCTTGTATGCTCCATGCATTAGGATATATTGTTCCAGTTTTGGTGATGAATTTGTCTGTGGGTTTATAATTTTCAGAAACACTGAAGTAAGCTGATGTTTCAGTTAGGGAATTGTTAAACAGTTTTGAGTGAAATATAGAAATGTAAGATATACCTTTCCACTAAATACTTCAGGGTGTCTGGTTCCAGTTGAAGAAGTCCTTTGAAAAGACTGCTTGGAGATATTACATGAATATGCAATTCCTGTCCCCTTTTTAAGGGAAGCATTGGCTGCAGATATGAGAATTCTTCCTGTTAGTTGTTTCATATTCAAATGCAGTGAGTACAGATGTGACCAAATAAATGGGATTTTTTTTTTTTTCGCAGGTGTCCTGCATACCTTGCTGTTTAAAAGTTGGGTTTAAATAAAGTCCTTGCTATCAGTGCTAGTAATAGTATTGTATATGGTTGATTTTTACAGAAAATTCTAAATATGACTATTTTTAAATGTTAGTTGCTATAAACTTAACTGGTGGTGTTGTGCTTTTTGCTGCTCTGGAGTTCAGCATTTCATCTCTTTAAAGTGAATCAAACCTGAGTATCAGTTTTTACACAACAAATACCCTGCATTGTGCCAGGCTCTGTGGCCTTGGGGACATTAAGAAATAAATAATATATTGTCATCTAAAGGTGATTTATTGAGCACTTGTGCGTCTTTGCCAAAACATTTCATTGAAACTCTACTGCTTTGTGTCCTTTTTCTCGCCAGGACAGAAGACAGTTTTGGCAAATGCTCAGGAGGAGCTGGACAGGATCACTCGAAAGCCTGACCCCATGGTAACAACAAACTCTCCTCCAACAGAGAACGAGGCTTGATAGGCAGAACAATGCAGATGTAAATGACCAAATAACTATGTATAGTGATCTGATAAGACCAGGAATTTTCTGCTATGGCAGATGCTACCAGTTTTCTTGGGGCAGGGGAAATGAGCTTACTACATCATTGCCTTGTCCCAGTAAAAAGTGCACATTCAGGAAGTTTGCATATAAAATCCCTCTGTATAAGATAACCATTTAGAGTTTATATAGGGCAATTCTTTTGGTTTAGAGGTAAAGCAGGTGCAGCTGCATTTCCTGTTGTGAAGAACACAGAGACGCAAAATGGAGAATTCTCTTAAAAGTACTACTGACTGCACACGAGGCAAGAAAGAGAACTGAAACCCTCTTTCAGAGTTACTGGAATTGGCTACTTGTATGTTTGCAATGAATTATATTCTTGGAGTGGTGGTGGTGGAACAACATTAATTGGGGGAAAGAAGCCAAGGTGGGGAATGGAGCCCTTAAAGGGGAAACGGATTTGGGACAGCTAGAAACCAGAATGTTGGATTGACTGGAGAGGAGCAACGTTGTCAAATCCTGTGTTTCACAAGGGGTAAATAGTCACTGTTTTTAAAAGACTACTTTACATTGGAGAATTCCAGGCCAAACACTAAGAACCATGGGAATTTATTCTTGTTATACATCTTGTTTTAGTTTTTAAAGAAGTCTTAAGAGTGTGGATGCCCTTTCTGGTGTAGCTGACAAAGGGAGAAACTAAACTTGTTTAGCTCCAAGTGCCTGGCACAGTGTGTGATGTGTCTTTAGAAGGTGCTTGAACTTATTGTGCACTGTAGTACAGTCACTGTTTGGTTTTATTTGAAAAACAGTAGTTTGGTAATTTGTATTTAATTTTAAATCCTGTTTTCTGATAGCTTCTGCCTTTTTTATGCCAAGAGGCTGGCCTATGAAGAATGGTGGGGGACGGATCATTTTCCCATAATGAAATGTGCTACAGAACACTCAGTATTTTTTTCTTACTTTTTTTGTAACTAAATATTAGCTACCAAGCTAAAATGGATTCCTGCCTTACACCTATGGAGGTTTTTAAAAAAAAAAAACTTTCAAGGTCCTAGTTCCACCCACATCTGCTGCAGGTGCAGCCAGATCCAATTCTGAAGGTAACCTAAAAAGTATGAATGTGTGCACGATCCTGAAGAAGTTGGTTTGTGTTTTCTTTCATGTAGCATTTCATTTGTAAAGATGGGTTGTGGTTGTCCCCGTTGCTCTAAGGGAGCCCTGTCCATGGTCACATAAACTCTTGTTCTGTACAAACAAACACAACTGCAGTGGTTACTGAAGTAGCACTTTGATTTTATACATGGTAGGCTTGTTTTACATGGAAACACTATCAGAAATTAAAGATACCAAGCATATTCTGTGCTCTTAATGCTGAAGGGAAAAACCACAATTTGAATTATACAGAGTTTACTTTTTATTGATATGAACTTGTTGTACTAAATCTGATGTCTGGATATAACTTCCCTAATATATATTGTTACTTAAATATACAGAATTAGACTGACCACTAACACAGTGCTGGGTGTTAACCTCAACTCCTCTGTTACAGCAAGAGACTGTTCATGCAAGTCTGTCTAGACATGTAGAAAGCTAAGAGTATTTACTTGCCTCTTTGACAAACATTAACATGAGTATGTTACTTGTGCCAGTTTTTTGTTGAAANAAATTGTATGACCTGAAGTTATATTGTTGTCTATATAACGAACTAAGACTGTGGCTGGCTGATGGTGATGTGAATGCACTTCCTGGTGTAGGGGGTGCCAGTTGCAAGTTACCACACCAGAAGTAATTACACGCTGTCTTCCTGATACTGAGAAGTGAGATTGGAGACTAAACCATCAAAAATTGGACAGGAAAACTGACATGTGTGATTGTAATAGCATAGTTTGAAAACCTCAGTCTGAAACTGCCTTTTTTGTAATCTAACCTGATAAGCACTTTCCTAGCAATATGGCTAAAACTTAGAATTGAAATATTTTCCAGATGTATAAAAATGTTGAGTATACTAAAACTGATCAAAACTCTTACAAAACTTACTGATAACTTACCAGCTTTGCAGAAAGACAAAACAGGGAGAGATTTCCAGTTTCTAATTGCAAGTGAATGCACCTAGTTTACTGAAGAGAGGCCAAAGTCTGCTGGCTTTGGTGAGCTGCACAGTTGTTATTTTGGTGTCTTCAGGCATTGGAACCAAAGGCCAAATGCAAACAGCCTTTACATTTTCAAATGAAACTTCATTTTATTTGCAGATACACTTGTATGGTAGACTGTTTAAACTATTATATGCCTATATTTATATGCATTATAGTGACTGCATCTACTGTTCATGTTTGAACTAAGAAAAAAAAGATGAAAGCATTCAACTTGAAGCAAATAGAAAACTTTTAAGATTGGCCCACCATAAAAATGCTGTGGTAATGCTGCTTGATTTTAAGTTTGCACTTTTTTATTGGCATTTAAAAAAAAAACTGTTAAAACTGAACAGAATTTCGTATTTTATTTAATTTAACTACATTGAAAGTGACTGCTCTGTACATCATGAACTTAACAATATACATGCTGTAAATGAAAGTTCACTGTCCTGTATACTAAGTTTATTGGTTTTTCTTCCAACTTACAATTAGGACTGCAAGTGTATGAAACAAACCTTAGTCCAGTTGTATGGCTTTAACCAGGTGCAGTATGCAGTCATGTGGAACCTTGCTTTCTAGTGCTGGCAAAATGAGGACGTCTTTAATTACTGGCTTCAATAAACATGAATCCAGACTGCTTTCTGCTGTCCTTTTGTCTGGGAGGTGCCCTGATGGAGCTGTTTGTGTGGGAGCAGTGTGTGGGTAAGCTCTGTGAGCAGGAGGAGCAGGCTGGCTGTGAGTTGTATCCCTGGGTTAGTGACAGCTTCCAGGCAGGGCTTGGACCAGGCTCTGCCGGTGCCAGTCCTCTGTAGGTGGGAGCTGTGTCCTGCGTCAGTGGAACAGAGCTGTGTTTGTGGCAGCTCACAGCACAACTGCTTTGGTACAAAACAGTGTATTTCATGGAGCTGGGGAGATAGCTGTGTGTCTCACCAGCTTCAGATGTATTTTGTGGAATACTGTTCCCAAGCACAGCACTGCTCCTGAATTAGCAGGATTCAAATCCAGGCTTTGGGAAGTTTAAGAAATGAATTGCTGGAGTGTTAGAAATTCCTCTTCTCTGCCAATAGCCAAGTGTTCTCCCTTGGGCGGGTGTAAGAAGAGCTTCACAGTAAGTACAGAAGGAGTGGGCATTTAATTAGGATTCTGCTGCTTGTTTTCATTGTTTCATATCAACTGATGCCTCTCTTCAATCTATGCAGAGATTGAAGCTCTAGGTATGAATGGTTGTTGAATCACCCTGCCTCTAAAATATAAATCAGCTAAGCTTTGGCTTTCTGGAATATAATTTCTCCAGCAGGGAACCCTTATGAGGCCATGAAACAATTATAATTTTAAATTGCCATAATGTTTTCATTAGCTCATTAATGTGAAGAATCAATTTAAGCCCTTTAAGATGGGCTTTAGAAAATATTTTTTGAGTATGTGAAGATATATTTTATTACGTTATATATTGTTTATTATACATTTTATTTATTATATGTTTTATTATATTTTATTATATGTTTTATTTATTATAATATGTTTATTATATGAGAAAAACAAGATATCCTCAGATGAGGTGAAGTTGAAAGTGACTGGAAAGATGGTGACAGTGGATGGAAGTGGAAGAACTTCTTATAACTCTTACATTTATTCTGCTGTTCTTCAGCTGTAATTTTCTTTTTCAAAGCAAAACATCCCCAAGTTGGGGGGAAAAAAGTGGGATGATAAGGCTTTAGTGCAGAAAAATCTTTCTGAGGGCTGTTATAAGCTTTCTAAGCTGCTCTTAGAAGAGGAGTCTTTCACTGCCTGTGCTGTTCCAAATGGTGCAGCAACCCCTCTGGCTTTTCAGGTGTGGCAGGGTTCTGTTAGAGAATTAACTGCTCAGGTAAGAGCCTTTACTTGAACAAAACAGTGAATTTCTGAGTTATTAACTCAGTGGATTTCTGAGTTAAATACCTGCATAGGAGAGGCTGAGGATTACAAGGTTGTTATCAATGACCTGAACGAGACTCTTGCTTGTCTGGGTCTGTGTTTAGAACTGAATGGAGTGTTTGGTACCAAACCCAAACTTGTCTGTTGTATGGTCTTTTTCATTTCAAAAGAAATAATATATTCATAGGGATACACACAGTTGAATTCCAAATGCACTCTTTTGCTGGAATTCAGTTTCCCTTCAAGGAATTGACATCAAAATTCCAGCCTGACATGCTACAGCCTTTGTAATAATGAACTTCTCCGTCAGTGAACCACTCAGACAACAAGCACAAGTAATCACAAAAGCCAACAGTCCGAGCTGCTGCTATGGGACACCGCTGGCTCCTCTGAGATTCCTGCACTCCCTGTAAGTAGTTTATCAGCAGCTCCATGGAATGTGCACTGCAGGCCGCAGATGATCACAGTGGGGGATTGAGTGGGATTTCTGCTCCCTGGAAGAGTGAAAGGAAACAATCTTTGCTTCCACATGTACCTCAGTGAAATTCAAATGTTTAGAGAAAAACTGAAGGAATCTTCTCAAATGAAGTTCTTGACAGGTGGTAGTATAAATATGTTGTTTTACTAACAAATCATGTGTATCTCCAAAAACCTGAAGGATAGGGCACCTAATTCTGCTTCAGCTGTCTTAAAAGAATAAAAAGACTTGCATTATTAGCACCACAGATGTGTTGCAATATTAGCACCACGAATGTGTCTTGTGCCAAGTGCAGCAGTGCTCCAGGAGCTGCTGTGCCAGCAGTGACTGATGCCAGCAGTGTGAGTGGATCTAGAGCACTGTCATCCTCTGAAACAGCTGTGTAATCCCTGGTTTGTTCCAGGAGTCAGAGCCTTAGGGTGTGAGTTCCTGGAGGGCTTTATGGGAAGCACATTAATAATTACATGCAGGAGGTTTGTGAGATGATGTCAGAACCAAGGGAAGCAATTAATTTTCTCTGTTGCCTTTGGTAGCAGACTTTGCACAGCAGAACCAACACTGAGTAGTAACACTTTATCTTACGGAAAAGATCCCTCACTCCCCTTTCCCTGACACTTAGTTTCTGGGGCTGAAATATTCCAAGCCCAAGAGGTGGCAGGCGTGGGATTGGTGCCTGAAGGTAACAATGCTAGATATGCCTTTGTGAGATGCTGTAGCACTGCTTCTCAGCTTCTCTCAGTAATTCCTGTTTGACAGATTATTTTTGTCATTTAAGTATCTTCCAAAGACTGAGCTGCTGATTTTTTCCCAAAGAAAAGCAATTTCATTCATTTCTATGAATTTTGTTAATATGAGTTAAGCTGTTCTCCTTTCTAATTTTCAGTAGACTAAATTGACACTGGTTTGACTCGTTTGTTTCTTTCAGAACAAAAACTGAAATAGCACTTTCCAGCAGTTTTATCTGTCCACAAGAAAGCTGAATTGGCTTGCGTGAGTTGCCTTTGAAAAGTGTCTGAGTTTTCAGTACGAGTATTTTGTATGTAACACTCAGCGTAGCTTTATGATATAAAAATGTTCTCTTTAACTTACTTGGGCTTGCCACATGCTTTAAACCAAAAACAATCCCTCAAAACATGCCAGAAATGGAATTGCAACTACTGCAAGCATGTGCAGTGAAATACTGAATTTGAGGAGAGGAAAATGCCATTGTAGATCTCTGGCACTCACCTGACCAGTCTGACAGCATTCCAAAAACCAAGGAGTTGCCTTTTACAGAGGGGGTGGAATGGACTTAATTGATAGAACAAAAGGACTGAAACCACTGAGGATGGATGGATGGATGGATGGATGGATGGATGGATGGATGGATGGATGGATGGATGGATGGATGGATGGATGGATGGATGGATGGATGGATGGATGGATGGATGGATGGATGGATGGATGGATGGAGAGGGCTGCTGAGATCAGATCTACTCTGTATTGTCCATGGCCTCAGTGAGAGGGACTGAGTGCTGTGCCCTGGGTGCACCAAATTAAAACCTTCACTTTCCAGAGGAGGAAAACAATTGCCACAAAGGACTTGGTATACTGATGATGCTCTAGAGATTATTAGAAAGTGAAGATGTTCCAAATTTTCTGATGTTCTCAAACAGTTCGCTTAGTGTGCGTACAGGCAGAGAGGGAGAAGTAGAAGAGTATTCCATTTCATGAAAGACCTGTCACAGACTGCACAGAAAATTTCTTGAATGCAGAACAAAGACAAAAGTCCTGGAGGGAGAGCTCTGGGTGCTTCCAACCAAGCCCACAAGTGGTTCTTTCTTGCTCAGCTGTGGAGGTCAGTGATGCGGCCCGTTGACAGCTGGATTCCAGCTTTGGTAAGAATTGGAAGCAATTGAATATCAGCCTTTGATCTGTGCAAGAGGTGGGGGCTACTGAATTAATACTGGAATTTGTTCATGCTGTGAACCTGAATTGTTACTCCCAGGTTTGTTTTCCTGGGAAGAGCACACATGCCCCAGGACAGCACTGGATTGTCAGTAGGTGGCTATAAATAACTCTGCTTAACTGGCTGAATCAGGATGTTTTAACCAGTATCCTTCAATGCTGAGAAACTGCCAGAAGAGAAACTGGCAGGATATGAAATACTTAAAATGGCAAAAGCCTGTCAAAATCCTCTCCTAAGTCACCTTTCAGCTGAATAGAAGTACAACACAACTATTAAGAGAATGCTGTCATATTTTAAATATTTGTAGCATGGTTTCTACTGTTTTTGCATCTGTGCTCTGTCCTGTTCTACCCCCTCCTCAAAAATAACTTAAATCTTCTGGCCAGCTTCAGTGACAGGAAAGACCTTGCAGACAGCTGACTTAATCCCAGTTGCATGAAAATTAAGTGCTTGGTGGAGAGGATAAATCCAAAGATCTCCTATGCTTTAGGCAGGAATTGCCAAGGAAGTTTGGCTGGTTCCTAGGCGAGCCATGCCAAACAAAAATCTGTGGTCTGCACACATGGAACCTGGCGCTGCGCTGACTTCCTTCTGCTCAAGCAGTTGCTGGAGGACAAAAATAGGAGCTAAACTGCTGTGTGTGCAAGGGGACCCTGGGGAGGGGGCTGGGGCAGTGGCCTCGGTGGGAGGGGTGAGGTGGGGAAGGTGGGAAGAGAAGACAAGTCTGCAAGGAATCAGGATTTATTAGTTCCTCTGTGTATGGCTTTGGAGAGCTGGGGCTATATGCCTGCTTTGGGTTTATAGCCAGTGATGGAAGACTTGAAATTATTTTTCCTGTTGAAGAAAGGCAAAAAAGCCAAAACATTCCCTTACATGTAGAAGACTCATGTAACCAAAGAAATACTCTGTGAGGGAACAAGCCAAATGAGCTGAATACAGAGTTCTATCGTATGGAGAAATTAGGTGCTGTTGCAAAAGGGAATATTCTTTGAACTGCTGTTAGGGTGGTTGATGTTAGCAATCAACAATTTGTTTTAGTTACAGGTCAGCTGTAAGTAAAACAAATTCAGGAGAATAATTAAACAATGAGCTTCTCTACCATGTGCAGTTCCCCAGGAGATGTGCAGGGGACTGGTTGAGTTGTTGCGTAACACACACAAGATTCAAACAGTTGAGGTCAGTTGTTTTCACTGGCCCGTTCTGTCCATGGAAAGAAAGAATGCAGTGAGTGTACTTCATCTTTGTTTTAAACCTGCTAAGGGACCGTTAAAACTTTGCTTATAAAATATGGTTTATACAAAGTTTTCATCCTCCCCTTCAGCTTCCCACCTCCTCAAAAAATAAACCCCTGCTCTTTCCCTCCAAGGTCTGCTGTACCCTGCATGCTCCATCATTTGCTATAAAACTACTGGATGTTGCAAGGGGCAGAATCCCCATGTCCATGCAGAGGGAACAAGAGTTTTCTGGCCTTCTGCTCTAGGTCTGTGAGGCTTTGTGGTGCTATTGGAAGACCACTACCTTTTTTCTCAGTCCATGGCTTTTTTTTTCCTCCTCTGTTCCCTGGATAAATGTAGTGCTATGAATAAAATAAACACTGCTGTCAGTCTCTCTGCGTATTTTTTCAGTGTTCTTCATTATACAGGATTCTTTCAAAAGAAATGTAACTCAGTCTTGGCTGGTTCCCAGCACCATTAAAGGTCTGCTGGCACTTTTCTTAAGAATCTGGCATTTTGCTTCTCTTTTTTATAGAAATTAATTTCACCTTGTGCTCTGTAGAATGTCTGCTGCCCTTCAGCCCAGCTGTGGCTGCACAGTAACCCCTCTCTGGCACTTGCAGATGCCCTTAGAAGTTTTAGGAGGTGAAAGGAGCCAGTGACTTCTTCACTACCAAACTGGACCAGTAGATCATACAGAATGAGAGCTGAGTTCCTAATCCTGAGTTAAAAAAAAAAAAAATTTAAAAAAAGAAATGGTTCTATGAATGGCTCATTGTTAAAAGCACATGAAGTCATGGTCATGTCTGCAAGGTAAGGGTCTGACTGATTTGTTTGGTAGCATTGCCTTTCTTGGTTTTGGGCAGGTTGGGGAGGAGGATTTTTTTTTTAAGTTTGTTTTTGAAAGGGGAACACCGTTTTCTGACAGTGATGGTGAAGTTCCAGAAGTGAGACTTTTACCTGTCCTCTTAATCCTGTACAGCTCCTTGGCAGAGTCCTGTGGGGACTTCAGCTGCTGCTGCCTCTGGTCCCTGCTGTGAGAGTTGGTGGCACCCCTGGGGCTGGGGACTGTCACCAGTGGCTGAGGCCTGGGGGCTCCAGGGCTGCTCTGTTTATTTTCCAAGGGCTGGAATCCAGGTGGATGTGGTGAAAGTGTGCACAGGCCAATGTTGTAGCTGAGGAGTAGATCTCACCACCACTTTTGGCTACTGGAGCTGCACTTTTTTAACCAGGTGAAAAGCCCAGGAGTCCCTCACTGTGCTGTGATGTTGTCTGCCCAAGAGATCCTGGCCAAACAGGCATGGTGCTCTCAGCCAGGGGAACCTGCAAGAAACTCTTAGAGGTTGCCCTTCACCTCAGCTTCTTTCTGTTCTCTCTGCTTCTCTCTGAACTTTCCTCAGTTGGCAGGGCTGTGCTTTGACCCCGTTCCTCAGTGGGTAGGACTGTTTTTTGACTCTCAGCTGTGGAATCCAGGTCTCCTCACTGTTCTTGAGGTGCCTTTCCTGGTGGTGTCACTCTGGGTGGCTGCAGTGCCCAGCTGTGGCTGGATGTGGTGACATGGAATTGTCACTCTGTTCAGCATCACAAAGAACTGACCTCACGACTCCCCACCATCCCAGACAGTTTTCCTTCTGCTTAAAGTCTATGTCAGAACTTGCAGTTTCTTCTTCTTGTATTAATTCCCACTTCTGACTCAGCAAAATTATTTGCTCACCTCCCATGCTGCTCATGGCTTCAGAACCATTGTGCACACCACTCTCCCACAGTGGGAAAATGCACGATTCCCTGCACTAAGGCACTCAAAGCTAGCAGATGTTTTCCTAAAGCAAGTTCTTTATTAGCTTTTGAGGGTGGGGCTTGGTTGTTTTTTTTTTTTTTCTTTTCCCCCAACTGAAAAGCTGAGAAAAAGCTTCAGCACTTTTTACATAGAGAATTTCAAGGGGAAAAAAGCCTCCTGTCTGATGGCAAAGTTAAACTCTAATCACTGCTCAGCTCTTCTGGAATTTGGCAGCATACCAGTGCTCCTTCCCTTTGGTAGGTCATGTGGAAATACCGGAGCCTTTTCTTAAAGAACCTCTCAGCTCTTTTCAGGTACTTGCACAGATGTAACTCTCCTGTTAGGACTGTAATGGCTTTTACACTCATTACATAAAATTTTGTAGATCTGAACTGCATTAAAGCACCATTCAGATCTACAAAATTTTATGTTTAAGCATTAAAATACTTTCAAGTGTGTTAAAACTACATAAATGCACTTTAATAATTTGGTTTCAAGTTGGTATTCCTATTCTGCTGGAATAGATTCTCAGGCTTTAATCTTGGAAATAGCACTTAAATGTGCTTAATGAAAAGAACCCACAATTGATTCAAAAGTGTATGAGAGGTTGTAGGAATAGTTGAGATGAAGGTTGAGAGATAAGGGTCTCTTTGTTCAGCTTGTTCACAGAGAATATTTAAGATTCTCTTTCAACTGTTTTTTACACCTAACTCACCAGTTTGTTTTAATTTATGACCAGTGTCCTGGAGATTCTTTCTGATGGGGAGTTTTAATTCTGTCAAAGCTGACCTAACTATTTTGTAACAAACAGATAATTTAATTACAGTGTCTATGAACAGCATACTTGGTTGTTCCCTTGTGCATTTTTTCCTTGTTTTCAGTCTTCAGTTGTATTTTAGCTGGATGTGAAGAACTCAGTGATGAATTCCCTGATCTGATTAGTTTGATACTATGGTGGTGTCTTGAGTGCTGATCACTGACCTAGTTCCCCATTTTCTTGGTCTCTGTGAGCAGGCACACAATAGAATGGCAGGCTAGGCTGGAAACTTGTAAAGCCAGAGTTATCTGAGAGTGATCTGATCCGCCCAGGATGAATGCAGTGACCTTTTTCCCGGATCAGTACTTTATTTACACATTGAATGTAGACATTTTTTTCCTTCCCCTGCTGCAGAGCTGAAAAGGTGCTGTATCAAGCAAGAATGTGTGTAAAGGATTCCTTTGTTAAATGTTGGCAGCAGCCTCAGCAGGCTTTGCTAAGTCAGTCCAGCCCACCACCCATCCAGGAGCACAGCAGGGACCCCCAGCACGGTCTGGGCTTGGTGTGGGCCCTCCTGGCAGGGCTGTGCCCTGGGAGATGGGACACTCAAAAGCTGCTCTCAGAGCTGGGACACTCAGCACATACTGGGACCAGCCCTCTCCTTGCCCCAGGAACACCCTGCTGGAGCAGAGCTCGCTCACTGTGCTCTTCTCTACCCTGAGAATTGGCTGCCCAAAGCCAGAGGGGTTTGGTGTGTCTGCACCTCCCAGCACCCCCAAACTGCTCTCATGATTTAAATACATTTACACTTCATGTCCTCCACTCCATTGGAGAAGGAGAAGTTTGCAAAAAGGTGTGCAGGAGGTACTAAGCAAACAGCAGAATAAAGATCTCCTGCCACTTCACCTTTTGCTAAATCACTCAATCATCACCCACCCTTTGTCCTTCTTCAACAGCACCTTTTCATTATCTTTCAACACACTGATGTGTTTTGGTTAGAATTGCAAAAGATTGACCAAAATAATACTCACTTTATGTTTCCCTTGTTTTGCTCAGGATAGCTTTCTAGAACTGCCACAGCAATCCTTCAAAATAAAGGCTAAATGTCTCTGCAGGTAAATACGCATAACCTGTGTTCCTGAAGCAGCCATGGAGCATTTAAGTTACAATCCAGAGATGCTGTCCTAAGTGACCACCACATGATACTTCCTGGAAGAAAAAGAGCTTTGTGAGAGTTCTGATTTCCCCAGAGTTACACAAGACCTGAAATAAGAGACTGTAAACACCTATTAGTCCAGCCCTGTGCCATAGCGGGATTTTCCCCTTAGACTTACAGGATTTCATGTTGTTAGGCCAGGTTCATGTGACCCAAGCAAGAGTTATCCCCCTTCTCCATGCTTTGCTTATGTTTTCTTATTTTTTTCTTTCCCTGCCATTCCCCCTTCACCAAAGGGCAAAGACTTTCTTTTACACATCTCCCAACTCTTCACCTTGCTTGTGAATACTGGCCTCTCCCAGCCCAGGGTGTAGCAGAGAAGCTGTGGAAGGACTTTGCACAGTTAGCTGTGGCTCCAGTTAACCAAGCCATGACTGTTAGCGGTGAATGAACCCCTGAATCTTCCCCTGGTTCTCTCTCCAAGGGTCTCCCCTTGCCCCTCCTTTTTGGGGGATGTTTATTCAGAGACCAAATGAAAGAAGAAAAATATCTTGAAATTAAAAACCACGTGTACAGGGGAGAACCTATGAAAAGAAGGAACAGACGAGTTTCAAGGGAACTGAAAGAGAAAAATTAAGTAGAACACACAGGTAACGGGAAAGGAAATCCCCAGGTGAATAATCCACAATGTTCATGGAAAACAGAAGAACTGTAGCAGTCAGACTCTTGGAGGCTAGAGGAAGATGCTAGAATTGTTAACGTGTTGAAGTTCTGTAAAGTGGAACAGATGACAATGTAGGCTGTCAAGAACAGGACCACGGGTCTGTCAGAGCCTGGCTGATAACTATGGCAGATCACAGGACGCAAGACGGAACACTTGAGTTTCACCGTGGTACAGAGCGGTCTGGCTGTGATAAAAAAAATAACTTAGCTGCATTTTACTCACCTGGATTTGCCAGGTTATGTTGCAATTTGTACCTATTTGTCGTGACACAGCAAAAGGAAAGGTACCCCCAAAATCTGATTCAGAGCCAGTCAAGGCTACCTTGGAAACGTCACTGTTTCGAAACACAACACTCGTGGAAGAACGGCGCGGAGGTTTCCACTGCCGGAGCCGCAGGGGCTCGGCCGTGAGCCCGGGGACCGTGAGCCCAGGGCGGTTCCCGGAGCCCCGTGTCCTGCTCTGCGCCAGCTCCGCACGGGCCGAGCTGGGGCGGGCGCGGCGCCCGGGGCAGGTGCGCGGCCCTCCCCGCGGGGCGGGCGTGGTGCAGGCACCGCCCGGCTGCGCGCCCTCCNCAGCGCGGCTCCGCTCCGCGCACCCTCCGCGCCTTTCCGCACCGCACGGGGGCACGCAGCGCGCCTCTCCGCACCGCGGCCCCGCTCCGCGCGATGCTGCCCGGGCGCTCCCCCCGCCGCTGTGCCTGAGGCGGGCGCNGGGCAACGCTCGGGCCGGAGCCCGCGGCCACCTCTCTGCAGCACTGGCGGCACCGACACCATGAGGAACGGCGATGACCTGGAGGGCTTCGATGGTGAGGCGTCCAGCGCCTCCATGATCTCGGCGGCCAGCAGCCCCTACCAACCCACCACGGAGCCCGTCAGCCAGCGCCGCGGGCTGGGCGGCCTGCGCTGCGACCTGGACTACCTGCGGGGCACCTTGGGCAGGCTGAAGCTGGCCGAGGTGGTGAGTACCGCAGCGGGGAGCGGGGCTGCGGACCGGGCGGTGTGAGGGGCGGGCCCGGCCGGGCCGTGCGGCGCTGCCGGGGCCGCAGGAGCGCGTTTCACCTCGGCCGTGTGCCCGCGGATCGCCGGTTTGCCGAACAAACCCCGCGGCATAGCCGGGACAGCACTGCAGGCAGCCTCTCGGTAGCAGTGCCACACGTTCTGAGCCCCGTCGCGGTGCCCGGGGCCGCCTCCCGGCCTTGCCTGGGTGAGGCTCCGCGGTTCCCCTGTGGGACCCGCCCGGTGCTGGGTGCGGAGCGCGGGGGTCCTGGGATCCTCCCGGAGCTTGCAAAACCCTTGCTTGCCCTTAGCGGGCTGAAGTTCTCTTAAATGCACCGAGTGAAAAGAAAGAAACCCTTAAAAAACCCCGAACACTGAACGTGAGGTTTTATATTGTGAAATTAAACGTGAGCTGGGTTCGTTCGTGTACTTTGGACACCTGAGCTGGTTCGGTTTGATGGAGCCCGTGCAAGGCTTGGACCACCCCAGCAGTGGAACACAAAATAAACACCAAAGCATTTCAGCAGTTTCTGTGGTACTAGTGCTGATGTTTGCTTTCATCTGGTCTGCTTTCCGAGTCACTATATTTTTCAAATCAACAAATGCGTTTTTCAGGATATTAGGAAAAGAGATGTTTTATGAAAATGGCAATCATCTTGAAATAGATTTTTAAGTCGTTTCTTACAGGGTACTGCAAATTCTTTTAAAATAAACAAGTTTGTCAAGAAGTGTGATGGCAGAAACATTTTAATATTTCATATATATAACTTTGGCATTTAAAACCACTTAGTACAAGGCAAAACTTGCACATACAGGTTTCATGAAAAACGCATTGGAAGTATCCTGACTTCAGCTGCACAGAAGTTTATAGAGGACTCTGGTGATGAATTAGTTTTTTATGAATGCCCAGTAAAATGTAGGATTTGGAAGTGTGATTTGTTTTCTTCTCATCTCTTCAGCACAGGGTAGAATCTGTGCTCTGTGAGTGGTAGCAGTGAACGTGTTAGCCCAGTAAAACAACAGGGACCAGCAGTGTGTGCTTTGTGTGTGTTCAGGACTGGAGCCAAAGGATCTGTCATCGCTGTGCAACATCCACCTGTCTTCAGGCTGTTAAAAACTGTCCTTGTGGTGGAAATCCTGGGATGGTGCTGCCTGAGACACTGAAATAATCCCCCCTCAGGATTTTTGTTTCAATTCCTACTGCAGATCCTTTCTGCAGTACAATAAAAACTGTGTCAAGTCTTATTAAAAACTTGTCATTAAAATGACTAATTACTGATCGTAACTGAATCCTTTATTATTAAATCTGACTTGCTTGGAACAAATCCCATAAATACGTGGAGTTTACCTCATTAGTTTTTAAGTCATGTAAAGAAAGATGGGAGGAAAACCACGCTCTGCTGGAGTTAGAGAGGTTTCCTTGTCTCTGGACAAAGACACTGCTGCTCCCAGTTCATCACTGGAAAGATTTATACTTGCAGAGCAGTGTCTAAAGAGGAATTGAGCCATGCTTTGCGCCCTTTTCATAAGAATTATCTGAGCTATTGTGTGTGGTTCCCAGGAGTGTACGAATGCAGAGGGGCTGCAGTTAAGAAGAAATTAAATTAGCTGGTGTGGGATGGAAGGCTGTGTACCACCTCAGCCTGGTTAGTTGTACTCAAAAAACCTCCTCATTTGTGGTAATGGAAGAGCAGACTACCGACATTTGCAAACCAATGGAAAACTGAGCAGTGTTGGAAAAGAAAGGAGAGAGAGCTGTGTACTTAGGTTGCTTATTTGCCAAGTATAATTATTTCAATTACAATATTCAATAATGCCTTTACAAAAATACTGAAGGAACCAAAACATAACAAAAAGTGTGGTGTGGAACTCTATCTCTTGAAAAAAAGAAGGAACTTCTGGCATACAAAAAAAATTACAAAAAGAATAAAAACAAGTACTGGTTAAGATAAAAGTCTCTAAATGTATTATATTAAAAAAGAATGTTACAGGAAAGATTACAATGCATGTACTTCATTTAGCATCAGGATTTGCCTTAAAATACATTTGTGATTGGCAGGCAAAATGTCAGCTCAAGGCAAACATTGCTGCTGCTTGTTCTAATCTTTGGTTGAAGGGCTTCCCACAGACTGCCCCATGGTGCTGTGAGAAGGGAAACTGCTGCTCTTGGTGGTTTGGATGGCCCTGTTTCCAAATCCCCGTTTTTGACTGTCAGAAGCAGAAGGAACAGGGAGTGGGGAAAACCCCACATCCCTTAAAGTAGGTGTAAGGCTCTGTTTATTTGTTGTAGATTTATCTTTATAGATTCAGATAGAGGGGTTGTTAGAGAGGGGAAGCCATGATGACATTGTAGGTGTATGGAGTAATGTAAGTGCTGCTAGAAGGGACAATACTTTCAACTCATTAATGTTTCAAGAGAATACACCCCTAAGTGTCCTTTGAACAGGCACCAACATAATGGGTTATGATGAGTTATGACAATGTTTTATGTATATATTGTGCAGCTTATTTCTGAGCCTTGTTTTGGTTTTTGCTAAGTTTAGATTTGGTTGCAGACTGGAAAACTGTACAATTTAGGGCTTACAGCTCCTCTTCATGGCCAAGCTGAAGAGTTCCTAGTCTTTGGATCTGCCTGCCAGTGGTCAGTAATAGCAGTGTGATGAACAGTGACGGAGTAAGGGAAAGGGCCCATGTGGAACAGCTTAGCATTGAATTGATTTCCCTGATTTTGACAATGTTATTGCCAGGGTAGATGAGCTTTTCAGAAAGGAGTCTTTTGCCTGTATTTCAGTGTTCTGTTGAAATAGTTGTGTGTGCGTTTGTTGGGATCTGTGAGGGAACATCTACTCTACGGGGTATGCAGCTGTAGCCTCTTTGCAGCAGCAGCTTGGAGGAAGGTGGGGAGTGTTGGAGGGGAGGCCTGGCTGAGGCTGCAGCATGTCTATTAATATATTTGTCCTGGTTTTGGCAAATTTTGGGAGACAGCCTCTAAAGGGGTTCCTCCAGAAAAGTCGACTCAAGTGGCCCCTCCCCCCTAACAGGTCAGGGAAAAAATTCCTTAGAGAGAAGTGGGAAAAAAACCTGTTTTATTCAACAGTCAAAGCACTCCCCAGCACAATATGAACAATACTAAAACAATAAATTGTCTCACTGCTCCGAGGAGATGACAAATTGAGAATAGTCCCTCTCGTGGGTTGCTCAGTCC
>VXBU01001040.1:7369-55983 GCA_013400315.1 Bombycilla garrulus
CGCCGGGGGCTGGACCTGCTGGGGGTGTCCGGGGGATGGGGGTACCCTCGGGGCTGGGAGGGATCGGGGTTTGGCGCTGGCGCTCCGGGGATGCTTTTGAGTCAGGATGGGGTTTTCGTGAGACGCTTTGGGGCTGGGACGGGGCTTTAGTGGATACCTTTGGGCTGTGCTGGGCTCGTCATGTGATGCTTTGGGACTGAGATGTGCTTTTCATGCAATGATTTTGGGCCGGGACAGGTTTTTCAGTGAGGTCCTTTTAGGCGGGGACATACTTTCCCTGGGATGGTTTTAGTCTGGGATGGGGTTTTGTGGTGTTTTCCCTGCTCCCAGGAGGATTGGGGTACTGCTTGGTGCATGGCGGGCTGCTGCTGCACTGGAATGTGGGTCCCCAGACAGCTCTGTGCTGGAGCATCCCCCCACTGTGAGGGCCACAGAGCTGCGGGTTTTTGATCAGCAGCACACATGGAGGGGCCCGGGTGGTGTTGCCCCCTGGCACTGTGCTCTCAGATCACAGTCAGACAAGGGCATTTCATGCCTTCATTAATTACGTGCTGCTTTCAAAGTACCCCTCCTTATTTAGCCTGTGTCAGTGCTCAGTATCCCAGATGGATGGCAGCTCTTCCTGGACAACTTGCCAAAAGCAAGCACGTCCTCAGCAGCCCAGCATGAAGCTGACAAACACGGGTGTCAATGACTGCTTCTATTTTTGGCTGTGTTACTATGCTCTGAGAGCTTTCCCTTGCATGCTTCCTTGGTCTCCAGCTTGTGCCTGGTTGGAGGGCACCAGCCTGCAAGGGCTGTTAAAGAGCCCACCAAACCAGCAGTCAATTGTTTCTCCACGCTTCCCAGGAACTTCCCAGACTATGGGAAAGGGTCTGAGGGGAACAATTGCCTGAACCAGGTTTAATGAAAGGTTTGCCCCGCTTCTGCCCTTCATCAGTGCTGTGGGGCAAAGTAAGCCTCTGAGATAAACGAATGTAGCCCGGCATTGCCATCTCAGCGAGCCATTTCCAGTGGGTCTCCCTGCCTGCAAACATCACTCTCTCTTGCATGGTCATTTCCCTACAATTCTCATTACCAGACCCATGCCAGTCAAGGAAAATATTCCTGTTTCTTAGTGGAGAAGACCTTGAGAAACTTCTCTCTGAGGCTCAGGCAAAGGGACATGTATGGGGAATCCAGTGCTCGCTGTTTATTCTTGTTGCTTGGTTTTAGTTTCTAAACTCAGGAATTTAAAGCCAATCACATGTTTTTGCGAAGTCTCACACCTAATTTTGGCCCACGGGGATTTGATGCAGTAGCAGAATGATGACTGTGCTGGTTGAGCAGTGTCTTTTCTGCCCTCTGCCCAGGGCTGAAATAAGCTGCTTCAGCAACAGGGACATCCTAAAGGTAAACACGTGGGGATTAAAAGGTGCTGCCAGACCTGCAGTTGGTGAAGGACAGGGCTGATTACTGCACGACAAAACAGTTTGGCCAGGGAACATGTTCTTGGTAAGCAGAGCGCACAATGACAGCAGAAAATACAAGAGCAGCTTGTATTAGAAATGCTGATGTGGCCCCAAAATCTGGGAGAGGCTAAGCTCCATGCAGTTGGGCTCAGGGATGCCAGCAGAATTTCAGGTGCACAGTCCCAGGCGTGGCTGGATGAGACCATGCATACAAACAGCTCTCCTGGGAGTAAATCTGGCTTTCTTAAAGATCTGTCATGGAGGTCGCTGGGGACTATGGGGCACCAGGAGACTATTCCCCAGGCAGCACTTACTACCAGGGGATATTTATGGGCCACTGGAAGTCACAACCCTCAGGATGTGCAGTCATCCTTGGGACAGGGACAGTCTCAGTCCAGGAAAGGAGATTGGTGGCCATGGCAAAGCCACAAGCACATATACTGAGAGAGCATCCCTTTGGCACTGGCAGGAGGACACAAGATGCAAAGAGCGGATGAACAGACCCTCTGCCAGCACCACCAGACCCCATGGAGATGTGCTCTTTGTGACACAGAAGGACAGCTTGTGCTTTGGCAGAACTTTTGGAGCTGGACAACCAGTTCCTCTCAGGCAGTGGGGTTGATGGTTGATGGTGTTCCTGTAGCGCTCCTGCATTGCCACCTCAATCAGCTGCTTGGTCTGACCTTGGCTCAATGGATTTTGTAATGGGGGCATTGTTAATCCTTACAGACAGTAGGGAGTGGGAAAAGACACCCATTCCACGTGGCAGCATCTGCCTTCATGGCTGCTGCGACACACGGTGAAACTGATTGCTAGGCAGGATCTAATGCTGGACATGCAGCTGGAGATCTGAGCATCCAGCCTCCTTTGGGAGATGTAGCAGCACTGCGATCCTTTCCCCAAGCTCCCCACTCACCCAAAGCCATGGGAAAGAGGATGGCATCACTGGCTCCTCCGCCCCTGCACCCAGGGTGTCCACAGATACTTGAGCCTAGTGGGAGATGGGGTGAGTGCACTGGGACTGGCAGGAATTGAGCAAGCAGAGTTTGGGAAAGGAGTTGCTGGACTGTACCAGTGTCCTACAGCTGGCACGGCCCGAGAGGGCTGGGTTTCATGGAGCAGAGGGGTGCCCTGCTTGATAGCATGCACTGTTTCTGTCCTGCAGAGTGGTGACGTCCCTCTCCATGCCCTCTGCTTGCTCCCTCATTACCATGCACATGGTAATGAGGCTGCAGGAGATGAGCTGGTTTGCAGTGAGCTTTGCCTCAGTGCCTGTGACCTTCTTAGCCTGTGAGGGGAAAGCTGTGTCCCACAGACACCCTTTGAGTGGGGTCCCGGCTCAGGGATCGCTCCTCCTGCAGGACCAGGGCTGGGAGGGAGTTTTCAGTGCTCAGAACTCTCCCCAGCCCTTCTTCTGGTCCCCTGGCATGGAAGAAACACCAGCTGGAACTCATCTCATTCTGGGAACTGTGTTACAGCAGCTCTCAGAGCAACCCCATCATCCCCATATCACACAGCAGCCTGGCATGAGCCTTGTCACTGCCTCAGTTTCCCTTCTTCAGCAGATCCTGAAACCTATCCATGGTCAGGGCTGACATATCAGAGCTTCTGCTGGTGACTCCTAAGCTCTAAGGTGAGCTCTAAGGGACCAAAGCCACTGCAGGGTGCAGCTCCAGGGGACAAGTCACATGGCATGGAGTGTCAAACACTTTCCTGATCAGGGAGCATGGCACCTCCTCACTACAGGGATACAGTGAGGCACCCTCTGAATCCTTGTGCCACCCTCCTGCATCTGCACGTGGGTAGGTGTAGAAACCCCCAAGTTTCCTCCTCCTGCAGCATTTACCTGTGTTACAAACTTGTTCTATGTCCAGAGTTCCCATGGAACCCACCCTTGGATGGTCTTTTTGACAGAGCACAGTGAGCAGCAGGAGTTGGTGCAAGTGCTGCTGAGGGTCCTGCATTTTTTTGGAGAAGAGGAATGTGCAGCCTGCTGGGACAGGTGTGGGTCGGCACTTGCAGCCCAGGGTGATGCTTATGTGATCAGTGATGCCATAGAATGGGAGCAGAGGGATTTGGTGGCTTTCTGTCAGTGTCATGCTCCCTGACTGCAATTCCTGCCTACATCCCTCTTGTGCTGTGCCCTCCTCGTTTTGTCTTGGCACCCAGCTCCTTCCCATTCTGCCAGCAGCTGCCTTAACAGTGATGGAAAATAGTTTCAGCTGGTTGTAGTCAATTTTATTTTGGGAGGTGCAGGAGTAGTGATTGTGGCTTTTCAAACCCCTTTCTCCTGCATTTTCTTGGAAATTCTACAGCAATCCAGCTGCAAGCAGAGACCCCCACATCAGTGCAGCCTGTGGCGCAGCACCAGAACAGCTTCCTCATCCTGATGAGGTAGCCGGGGAAATTATTGCCTGCTCTGTCTCCACTTTTTAATTAAAAGCTGGATTTGGGTGATCCCGTGTGCCTTGTTTGGTGTTCCATCCTGAGTCATGGTCTCTGCAATCAGAGTGAGCAATCCTCATCCATCTCAGTGCAGAGGCAGCTGGGTCATGCCAGAGTGGGAGTGGCATGAACTGGGTTTTCTTTCTCCCAAGCTGAGGAGCTGAGCAGAGATGCCCCTGCAGGGACGGGGATGAGCCAAGCCCTGCTCTGGTCTGGCCTGTAACACAGTGCCCACTCAGAGCCCTGCTGCGCTCTCTGTTCCAGCCCCTCTGCTGCTTCATTTTGGCAGATGGATGCAGACCCACCCTCATCTTGGCTCTGGGGGATGCCAACCTGTGCCCCTGAAGAGCTGCAGAGCCCTGCCTGGCTGGCTGCTGGACAACCTGGAACACCTGAGTGGCTCTCAGCAAATGTGAATTATGCACCCTTAGAGAAGAAGAAAACAAGCTGCCCTTGATTTTCACATCCTATCGGTCTCTGTTGAGCCAGGCTCTCCATCAGCCCCATCTCCTCCAGGGAGTCAGTGGGAGGCTGGGAGGGAAGGTGGACACTGCAGTGGCTACCCCTGCCCCTGGGAAGCACCACTGTGCAGAGGTGGAATCCAAGCCTCTCAGTTGTGGGGGTGCTAATCCTGCACCAGATTTGTTGCCAGCATGACTCACTGGCTTCCATGGCCGTCCTCTATATCTGGTGGTCCACAGGTTTTCTAGATGCTGGTATTGGGACTTTAAAATCAGGGCTTGGCTCCTGTGCCAACAGCTTTGAGGGGCAGAGCAGCTGCAGAGCTGGAGAAATAACCCACTGGTGTCGTTCTGATGGAGCAGTTCTTCCTGCTTCTCGCAGACCAGATGCAGAGGCTGGGTGTGTGCCTTCCTGCTGCCCTGGGGGCTTGTGTTTGTCCCAAACGTTGGTGGCCAGTCCTGGAATATTTACCTCCACCATTCACACAGGTCACAGCAGCTGCTGTTTCTGGGACTGAGCAGGCCACAGCGTGAAGGCTGCACCTCTGCTTTCAGTATCTGTGACTGCTGGGGGCTCAGAAGAGCTGCTGCAGTCCAGACCCACTCACCCTGGTTTCCTCCAATGAAAAAAAAGGCTGTCAGGCTGGTTTTCATATGTATGCTTTTTAATATCATTAATTCCGTTACACTACACACAACCAGTAACAATGATAAATACTGCAATGGAAATGTTAAAAAAAAATATTATACATGTTTTTCATGTTTTTGAAAAAAAAACCCCACATTTTAAAATAAATTAATGCATAAATGATGATAGAAAAGAGAAAACCCAAAACAAACCATAACACAACTGATCTGTTTAAGGCAATACTCTACACAGACGGGAACAAAAGTACAACAGTCTGCTACATGATCTGAATGGGAAAAAAAAAAAACCAAAAGAAAGCTCATAAAAGATGCAGATTGATGGTCTGGGAGTGAAAAAACTCCCAAAACCAGATAAAAAAAAAACAATGGCCAAGTTAAGTGCAGCATTAATACACTCTGCATGTCAAATGATTAGCAGGTTCCTAACAAGGACTAAGGTCAAGCTACAACAAATTTATCTTTCTAATTAAAAGGTTATTCAGGTCAAACCCTACATTTAACTCCATTTGCGTTTGGCTGTTTCAGCTATATTTCACTATATGCAAGGACAGCCAGAAATTCATCTCCTGCTCTTGAAATTAACACAAAGGTCGGGAGGTCTCCCGTCCTGAAATGTATTTCCATTAAATAAATCCAAAAAGTATCTTCCTTTTGGTGACCCTGAAATGCATCCCACCACCCCTTCCCCTGGGGCACCAGGCACCACATGGGGAATGGAGACCTGGGAGGCATTTGCTTAGGCTGATTTTTTTTCCATGCTGAGGACACAAAATGGAAGTGCAGATTTGATCTGGACTTGGAGGAGTGCTGCTTCTCTGTCTGCCAGTGTCCATCTGGAGCCTGCTGAAAGTACTTTGCCAGCATGGAAGAAACCCATCCTGCACGCAGGCTCTGGCTACAGCCATGACATTTGCTGTTAAGGTTGGTGCAGAGCTCCACACCTGCCTGGACAGCCAGGTCCAGGTCCAACGAACCCCAATTATTAATGCAGCCCAGAACTTGGCCACTGGAAGATGGACAACAATTGTAATGCCAAAAAAATCCCTCTCTCCCTCAAAAAAGAAAAGAAAAGGGACAGTAGCCACTTTCTGCCAACTTCCTCGGGTGGATCCCCATTAGCTGCCACCCGTTCAAGATCGGCAGTGCCAGATCTCGCCAGCATCGACCCAGTACATTCCCAGTAAGGTGCATGTCTGCAAGGTGCTGCTGGGGGCAAAGAAACTTCCTGGGACAGGGTCAGAGCCTCCTGTACTGCCCTGCTAGAGTGTGTAGGAAGGAAGCCATGAAAACACAAGGAAAGAAACCCAACTGGAATTACTAGACTCGTGAAGGCCAACAACTGTCCGGGTTGCCTTGGGTGCGGGTGGGGAAGGGGGATGCAGAACTGGGCTGAGAATCACTTTGGTGCAACTGCCTCTGATGCTCATCACTAGTGCACGGGGCAGGGGGAAGAAAGGCGACGGCTGCTTTGAGAAAAGGGGAGTGGAAGGAGGACGTGTGTGCAATATAACAAGGCTTGCAATTCTAGGACTAACCACTGGACACGGATACCGAAGATTACTTGTGACAACTAGCTATCCTTCTACTGCGGTTGCTCCTTCCCCCATTTCCTGGTCTGATTCTTCTTCAGTTTGGGAAGCCATGGCTGTTTGGCATGATGGCCGGTGCTGACCCTCCCACCCCAGTCCTTGCCCAGCTCATGGGGTGACTCTGCTACAGGTTGGACAATGAGGTCTGGAAATCATGTCAGGCACAATCTGGCTCTGCATGCCAGCCAGCACCTGCTTTCAGACCCTGCAGAAACCTGTTTAATGGCAGCTCATCTCCCTTATTAAACTGAAGGTTCAATAACCTCTGTGGAAGGAGTAAAAAGGGTTTAAAAAGTGCAAAAAGGGGAGGGGAAAACCCCAACTTTTTGAATTGTCTCCCCTGCAAAGACTTCATCCTCCACCAGAGTCTTTCTCCCGGCAGAACTACAGCCCCACCAGTGTCTCACAGCACCCTGCCCCAGTGCAGCAAGAGCTGAGCCAACAGGCTCCCCACTAAGGCCTCTGCTGCAGGACTCCAGCCCACAGCAGGAGCATGTTGGTTGGCAGGTCTGAGACCTGGTCTGCAGGCCTGGACCCACAGCACTGCGGCCAGGAGGGTGAAAGCATCAGGCTTGGTGGGCTGGATCTCACCAGGTTTTGCATGAACCCGGTGAATCCTCAGCCCCATAGCCTTCATGTGGGTGAAATCCCAGCCTCCTGTCTGATTCTCACCCCATCGTGTTCACTGACCTACAGCTGGCCTGACTTTTGCTTGGGGTTTTTCTTAGGACAGAGGCAGCCACAAGTTGAACACAGCTGCTACTGCAGCTTCTCCATGCAAAGAAACGGAACAAATAAATCTGTGAACTGGGGATGGATATGAAGGTCTGTCATGAAGAGTGCTTGCCCAAGGTTTTCAGCTCTTTCCATGTGTCTGTATTACATCTCTCTGTGTCCCCCAAATAATGGAGGCTTGAGGAAGGTGGGTACCAAATGGAGTTACAGCTTATTTAGGCTGCAAAAGCTAGAAGGCAGCCTGGGTGAAGAGCAGTGCTTTCCAGGAAGCTCACCTGGGACAGCTGCATGGGCAGCTAGGGGAGAAATGCTGCTCTGGTTGGGTAAATATCTCAGCAGCTATGGGACTTAGCATGGCCTTTCAGTGCCCTTTTCTTTTCCTGGTACCTGCTGCACTGCTTTCCAGCGACAGTCACATTTTAATGAGGTTTATTTTGTACCTTCCCCTCCTTGATCCACCACCTGTATCACCATTTTTTATTATGGAAATACCTCTACAGACCAAGCACCACCAGTGGGGTGGGCACCTTCCAGGAGCAAATCCATCTTTAGCTGGAGCAACTCTTTAGAGAAAGCAAAAGGCTCAAAGTTACTACCAGTGGCAAACGGTCTTTAAATCAATGGGAAAAGCTGCTCTCCCACTGGCACCAGGGAAACTGCAACCTGTCCTGCCGGTGTCTGTGTTGCTCTGTGACACGGTTTGTCGCATGACTGCGGGGGCCATGGGGCTGTGCTCTGTGTGATCTCAGTCAGCCCCGGCCTCTGCCTCCCCAGCAAGCTGTCAAAGATGTGCTCAGACAGGCAGTGTTCAGCTGCTGTCATCCTGGGACTGCCAGCAATGTCAAGTGGGGCAAAGGAAGGGATGGAGCTGTAATTTTGGGAAGCAATGCGACAGCTCAGCTGCATAATACAGGAAGTGAAAATATGGACCACAACCCCTATGAGAAACCTCCACTGTCCTTCTGTAGATAATCCCAGGCCACAAAAACTCCCTTTACACTAAATTCCTGGCCCTTCTGCTTCAGGTCTGTGTGGTTCTGTAAGAAAGGTGGGTTTGTTTGATGAGGTGTGGTTCGGAGCAATCCCTCTCACAGCTGAGCCTTGAAAGGAAGAGACAAGTATGCCTAGAGGTGAAAAGCAGCTTAAAATGAAGACCTTTCCATGCCTTCCCAGCTAGCCCTGCAGCACCTGCTCCTCTATGCAGATGTTGCTTTTGAACTTACAGCCCGAGCTTGCTGAGCCAAGCAGGAGCCAGGTACCAAAGCCTGTGGCACTCTAGGTAAGAGTGGGTTTGAAGTGAGAATGGAAAAGCAAAGGAGAAGCCCAGGCAGAAACACCAGTCTAAAGGCTAAGATGATAATATGGTTGCTAAAAGCAAGAGATGAAACTGCCATTCAAATATCCCAGAAATGAGCCTTTCAGTACTCTGTTCCCCTTCATCACTACTCGCTGTCCCCAAGCTGCACTCCTAAATTCCTTAGTTCTGCTATCAGTGGATGGTGCTGTTGGGCCACCAACTCTTTGCACGTGTTCCCTCTGGGAGCGGGCAAACTCAGAAGCCAGTTGTGCAAGAGCCAGCTGCCAAGTAACTGGGTAACATCCTTGACAAACATCTTTCTCCAAAGCTATTTAACCTCTGTACTAACCTCCACCCCGCTGCATTCTGGCACGTGCAAGGAACATCAGAAGATGGTAAACAGAGGGAAAGCAGAGTAGTGCTCTGAAAACAGGAATTACATTTCTATATTATGGTATTTACATCCTGCTTGCAGAACTGTCCTACCAGTCGTGCCTCTCACACTTGGCAGTATCCATGCAGGATGGTGGCAGCACTTTGGGAAGGCGGGTTTCTCCCATGTGCTCCAGAAGGGAATGGACATCAAGAACGGATGTGTCATACAGTGACTTTATGATGATTGTATCCCCATTTGTCTGTTAGTCCAGAAATAAGTTTTGCACCTTTAAGACTGGTTCTGAGAGCAAGGGAGGAGGAGAGAAGCGCAGAGTTTGTAATCATAAACTGCACTTTTTCCCCCACATCCTTCTCCTGGACTGTGCTGTCTGCAGTGGATGGTGGGAGAGAGCTCTCCTTTGCTTTTTAGCTAGGTTTAGCTAGCTGAGGCAGAGAAGTTCCCTGGACTGTGTTTTTTTCTTTTTTCTGGAACTGTTTCAACCTGTTCTGGACTGAAAACCCAGGAGAGGACCAGGAGTTCCCATCTGTGACCTACTGGGGCCAGGCCTGGGCCATGGCATTTCCCAGGGCTGGAGGGACTGGTGACAGACCGAGTGAGCCGAGCTGCAACCCACGAAAGGGACTTTTCTGAATTTGTCATCTCTTTGGAAGAGTGAAAAGTTTTATTGTTTAGTACTGTTCAATTTTTTGTGCTGGGGAGTGCTTTTCCTGTCAAATAAACTTTTTTCCACTTTTCTTCAAGGAAATATTTTCCTGAACCAGTTGAGGGAGGGACTGCTTCAATTTGNCGAGCTGCAACCCACGAAAGGGACTTTTCTGAATTTGTCATCTCTTTGGAAGAGTGAAAAGTTTTATTGTTTAGTACTGTTCAATTTTTTGTGCTGGGGAGTGCTTTTCCTGTCAAATAAACTTTTTTCCACTTTTCTTCAAGGAAATATTTTCCTGAACCAGTTGAGGGAGGGACTGCTTCAATTTGCTTTCTAGAGGAACCCCTTTGGAGGTTTTCTCCCAAATCTGCCCTAAACCAGGACAGGAGGTGATTTGCCTAAGGTCAGAGCAAATACCAACAGCAGCAAGGACCCCAGATCTCATTTCTGTGCTCTAACAATCCAGCAGACCTGCCAGGGCTGTATTTGGCTGCAGTGCCAGCTCAAGGACTGGATGGTTCTGGTGTGTACATCTGAAAGCAAGCTTTTCTCCCTGCTAGCATCAGCACTGCATGGAGACAGATCAACTCGGACAACTGGGATCTGCCCTAGGACAAGACAGCACTTGGCAATCTTTCTAGTTGTTGCTTGTTTTCCTGTTTTCCATCTGTTGCCCAGCTGGGTCCTTCCTTTCTTCAAAAGCATCTTCATGTTTCTGTTGAATCACACACAGGGTGCCGCATTTTTCAAGCCTCCTGCATTCTCCTGCACAGCCTGCAGGCCAGCCCAGGATCAGACTGTGCATGGAAAGGATTCTGCTCAGGACTGCAGACCTGCGTGTCAGCCAGCAAACCTCTGCGTGCAGTGCCTCCTTTTGGGACAAGAACTGGTGAAACAAACCAGAAGGAGCTGAGTCCATCTTGTCTGTGGGAAAGCTGTCCTGAAGACCCTTTCAAAGTGCATGCAGCAGGAATGGTCACCTGCTTTTGCAGCTGCAAGGCATCCACAGGCAGGACAGCCAGAAGAGCACAGCAGATCCAATGGCCAAGCACACAGGTTAGGGACAGACATGCAGCCATGTCAGATATCACCCAGTGGCTCCTCTGAGGGTTGACTTCAAGATGCATCTGGTAAGATGGGCATCAGCCTCCTTTCAGCCAAAGTTTGTTTACAAACACCAGAAAAGCAGACATGACCATGCTACCTACAGACCTTCCTCAAGACTAGGAGGATGTTCCTCCTCCCAAAGACATCTGGAAAGGTGGAGTTTGCAGACAAGAGAGACAAACAGAGTGCTGAGACCTTGGAGTTCAAATCCAGCTCACATTAAAGGATACCAGCTCATATTTTATCAGATTAACATCTAATAACAGAAAAGGAATTGCTGAAATTCATATCATTTGGTGACTGACACTACACAAAACCCTAACAAAAACCCGGTCAGGCTTTAGGAGGTGTCAAATGCAAATTCCTTCATGGAGGCACCAGCATCAATATCCTTACATCCTGTTTGTGTGGTAATTTAGACAGCGATGCAGCATTTTATACTCCATGGTATTCCTCCCCTTGGCTTGCTGTACAAGTTTGGATCGAAAATGTGGCCTTAGAGGGCCATCCTGTTTAGTGCAAAGACTGGAGGAAGAAACCATTTTCCTTCTCACATGCCATCTGCATTTAGGAAAGCACCCAGCAGCTCTGTAGATCTTGTAGAAATGCTGTGACAGAGTCAGAGTCTGTGCTCTTGCCTTCTGCCTTCTTCTGGCCATGGTGGCAGAGGCTGGTCTAAGGAGAGCACTGCCAGGATAGCCATCATCTCCACACCTTCTCAGGAAACCACCACAGCATAGCCTCCAACAAGGGCTGCTTGAGCAGAAAGGCTGGATCAGATGATCCCACTGTGGCCCCTTCCAACCTCACCCATTCTGTGGCTCTGAGGGCATACAGAAAACCTGCTGGCTTAACAAAGCTCTGGACATGAGACCAGACAGGGGGGAACCAGCCTCATCTGTGGCTGAGACATACCAATGGGCAGTCCTCAATATTCCATAATGAGCCAACAAACATGCTGCATGGTCATAATCTGCTAAGGGGCTGCAGTTCAGAAGGGTTAGTGTTCAGTTTTCTACGACAGCCACATGTACATTCCCTTAAGCCGCTCAGCCTTTCTGATAACGACCCTTTACACCTAACTACTTTTCCCCACCCTTTCTACATTATTCCCCTAATAAAATATATGAACACAAAGCATAGAGAGGAGAAGCCAAAAAATTGCCATTTTATGGTTCCTGTACTTTCATGCCAAACCAGCTGTTTCTGCAACCAACTCCTTCTGTGCACAGACAAAAATGCTTGAGTTGTGCTTCAGTTTTTATTTGGAGGAAGCACCGGGTGGAACATCTGAATTCATCTCCCTCTCTCCCTAAAGGGTTGTGCTAGAAGCAGATGCACATCACAAAATGCAAAGGGCTGAAGGCAGTTGCAGGGCTGGGGAATGTCTCAGGGCACATGGCAGGCAAAAACCAGCAACAGGGGCAATAAAAGGACTCAGTTACGGTGCCATGGGACAGCGGGTGTCACAGAAGCATGCAGATGAAAAAAGAACTTTAAGATCACAAAATCCAACTGTTAATCCAGCACTGCCAAGCCCACTAAGTGGAAGTCTGTCCCTCAGAGGAGAGGTGTTAATCCTGAGAGATAACAGTGACAGCAAGCCTCATTCTATCCTAGACTGAACAGGACAGTGCTTGGTTACAGCTGCACTAAGTGATCTTAAGGATGTTTTTAAGCCTTGGTGATGGCATGATTCTGTGATGGCAGCAAGATGGAGACCTGTGGGATGTGCAGCCCTCAATGGCTGGCCCAGGTGAAGAGATGGCTTGTTGCTCTAGCACACACTCTGAAATGCTCTGAGCTCCTGAGCAAGGGCTGTTGGAATGGCTGAGCGTGTGCAGCCCGTCTGGAAGGCACAGATTCTGACCCAGGAGGATAAATGTGATGAAGACATTCCATTATTCCAGTGCTGAACTGCAAAGTCGCTCTCCAGAAGAGTGAAGATTTAAAGAGCCTTAGTCGTGTCCTACAGGATTTGGTTTGATCATGGCACTTCTATTAGGTTTTGACTACATACCCCATTAAAAGAGACTCCTTAAGGAATTTTTTTCCTTTTATCTTTCTCTCTACTCTCTACTTCCCCCACCTCCAGTAACCTCAACCTGACAACTCGGTAACCTCAACCTGAGTTGTATTTTGGAAATATGCCCCCTCAGCACTACCAGGTGGTGAGAAAAGGAGATGAATTCATTTGAGGAACACCATCCTTACAGGAGCTGGCAAGTTAATCAGCACTTTTGCATGAAGAGGCAGGGATGCTCAGTGAACAGCACCATTGAAGTCCTCTTTCTGTGGCCTGGAACCAGGGTGGTAGCATGTTGTTTTAGGACCAAGAGGACAAGCACAGCTTTAAAAGTTGTCAATACCATCAAGTAAATAAACCGGGGAAACTTGTGAGCCTGTTCTTTCACCCACACTGTAGCTGGTATCAAGCTTTGCACTGCACAGAGTAAACCCCCAGGATATTAAAAAAAAAATCTCCTGCTAATTACGAATAGGACTTCTTAAAGGCTCGGCTCACTTCATATAGATTTCAGATGGGGGATCTGTATGATGTGGTGCAGCTCAGGCTCTGCTTTGTGACTCGGGAATTCTGATGGGAAGCTCATAACTGCCCTCATTTTATTCCTTTCCCAGGCTACAAAGCAGGTGATGACCCAAGGCAGGTGGTCCTTCCTCCTGAAAGGCCAGAAAAACGCAAGAATTGTGCCTGTGGCAAAAGATTTCAACACCAAGAAAAATGCCAGCACATATCCCTTGCATATGCTGAAACCTGTGAGAGGACATGTTTCCTGATTCCACAAGCAATTCAAAACAATCTGCTGGTGAACTGGGAGCTCAGGCCAGCAACCTAATGTAACAGATTTCCTAACTTTTCCAGCACCAAATGAAACAGAATTGCTCCTGACATGGGACCAAGTCTGGCTCACAAGTGGGCAGATAGGGGGTGAACAGTACTTTCCTCTCATGGGCATCTTTCAGCTGAACCTGAAAGTTCATAACTGCTGTTGCTGAAAATTCCTCTCAAGTCTGACCCCACCACACTGATGATTTCAGCATTAACAAGCCTCTCCCACAGGCACCAAGAGACACAGTGTCAAGAGAATATCAAGAGTCAAGCACTGTTAAAATGTGCTCTCTTCAATGAGCTTTTCCAGCACTGTTGTTTAGTCTGTACATCTCTAGTCCTGACTCATGTAGGATTCATTTCCTCTCAGCTGAACAAAGTTTAAGATTTTTGGAAAGAGATGGCTTGCACAGGGATTAAATACAGGCTGAAGTCAGAATACGTGACTGAACTGAAGTCACAAGTATGGTTGGTATTCCGGGGCAATGAGCAAATCCTTGAAGTGCCTGAGTGGATTGCAGATCGAATCTGATGTGTTTGGAGGTAATTTAATGAAGGGTAGATTGCATTGGCTATGTGACAGAACAGCTCTAGCTAGTACTGACTCACAGTGAAATGTCACCTACTTGTCCCTTTTGCAAGTGAATGAATTGTGTCATGCTAGTCCTGGCTAGCCTTGCCATAAGAAAGGATGCCCTGCTCCGTCCCCATTCCTGTGCCCCAGTTATAGTATCATTTTGGTTATGCAAATGAAACAGGTTTAGTGAATGAATTAAGAACTGACTTCCTCTCATTGGTAAAACATTTTGATACCTCCAACTTGCCCTAATCTTGCAGATGGATTGGTTTCAGTGGGCAGGATTACCTGAAGTCCCACCTGACCTTTCCCATTCTGGAAAAAAGACACTTTACAAAATATCCCCAGTGCCTAAACAAACCAAGGAGGTATCTCTGGACCCCTCTGCATTCACTCTCCAGACCAGTCAGTTCTGCCAGGCACTGCCTGGCACTTTGAGCAACTTCTCTTTTGTTTTACCATAGTTTAAAATAAGTTATCAACCAATCATAAAATGAATTTTTTGGTTTCTCCTGGCTCCATGAACACAAAGAGGTGCACGTCCTACCATAGGAGGAAGCAATGGCTGTTAAGTTTTACAGTTATAGTGGAAAGCACTGATCACAGCCTGCCGGCCTCACTACTGGATGTGACAGGCGGTGGAGGAGGTGGCTTGGCAACACATGCAGGTAGGGTTGACCGATTTAGGGGGGATTAGGTCGAGGTCCTCGTCATCTGGGATCTCATCTAACCGGTACCCATCCTTTAGCAGCTGGATGTTCAAGTCTTGGTTGATCTGCTACAGACAAAGAGACAAACAGTCAAACACTTGGGACTTCTTACTTCTGGTGGTCAGAAGATGAAGGAGGTGCCCTCTTCTGGAATGTATTTCTCCATCATTAACAGTTGCCCCGCAGTCCTAGTTTTTGACCTCAGGTGAGGGGAGGGTACTAGCTTCTTCAGTATAAGAATATCTGGAGTGAGATACACTATTTTGTTCTGGAATAATTTTTCCTTGAGGACATACCCTCAGTTAAAGTAATGTAGTAGTAATATTTACTGGCATATGGGCAGTTCCCCATTTCAGTTTGGGGCACTGCACTTTTAATTGCACTATAGCAATTAAAAGATGGTAAGTTTGGCTCTGTGATCTCAGACTCAAGTGCTGTCTAACCGGATCTGTATGAACAACACTTCATCAGGGCACAGAAACGGCTCAGATCAGGTCACTGCTCTTGGCTGTTTCCCAGGGCTTCAGAGGCATTTTATCCAAGGAAGGGATACAAGGGGGAAGCGTTCTGAGCAGTTTGGGGGACAGAATGGCTGCTCAGCACCCTGGATGCAAAATCCTGCAGAGAATGAGCAACAAATTCATGAGAGAGTTCAGGAATATACTCAGAAACAATGCAGAGGGACTAACAAGCCTGAGCTTCCTGCCTTTTCTCTTTGAAAGGGCAAGAGTTCAGATCTGCAAGTACTCCCTGGAATTTCTGCCTGCTCCAAGTAAACACATACTGGGTGACCCTGACCACTCCAATAACTGGAAATCACAGCACACCCTCAGATCCTTTATTTGTGTTCTTGGCATGCATACAGTTCCTGAGCTGCCATGGCTGACAAGATGATTCTTTTGCACCTCATGGGTCACTTTAGGACTAAGCAGAACAAAGGAAAGTTTGAAAGAAACCAAAGGCAGATCTCTGTGCCATAGCAGTGAGGATATGGAGTCAACTGGACCACCAGGGAAGAACATGACACAGTTTCTGCCGTGGCCCCTTCCAGACTCACGGAGTCTATATTACTATTAATTTGTTGTGTAGCCATTTCTGCTGTGCAAGGCCACTCTAAGCCACTTCTGGCTGCACTGCTATTTGCATTCATGGCAAAGATGGCAGCAGAGAGTATAACTCACCTCAGCTGATGAGTATCCCGAGGAGGAATATCTGGACATATCGAAGTCATCATCACTGCAGGGAAGTACAAGATACAGCAAAAAAAGGAATTGGTTAGATGAAACCTGTATTCCCCACTTAGCCCAATCTTTCTTGTGCCATGAAACTGATCCTGAGGCACAGAGAAGTTATATGAAGGGAGCCTATAGAGCAGCTTTCATCTCAGCTGACCCTCAGATCTTTCCATCACAGTGCTCTTTTATCACAGCTCGTCTCCCTTGTTCTCACAGAGACCCACCGTGGCTTAGGTCAGAGGGAACAGTGGAGAGAAGAGTGTGAGTGCTGCCCTCTGGCATGAAAACTCACTTAAGCTGTCACGTGTATCACCTTTTTTAACCTTTTGCCTACCTGTCTGTATCCAGGGCTACCAGGGGCTTTTCATCCGGACTCTGGTCTAGCGACGAGTAGCCCTTATTGGGAACGACGAGCCTGAAAGAATTAAATGTTGTCCATTAACCACACAGTAAAGCTCAGCACCACACAGTGCCTAGGATAAAGCTATATGATAGCTGGCTTTCCCCACTTCCCTGCAAGTCCCTACTTATTGGTGAAGATGTTTAAATGGGTGCAATTTAGAGGGAGCAAGCTGTGTCTCTGCAGTACTTTCACAGGGATTGACAAGGGGCATGCCTTAGGAACATACCCCTTCCTGGAAGAAAAAAAAAAATTAAAAACTGGGACACTCTGCACTTCATTCTGGTGAACCCGTTTGGCTAGAAGTGCCTGTCATATCAGACTGCTCATTTTTGTGTTGCCTGTTTTTTTCCTGTCAAGGGTACCTGACACCAGCAGTAAGTACATAGGAGAGGGGAAGCCAGAGGCCCAGTGATCCCAGCTTTCTGCTACTGGACATCAGAGACAGCATGTGTTGTCTCTTTCTGAATCCCTATCTGAATCCCTATGCTAGTGTGTGTGGCAACACAACACTTCTGAGGTCTCAGACCTAAATTTAGTAATATTAGAAATCTGAGCTGGTGTGCCCAGCATAAGAAACCAGTCAGAGCACCACTTTTTAAATTACAATTTTTTTTTGTGATGACTTTCAGTTACTCAGAAATGTTACAAAGGCTGAGGATGACTCTACACCTTTAACTGCCAGGGAGAGTTTGTGAAATGGAGTGCAGGCTTTAGAACTTCTAGGATAAGGAAAATGTGTTAATACAATGGTATCTTGTTCACAACAGAGTTCTTTCATCCAAAAAACTGCAAAAATAGTTTGGTTCACATTTAAAATAAGATTAATTAAACCTAGCAAATGGAGTAAGATTTTTGTTCAGCAGGTAAGAACCATAAGAGTGACAAAAATTTTCTCTTTCAATGACTTAACTCAGGCTTTCTTCCAAGTGGTTTTTAACAACCCACCACGATGCACAATGATGCCTCCCTAAGAGTTCAAGAAATATAAATCTAAAGGTGATAATCCATCTCATCTATGCTCCAGCTACTCTCTAACTACATGAAATGCTTTTCTGCTTCTGTGCAGAAAATTGCAGCAAGTCATTAGCAGTTTTAGAAATAAGAAGTCCTGGCAAGCACTGTCAGTGGGCAGGGTCAGGGAGAGTAAAATACATAAAATCCTATAACAAAGCAGATATAAAGGTTTGCAATTAGTTGTATTTTCTTACTGTGTTCACCGAAACATAAATTAAATAAATTAATTTAAAACCTGATGCAAAATTTTCAAACTGCTGCACTAGGGGACTGGAGAAAATGGGATCCACTTGCAAAATTCAGTAACTCTTCTCACAGCAGTGGGACATTCCTTCTGCTCCTGATGTATGTAGGCAGGAAGTCAAGAAGCAAAGATGTCTGGAACTGAAGCTGAGATTTGGCAGCAAAAGTTTGTCTGTACAGATATCAGAAGTAGTAACTCCTGTTTTCACTCTCCAATTTTCCAGTCCCTGCTCCACATATACTCACTGACAGTTGTTATTAAATCATCAGTGAACAAAGCACTCTCATGGGATCTAGGAGGAGAACACTGTGGTGATACTTACTTGATGGAAAAAAAATCCACAACATCTCCTTCTTGAGAAATATCTTTTTTCTTAATAATAAAAAACTTCAACTGCAACAGACAAAATTTGTCATAGTGTCTCTGATTTAAGTCTTTCCCTCACATCCTGATTGTCCTTATTTTCACTTTCCCCTTGGAATAAAGTCGGGTAGCAGTGGTAGTTGCTTTTGTCTGCAGCTGTTCTTTGTGTTTTTGCTCACTTCAATCAACAAAAGCTGGACCACAAGGTCCAAGTTTAGGTTGCCCCTGAGTGGACTGTAGCATCCAACTGTGTTCAAGTGGTGAGGATGGTGTTGTGGGCTCTGTCTGTGCTCACGGGAAGAGTGCAGCATCGCCCCTACCTCATTCACATTTCACTAGCTTCTAGGGAGACTGAGAGTGTTATGGACCCAATATGGATCCTGTAAGGCTGGCTGCACCCTTGTCCCAGAAGAGGACTGAATGGTGAAAGGCAACCTTGTACTAGAGGCTGGGTGTCAGAAATCCACAGGAATAACACAGAATAACAGAGGCCTTGGGGAAGAAGGAGGAAGTGGAGTGGAGACTAGGAGAGGCAAAGCACAAATGAAAACATATTTGATGAGAAGAGCAGAACTGTTAAAAAGGGGAAAATGGCTTTAGCGTAATCTGGAAGTTTTGCAGTGTACCCTCCTGGAATATATCCCATTATGCTGCAACTGTTACACTGTGAAAAGCTGCTTGAACAAGCTTGTGGCATTTCTGCCTTGCTGGTGCTGCCCCATCTGTGGCAAGACAGACTGAATCATTCAGAGGTGCTCAGATGTCTTTAAGTGAAACAAAACTGAGCTGGCTGTTTGAAAACTTTTGTCAATAGGTGTCACTGCTCTGCTCTTTCCATCGGCAGCTTGGAAACAACAATCTCTCCATGGAAAGTTCACTCATGTTACAGACAGATACCTCTGTTTATCCCATCTTCTCTCCCTTATTATCTTTCTCCACTGATTTCAGTGTTTCTAAACTTCTCAAGCAGCAAATCTGCTGCCATTCCTCTCAGGATGCTAGCTTGCAGCCTATTGCCAAAAGAAAACAAGTTTTTCCAGAATGTACTTGGAAGATAAGGAGGAACAGTGGGCATGGAACACCTAGGTGAGCACAGCTCCTGAATTTCTTGCTGCCATGAAGGGTCTGGCTCTTTTATATGGCCCCAGCACCTGAACACAGAGAGGAAGCAATGCAGCATATTCCACCTGTATTTCAGGGGCTTTCAACTAAAAGTTGACAAGGTCCTGTTAGGATTTATGACTAATATTTTGGGTCTGAGGAATAAGTGTGAACAAGATGCACTGCATATAGAGAGGCTCTGACCTGCAGCTCCTTTTCTACTTAATATATGGTAGCCCAGGGAACTTTCCCACTCTTCAGTAAACATCCAGCGTTCTGCAGGTTCCTCTGTCAATTTAAGTGAGGGTCTCCACTAAAACCTGCCACCTTTCTAGCAGCATGCAAAGCAACATGCAATCCTGTGGGCTCATGGGGTTTCCTCCCTTCTGAATGTAGGTAAGTAATACATTGGTGTACTGAAGTCAGCATGGAAAAAAAAATATCCAAAAGAAAATATTCAGCTCAGAGTATCTTTGCTTACAGCAGGTTGTAGTACTGCCTAATACTCTCTTATAGAGCTCTCCAAAGCATCTCCAGTGAAGTGTGACCATGCTGTTCCGAGGGAGGATGTGTACAGAAAGGCACACAGAGATGGATTATTTACAAGCCTTCCTTAAATCTGTCAGTAGCAGAACAGGTCATCATCAAAAAGGAGCAGTGAAACTTAGAGTGACAAAAGCAACCAAGACAGAAATAAGCTCTAAACCAGTTAGTGTTTCATGAAGCAGCACAGCTCCTCGCCCACTGGCAAGATTAGGTGTTACCTGAGGCTACTCAGAACCCTGATTTTAACCTGGCTAGGCTGCCTCTGCCTTCTACAGGCTGCATCACCACTGGTCCCGGGCTCAGCTGTCCCTGCACCTTCTCAGGGGCTGGGATGCAACACAGCACATTTAGCCTGCCAGCTCCAGGAAGGGCCATCACTGCTCTTCAGTGGGGCTGACAGTAGGCAAATGCAGTGAACACTGTCCCTGAGCACTCCAGGACCATTAGGGACTGCAGTTCAGAGCACAGGTGCCAGTACTCTTCCAGTCCCTTACCTTGTTCGTGCCATCACGTTGTTCTTCTTGGGCTGCTGATTAACTGGGCTTCCCATGTTGCCATTCTTCAGGGAGCCCTTCCGAGCCAGCTCCCTCTGCTTCTCTGCATAGGAGACAGGAAAAAACAGAATCAGAACAACAGCCTAGCTGGCCACCATAAGAAGGAACTCAGATCTGATAGTGGAAAAAGGCACAGCAGAATTAACAGCAAAGGACATGAGCTCGCCACCTCTTATGGAGGGATGCTGCAAAGGCCAGATGAGCTGTGTCCTACTTTCTCCAAGGCCACCAGGATGACTAATCTAATCTAAAACTAATCTACTTTCACTCACAGCAGCCCTTCACATCAACACACCAAAATCTTGGTCTCCAAGACCCATAACGTCTTAGAGCTTCTGGATGAAACCCAGCTGAGGCAGACAATGGGCAGAGACCTTGTCCCTGTCTGCAGCTGGTTGCTGCATGGACCCCAATACTGTGCTGTACTAATATGGATCTGCCTACAGCAGGGATGGGAACTCAGGGATGTATATAAATTGATATCAAATTTTCTGATTCAAAGTCCCTCCTTGTTTCTTGTGTAAGATTAGTTGTGTTGAGCTACCAGCTAGTTACAAAAGTTGAGCTAACTGCCCCAGTCTTATCATGCAATGGCAGGCAAGGCTTGTATAGAAAAGCTGGGCATGGGGCCAGTAAGGCAGGAATGAGACCAGTTAAAAAAAGAATTCTCCAGAGTGTGAGAAAATGCTGGAAACTACTTTTGTGGCATGCCTGAATAACAGGTGTACCAGACTGCTTGCTGAGGAACGTAAATAGTGAATTTATTTTGCTTCTGCATCTCCTATAATGAGTGAATTCTGTTGTTGGGTTGTTTGTTTGTTTGTTTGTTTTCCTTTTTTTCTTCTGCAGATTTTATTTCCCCTTGGAGAAAAAAGCAGCTTTTCCCACTTGCTGTAGAAAAGCAGCATGCTTCTATGGTGTGCAAGTTCAAGGTGAGCCAACCCTTTCCCTTCCTCACAAGTCAGAGCAGAGGGACACGTGTCCAAGGCTCCCTTTCTTGAGGGAGAAATAAACAGCAGAGATGCCTAGAGAGTGTAATGATGAGGAACATGTAGACAAGAGAACATACACCTACAAACTATACCCAGCCTGCTCCTGCTGAGAGCAAAGGTGAATAAATGCTCATGGAACTTGGCAGGAAAAGGACTGGATAAATAACTCACTCTGGCTTGAGCAACTAAGAGACTGACTCAGGATCGAAATCAAAACCTTAAATCAGAGTAATTTCTCAGTATAGAACTTGCAAATGCATTGATTACCTCAGTATCCAGAATAAAAGGCTGGTATTTTGTAGGCCACGTGAATTTTGCTGTTCAGAGAGAGATAAAGCAAGACTATGGAGGCAAATACTTGCAACACTAAATACAACCTGATTTCCACTCATCTCCATCAGATGCTCCAGTGTTGACCACAAATACACAGCACTAAGACAAGCTGCCTGTGCTTTCAGATGCTGATGGAATGGTTACAGGCGGCTGAATAAACTGTGAGTGCAGGTGTGATGGCCTGCAGGCAACCCTCACCAACAGCAGGGCTGAAACATACAGGGGTGCCTTAAGCACATCCAGGTTCCTCCCAGCTTTTCACTAATTTTCCAGGCAGAAGCTTCCTTCGAGAAGCAGGATAGAGCAGAGATGGTTGGGAGGGCATGAAGCACTTTGTGTGTGTGTTTGACATTACAAAATATGTTCAATTAGGAGTCTGAAGATCCTGCGTGATCATAAGCAGGATCACCGTGTTGGGTGATGTATTTGGTTTGTGTGCAAGTTTTTGGTAGTGGAGGGTTGCACAGGTGGGTTCTGTGAGAAGCTTCTTGACGTTTCCCGGTGTCTAACAGAGCCAATGGCAGCTGGCTCTAAGACAGACCTGCTGCTGGTCATGGCTGGCCACCATTAGCAGCCATGGTAGAGACTCTGGGATAACACACTTAGGAAAGGAGGAAAGGTCCTGCACACCTGCAGCCAGACAGAGGAGTGAGGGTGTGTCAGAAACAGCCCTGCAGGCACTCAGGTCAGCAGAGAAGCAGGAAGAGGAGAACAGATTCCCCTGCAGCCCACGGTGAGGTACCCCTGCAGCCTATGGAGGTCCATAGCAGTCCCACAGCAGAGCAGGTGAGTGCCTGAAAGAGGCTGTGATCCTGTGGAAAGCCCATGTTGTTGCTGTGTTTTCTCTCCTCTGTCCAGCTGAGAGATAGAGAAGCTCTGACTGGTTCCTGCTGTCCAGCCAGGGTGACCCCGCCACGGACAATCTACCTGTCTCCATGCTTGAGTGAAGCAAATCAGCAGTTTCCTGTTTCAGCGGAGAACTCGGAGAATACAGACAGCTGTGCTGTCAGTCTGATTCACAGGGGAATTTGGCTGCACTGGTTCCACTTCAGCTAATCCTGGATGTTGTGTCAGAACACATGGAGCAGCACGTGAGAGTGTGTGTATGTGAGGAGGGGGCTCAGGGTCCTTTTGACACCACTACACTGCTCTGAACAGCATGGGAACAGCCTTTTGTGTAGATCTGCCAACCACATCATATCTTGCCCCTCCTTTATTGTTCATCTTGTCACTTCATCTTTGAGACACTCTGGCCCTTATGACATAAAAGTCATTGAAGGGAAGATGCATTTGCTCAAAGAATAAATCACTGCCTTCCTGCTAGCCCTACAGTAGCCTGTGCTGCTCACTGACTCCATTCTGAGCCATTCAGCATCTGCTCCAAGTGCTGCTTCCAAGTAAGCTCTGCTGGTGACAAGACAACAGACAAGCAGACCATGGAGCATTCAGTAAGGCAGGGATAACACCTAAGTATAAAGCAGCAAAGGAAGTGCATGCTGCAGGCACAATCAGCACCACAAGTGGCCCAGCCTTGTGTCCTGCCTGGCAGTGGTTTCCTATTGCAGTTGCCTGCAAAATTAGTAAGAAGGTGCCCCAGCATGCTAAGCACTCAGCAAACTGTCCCTGTCCCAGAATTCACCCACCTGCCTGATCCAGGATGTGTCAGAGAGTGGATGGACGGATAACTGCATGCTGACAAGTGACACACACCCCCACAGGGAGCCTCTTCAGAGAGAGTCAAGAGGGATTGAATTCTTCCCTTATCATGGGAACACTCACAGCTGCCCTAATGAAGGATTTCAAGCACTGCTTGAGATGACTTAGTGCAATCTAAAATGGTTACCTGTTCCGCTGGCAGGGTCTGTCTAGCTGCTTTATGATGAGAGAAAATAGCAATTGAGCATGGCAAGCAGAATGGACGTAATGTGAATTTGTCTAAACTAAAAATCAGACTTGAATGAATTCTTAACATTATTTCTCTGGTTTCAGCATTTAAACAAAATCATAACCAAGTTTAATAACAGTTCCCAGGTTTTTTTATAAAGGAAATGCTGAAGAGTTTGTTTTGGTGCATGTTGCTATGCTGGGGTGGCCTTGGTTTTGACTACTATCTTCCTCAAACCAGAAATGCCAAAAGTAGTCATATGCTTGAGTCTCCTGCCGAACTGCTCCTTTTGTGACATGAGGCAAAGCAGACAACACAGGAATCTGGTGAACATCATGCTGTACTACACTGAAGAGCTATTTGGAGAATCAGACACCCCAAATCCGTATTTTCCATTTGTCCCAAGATAGTGGGTGAGTCTGGCTATGATCAGACAGTGGTGGGTGGAGAGTGGTTAGGACGCCATTGTCACACTGTCACTGTGCTTGACTACCTGCAGCCCCCTCAGCTGAGGCAGCCTGATTGGCACAGATACTGTTTGATGGCAGATGAGGCTTGTCTGCCTGCTTTGCACTGCGGGGTGGAACAAGCAGATGCTGGCTGCTCCCGTCTCTTTGCTGAGAGCCGCTGGCTGGACCTCAGTGACTCAACTGCTTGTGAACCTGCCTGACCAGGAGAAGATGGAGCTTCCTGCTATGGGGACAGTGTAGTGTGGACACATGGGATTTGCTGCAGTGGCAATACAAAGACAAATTAATCCAGTGTGACAGAATTGTATTTTTTTTTAATTTTCAAGGTTGATGAGATGAGATTTTGGGATGTATTTCTCTCTCTGTACCCCACAGTCAGCCAAATAATTTCTGAGGCTGAGGACTGTGATTCCCTGATGAATTCTAATTTCTCAAGTAAGCCGAGAATGAAATGAAATTAGTATGTCTGCTCAAATTCTACAGAATGATGAACAGATTCATGAACAAATGAAAGGAGGAAGAATGAAATGCTATCTACAGCTTCTTCAAGCCCAAGTCTTGATTTCAGTTCACCTGCATTGCTTAGGTGGGAGACATTAGCATGAATCTAGGTAACACTGAATCTTCTCTATCTTTCACCTCTGACAGAGAGAATTTGTCAGTGAGGACTGTATCACTGCTTGGAGAGGATTTCAGGGAACGTACATAAATTTGTGCTTTGCCTGCAGGCTGCACAGAAAGGAAGGTGGAAGAAAGTTGTGTGATAGGACCATGCTGATCCCAGTGCTCCTTGGAGTGTAACTATGACCATGTGGGTGGCATTACTGCAGCTGATGGCCATGCCTACCTGCACCGAAAAAAAAAAAAAAGGCAAAAGAAAAGTGATTTTTACTAAACAGGTGTTGCAGAAACAAAAGGAACAAAAAGTCCCATGCTGTGAATACAGGGAATATGGTTTCAAGCTGATACAAGCCAGGCATCAGCACTGATCATTCAGAACAGGCTATCTGAATAAGGATTGTTTCACTGGTTTCAGAAAAGACTGTTCAGATAGCAAGGGTCAGACAACTATGTCAACTGACTACCAACTGAGTAAGACACGGCATTCTTAACTGGAGCATGTTATTTATCTGACCCTGACAAACTTGGAGAAAATAGTGAACTATTTTCTAGTTTCTAACTCCAGCTGTGTGAAATGGGTAGAAAGAACAGGTGCATGAATTTGTCTTCCAAGATCCCTCTTGGACCAGGTTTTAAATATCAAATAGCAGCATTTCCTTACTTTCTGTTGATCTGGCTGCTGCTCTGTGCCTTTGGCATGGCTGAGAACTGGCACAAACACCAATGGGCTGGGAGTGGTTTTAAGCTCCCTTCAGCTCCCCAGAAGGCCTGATCGAGAACAGGTAAATGACCTAGGGACTACAAAGTTAATGCTTGTGACTATTGTTCAAGAATGCAGCTCTGAACCTCTTGCATGAGAGCTACTATCAGCAGCAGCCAGTGCATTGCATGCACAGCAGAGCAGGAGGGCTCACTCGAGGTAATGCTCAGCTAGAACACTGCCTTTGCAAGTTACTGAGAGGTTTCTGAGGGCCTGGATGATGTTATTTTGTACTTCCCTTCAGAAAACACACACCAAAACATCACACTATTGCTTAGCACAGAGGAGAGTGTGTAAAAGAGTGCTCCAGTCCCAACCAAAGCTATCATCTATTTAAACCACGCACCTCCAAAAGTGGCATTGTATTTCCAGCAGCAGGTCCTCATTCCCTAGCCACGCTATCCCAGTCCCACATCTAATTTTTCTGACCCTCATGTGATTATGAGAATGAATGCCTTCTCTGCTTTTACCCACTATTTGGCTTAGCCCCAGAAGAAAGCAGGTCATTTCCTGCAATGAAAACCTCATGGCTGTACACTTCAATAAAAAAAACAAAACAAAACAAAAACAACAACACTATTTTGAACGCACAGAGCATTTTACCTCTTCATGGCTTAATACAATAGTGAATCCTCCTTGTAAAACAGTAAGTTGTGTGTTTTACTGCTGGTAGAAACTATATAACTGGTTTACTTTAAAGCCACGCAGAGGATCTGTGGCAGCAGGAGAGCACAGAAACGGGATTCCTGCTCCCAGTCCTTGAGCTGCCTCTGCAGCCATTTTATGCAGACAGGTTGGGAGTGCATAGCAGCAGGCAAGCAATTAATCTCTCTTCATCTTTCAACACCTTTCTGTACTGATTTCAAAGCCATCTATTGTCGCAGCTCCTGCCTCACAAGGGCATTTATTTTGTTCTCATTCAGGATGTGCTTTTTCACTTAATTTTAAAGGATTGAGACTTTTATTCCTAATGGCTGCAAAATATTGCATATGAGGATTTCATTTATCACTGTCAAAACTGGAATATATGAACAGCACTGGCAATATTCAAATGTATTTTTTTTCCATTTTCCACATTTACCTTTTGAAAGGGACTTATTTGGTATTTTCATTTACTTTTCAAAGAATGTTTTTCCTGCCAGCCAGAAGAACAAAGTTAGATATCTGGGGAAGCATTTGCATCCTGACAAGTGCAGCTAAAAAGTTTCCGCTTACAAACTGATCCCTACAAGCCTTAGTCCATAAAACTGAGCTACACTCTAGTTTAATGTATTTTAAAGGGACAAAGAGAATTTATTTACTTCACCTGGAGAGATCTTCTACAAATGTCCCCTTGTTATTTTCACTCAGCTGAACACAGGTTTAAGTCAAAGCCATTTGCTTGACCTTGTTAAATGATGTGACAGAGGAAAAAAGTAAGAGGAAAAAAAAAAAGGGAGTCTTTTAAGAGCAATTTAGCTCCCTTCACCTAAATAGGTCAATTCTTTTAAAACATCACTTATGCTATAGGCACAGTCTACAGATACACAGAGGTAATATTAGTGCCTACATTGCTTTTATTGTGAGTTCTGATGTTCTGTGAAGAAGCATTAAGATTACTGGTGCATGTACTAAATGTGATGCATTTTTAGGAGAGTAGTAGTACAAACTTGCTTAGCTGAATATTCACAGCATTTGGTTACACAGGATGTCATCATACAGTGTGTATTTGTATAAAAAACTACTTGAATAGAGTCTGACATCAGTAGCCTTGAATTGCATAGACAGCCAAATGTCCACACTTTCATGCTAAAGACTGGTCTGTGGGAGAGAGCACGTGTTATATCGCCTACATAAACTACAGACTTAAAATAATAATAGAATGATAAATAATAATTAAAATATTTTTAATATGTTGTAATTGAGAAAGCTTTCACTGACTTTCAGATAGCCCTGCTTGGAATGACTAGTTGAGCTCCATCAGTAGGCAAAACAAATCAAGTCCTAAGTGATAATGCCACAGGCAGCACACAAGCTTAGAAGCGACTCACAGCCTGCTGACTCCAGCACTATGCTTGGAAAGGACTCTTGGCCTTTTCTTTTACCAGGTCTGAACTGCAGCTGACAGTACAAGCCATGTTTCTGGCTTTATTTAGCAGCAAAGTGTTGTATATTTGATCCATTCTGCTTTATCATCTGCTGCATTTGGCATCTATGAAGCTATGCATTTCAAACAAAATTCTCTATCTTCTGTCTAGTAAGACGAAAGCAGATGGAGACAGGCAACTAGGCTGGTTCACACTACTGTTTTCTTCCCTGGAAAAGATAAAGAAGGAGAGCTAATAGTGAGCAGAGTATTTGGAGGGCACCTTTCAATTACTCTGCTCCCCAGAAGGGGACTTTCAGGCATTGTTGCACTAGATGAATTGCCTGTTTACTATGAAACTCTGCAGGAGAACAGGATATGTACAGCTCAGGGTGCCTCTTCCTGCTATTCAATTCCTGAGCCCCGGTCCTGGGTACTTGTCTCAGCTGGAGAGCTGTCGCATGCAGCAGAGCTGCTTCCCTAACAGGATTACTGACCTGATCCCTCCCCTCTGCAGGGCTGCCACAGTCTGGAAATTTGACGCACAGCCTCAGAGCTCAATTCGTTATTTAATAAGTTTATGATTAACCAATCTGCTGATTAAGCTTGCATTAATTAGGTTGGTGGGAATTCTGTTTCAGATGGATAGTGGCCTCTATTGTCTCAGAGCAGGCCTGGAGAACCCTTGTGTTTTGCATGCCCTGACACTTTACTGCTCCAGAAATACCTGCAAAAGCTGTTTGGGCGGCACCTGGAGCTGCTGCCAGATCACTTGGGCATGGTGGTGCCTGGGGACAGCTCAGTATTGAGGCCTGGTTGTTATACCTGGGGCACCTCAAAGGCTCCTGCTCCTCTCTTCTCCTCTCTTCTGAAGTCTTGGCAGACAGTAATGAGGCAGGCAGAGTTTATCTAGGGCAGCTGGAGACCTCACAAGTACAGTTTCAAAGGGCCTGGCCTGTCATCTTGGTATTTTGATTGGGGTGGGTGGCTCACCTCAGAGAGCAGTGGGAACCTCTTTTCTCTTTCTCTTTAGGAAGAGTTTAGAGGAAGCTCATGGTTTCATCTCTGGCTTTGTTCTGTGGTTTATGCTCTGACGGATGGGGCTCAGTGGGTGCTGCAACCTGCTCCCTGTAGTGTGCCTTGGCTGAGACAGCAGGGGGCTGCCACTTTCCTCCTCCAGGCTGGCTCCTGCTTTGGTAGAGAAATCAGGACTGGGCTCAGGGATTAGTCCCAAACTATTTACTAACATGTAAATTATTACATGTTTTCCCATCCACAACGAATCCTCTGTCTCCTTACTTAGGCAGGCCTGGTATCTGCTGGTGTTAGACAGTAGAGGATGGCAAAGGGGATCGCATCAACTGTTTCATGTTCCTTCATGTCCTCATGTTACAGGTGCAGGGCTGAGGGTCTGGCAGCTGCCTGCTTCTTACACGTCTCAAAAGGACTGGTGACAAAACACAGCCATGCTTCTAAGAGGCAGAGGGAAACAGGACTGGCCAAAGAAAACCCACGTTCTGGCTGAAATCCCTGAGAAAGAGGCTTGAAAGACAAGATGAAAGGGAAAGTTCTGGCTGTAGCTGCTTTAAGAGCTGCAGGAGAGGAAGCAGGGCTGCGGGATGACAGATGCCACCCCTACTGCGGAACCCTGCAGCTGGAAATCAGACACATGCACTGCTGAGCTGAAGCCTCAGTCAAAGGAGTGGCAGTTCCAGTGGCAAGGAGAGCTCAAAGGGGCTCAGAAAAAGCCTGACCCATGCTGAAGAAAGCAGTAATGTGCTGGGAAAGATGATCACAATTTTTACCACGGATCTCCAACATCACGAGTTTGTGTCACAGTTTAGTATTTTAATGCTGATGTATTTCATGCTTTTGTCACCTTTTTTTGGCGTGGCAGTGGTGCTCAGAAGAGGTTGTTACCACAAGCTTCCAGCTACTGGTGTGTCCCTTCAGGGATGAGGTTATGGCACTGCCACCCCAGCCCTGCTCGCTGCCAGACCACAGGCTGCAGCCCCAAAGGAGAAAGGATGGGTGCTAAAATCCTGCTGGCCTGAGCAAGGTTTAACACTGCTTTTGGGGGGCTGTAAACGGGAGTTTAGGCAAAGGGCAGGCAGGTGTTACCAAGACCGAATGTGAGCCCCCTTCTCTCATGCCACACACTACTGATATTGCAAACTCATGCCTTTTGATTGGCAAACGGGCCCAGCTTCTTCAAACAGCTGGCAGGGAGGTTCCTGATTCTGCCTCCCAGCTGCCTGCTCTCAACACCGTAGCACTAAATGAGACTGCTGGCAATGCTGCAGCTGCCACGTCCCTCCTATCTGACCCTCTCTCCTAAATGAACCACTGAGGCAGAAATTCTGGCAGACCAACATTTTTACCTCTCTCCCAAAACGCCAGCTGTATGCACTGAAGGAAAGAAAAAAAAATCCCAGCTTGGATTTGCTTATCAAAAGACCATTAGCTAAGGATTTTCTAAAGCATTTCTAAAAGAAAAAGGAGACATGCAAAAGCAATACAAGAATTATCATAATTTTTGTGTCCTTTGCATGCCTGGGTCAGGTATGTGTTGGGCCACAACGAGCACATGTTCCGCTTCACTTGGCACATTTGAGAGCTAAAACTGCCAAATGCATACAAACATAAGGTTTATTGTTGTACAGCTATCTGTTTGGCTGCCTGACTGGAGCTGTGGTAAGATGAAAGGAACAGGAGAGTTGTAAGAGTAGAAGAAAAGAGGAGAGAAATAGCCTGAGGGTGTCAGCAAGCAAGGCTTTATTGCAGCAGAGCTGAGGGACTAAGGAGGGTGTATAGAAGACACAGTTGCTTGCCTGAGGAAATTAAGACAAAAGAAAGACTGTGTAAGGACTACAGGCAGCTAGAATGGTGGGTGTTTCAGTGATACACAGGTCCTTTTAATTACAAATTCAGTTCGAATTATCTTCCAATAATTAAGATATACAACAGGCTTTAACTTTTGTGCACACAGAGACCTAAGCACAGTGAAGAAAGTGGGTTTAATTTAATGATGAAAAAGGGGAGTGAAGAGGGTCAAGGTATAGAAAGGACTTTTTAAGGGTCAGGGACCTTATTAGGGACTTTATAAGAAATTACTTGTCTCCTCTTCAGTCAGGTTATGCAGCTGGGTGGATGGACAGAGGTGAAAGGAAGAGGATATGACAGTGGGAAGATCCCAGGTGGTTGCTGATGAGGCAGGCAGAATGTGCAAGGAACAAAATCCTGCAGACTCCAATGTAAAGCGAAAGACATGACAGCAGGGAGGTATAACCTCAAGGTATGCTGAGAGTTCAGAGAGTCTTTTCAAAGTTAGAAGCTTGCTCTGTGTTTTTTTTTTCCCTATGCATTCTTGTAAAAAAGAGTCTAATTTTCCATTCATAATCTGATTTGAATCAAGAATACAGGTTTCCATTGCCTACCAACCGCATGCAGGTAAACATCACTGACTGTCGTCTTTTTTTGCCTCATTATTTCTCTCCACGCAAGCATCAGGAACTTTTAGGTCACACTGTATCTCAAATTACCCTGGGGACAGAAAACAAAGGTGTCAGGTGTATCTGTCCTTAAGACAACTTCACTGTGAAGCGACATCAGAAGTTCACTCTGAATTGGGATGTCTGCAGGAGAAATTTGGAATGAGGCACTGGGTCCCCTGAAGCACAGAGTTCAAGTGCAGGGAGGATGGAGGAGCTGCGGTGTGCACACACAGACACACGCATGTTCAGCGACTCAAGTCTGAAGTCCCTTTCTCTCACACTGTGCTGGAAGGAGCCTGGTTTTTGCCAAGACCCCGAAACAGAAACAGCATTATCACTCAGCTTTCTGGACAGCCTCTCCACCCCACTGATGCTGGCAAAATCAGTGCTGAAAAAGGAAAAGCTGTGAGCACAGAGAAAGCAGGGCAGAAAATACTCTCTGCTTTCAACAGGTCTTTGAGGCTTCTAACTGCTGCATTTGTGAGGTGAATGGAAGGGTAATGCCAGGCTTCAGGGATAAAAAAACTTTAACATCTCTTCAGTAGAGATACAGTGGAAGGCCAGGGTCTGACAGCCTTGTCCTTTCCAGGGATAGCACTGAAGTCAAAATCTGGGGTCCCTGGGATCTGAAGAATTGTCTTTAACAGAGCTTTTGCTTGGGCAGTGCATGCACTGGGAGAATGAGAGTTAAGGATCATAATTTTCTGATCATGCAATAAACAATCCAGCAAAGTCATCTGATTGAGGAGACATGTCCTGACTTGGAGCTCATAGGGATAAAAATGAGGACAAACAGAAAAAAAAGAACTCCAACTAGCAATTTTCTATCTCCTGCATCTGTTCCCTGGGCGCCTGAAGTCATATTGACTCAGCCTGATGACAGAAACAAGGTTTCTTCCTACCAGGTCTCCAGGGTCCACTAAAACATAAAGGAAAGCAAGTTGCATCTCCTCCCCTGACCACACTATGACAAAGCTGTCAGAACAGCTCTGACAGTAGCACGCCTGCAGTAATGTCTGGTGCAAAAGCCACAGAGAGCCATTGCTCTTCCACATCCCTCTGGAGAGAACTGTACTGGAAACCGCAGCCAGAAAGTATTTTCTTCTGCGAATTTTATCGATTTCATGCTTAAAAGCAGTGAATTGAAATAAACAAGACCTCCAACAAAGTGTCCCTGCTTTGTCTGTTCTGGAGAGAGCGCTTTGCAACAGCAAATTCCAGTAACACAGAAAGATAAATTTGGGAATTAAATCTAACACACTTTGCTCACTGGAAAGGCCTTGTTGGTGGGAAAAGTCACTGTGGTTTTTGTACTTTACTTGCAGTGTTAAATGCTTACTTTGGCTGCTTACTTTGGCTGACCTTGTGAAAAATCATACTTACCGTTTACTGCTGGCTTCATAACCTGATCATACAGTACAGACCTCATGAAGGTCAACCACCATCTAACAACAGTGCAAGGAGCTGGGGATGTGAAGGAAAAGTGACAGAAAAGAGCACAAGTCAGTGCCTCGGTAGATGGTGCCCAGGGGCACTTTCTGGGAATCTCTGGGGACCACTTGAAAACAATTGGGTGATTTCAACACTGCTGGACTGGCAGAAGGATCTGTATGCAGCAGACCCCAGAGGCTTTCAAGGACTGTCCTGAATAATAATTTTTTTTCAGTAATATCCATTTACAAATCATGTGCTCCTGAGTTTTCATTTTTAGGACCTCAAATATTCTCTGCTTAATTTTTCACAATCCTGTGATCCTGCCTCTGGATTGTAGTGCTGGTCTGTGAGGTCTGACAAGTTCTCGTGTTGCATTCTGCCTTTGAAAAGTTTTAGTATTGTTCTGTAATCTTGTTAGATGTTTTCTTTGAACAATCAGCTTTGTTCTAAACTCTTGGACCATGAGGGAGTATTTATTTTTTCTGGACACCAGAAAAAATGCTGCAGACCAACATTCACTTTTTCCCAAGGCAACCTCTACGCATTTAACAGTCTTGAACCCACTGGCTCCACTCCTGCCCCAAAATCTTCATAAGAAGATCAAAACAGTGTTTTTCACATTAAAATGGTCAACCTCACCCTCCAGGATGGGTTTTAATCTTCTTTTATTCAAATTGATTCCCTCAGTCTACAGGAAAAAAGGCATGGAATTCATAAAAGAAGAAATGTGGGACAGGATGACTCATTTGCTTTTGTTTTCTTCTGTGTTTTCTTACAATATTTGTGGCATGCAGCAGGTAGGGATCTGTGTGTGACAACCAGCCTCTGGGTCATGATCTCTTTTTGCAAATCCCCTTAAAAATCCAAATCAGAGATGAAAAGAATCCCTTTGCCCATCTAAGATAAAAGTGCCTTTCCCAAAGGCTAGCTGAGACATGACCAAAACCAAGAAGTGCTCCAGCTGGTCTAAGAAATGGAGGCGTTGTACAGCCACCTTGGTTGCTGCTTGATTGTCACCTCAAACAAACACATGCACAAACACTTTTATTTGGTTCTGCTTTGTACACTCTGTTAGTTTCCTGTGCTAATGCCCCAGTGTTTTGCTAGGACACAGTAGATAGTAGAAATCAGCTGCTTGCTCATATTACAAAACCATTCAGCAGTGAGGAATACAAGTTAGGAAACATATCTGTAAAAGAACCAGTCTCTCTGACTCTGCACTGGAGTCAGTAAGAGATAGAAGCAAAAGAGAAAATTAGTTCTAATACGTTTTTTAATTCAATCAAGAAGGTTTCTCAAGAAAGAGAAAAAAGAAAAAGCAGTAATTAAAAAATAAAAAGAACATTTATAATGGAGTGAAAATCAGCAGCAATTGGGTTTTTCTTGTTTACCAGGGGACATACCAGAGGACTGTTTTATACCAGTTCATGCAAGTCACCTAAGTCTACCTCTGCAAATCCAATTCAGCTGTGGTTATGCTGGGAATCTAAAAGTACAAGATAGATTTTTATTTTTTTTTTTTTTTAAAATGAGCAGAAACTATATGACATCTAAAAAAAAACAACCTAGAAACAGGATCACAGGATTACTTCAGCTGGAAGGGACCCCAGGAGCTTTCTAGTCCTACTCAAAGCAGCATCAACTATGGGATCAGACTGGGCTGCTCAGAGCTTTATTCAGTCAGATTTTCAAAGCCTTCAGAGTTGGAGATGACACAATCTCCCCAGAAACATTTTGCATGCTTGACTGTCCTCATGGTGGAAAAGGATTTCTGTAAGGTGAGAAAAGTAACAGGCCAGGAAGAAGTACCCACTGATGCTCTAGACAATTTACTGCCAGCTCAGGCATGATGCTATCATTCCTCAACACCACAGAGAAGTTTCACACAACAAGCTTTTCCTCAGAAATCTCAAAATTATCCTGGTCATGTCCCATCTGATGGTCATAACCAGGTAAATGCAGACAACTGCCACTGTGTTTTGCTCCCTTTAGCCCGGCCCTTTTCCTGCTCTCTATCTGCCCTGCTTTGAAGCAGAGGAGAATACAGCCTACTTCTAGGTCAGATGAATATGGTGTAGAGGTTCAATTCACTTTGCCAACGAGACCCAGAGAAGCCACAGACTTCTCTAATCATTCCCCTGATTTCCAGGGAGATGGGAACTCCCCAGTACCCAGGAATGATTAATTGCAGATAGAAAGAAGAACATTGCCAACAAAGGAGCCAAGATTATCTCCTTTCATTGATTATCCCTTTCCAGTGAAGGACAGGAAACCTAAAGGACCCAAAGTCAAATTCAAGGACTGTTGTGCATTGTAGCTTTTCTGCTACAATGTGAGTCAGCTACGTGAGCTTGGAGGAGCTAAAACTGTGACATCTGCCTGCACAGAAATAACTGTGCCAAAGTTTGGCTCTCACATTTTGCTTCAACCCCTGCCCTACAGATGAGAGGCTGCATAAAGCCACACTTCAACCCCAGAGCTGAAGCATTCAGGTAGAAAAATAAACTGAACTTGAGTCTTTCATGTTCTGGCTCAAAGTCAGTAGCTAAAAAAGGCATAGTTGCTTTGTGACTTGAGTCTCCTGAACTCTTTATGGTCAAAACCACCTTGTGAATAAGACATGAATTTGTGAAGAGTTTTGGAACCATCAGTTATATGTGCTTTTAGTCAATTAAAAAAAAACAAAACAGTGCTATGATTTATCAGAGAGTCTAAGCCCAGGATATTTGTCTTTTAAAAAATGTAAGCAAACCTGAAAATCCAAATTTTAAAGGCAGCCTCCATCATGAACCCAAACTACCCATGCTTGACAGCATCACTTTAAATATTTAGTATGCTTGCCCTGTTCAAGACACACTTTTAGCAGTGTCATTCATTACGTCAAACACGGTTTCTCAGATGAACTTACACAAAGTATGATTGTCTCACTTGTACTCTTCAACTGTTCTCCCAATTTTTCTAGTCCTAGAACCAGTATTTAAAGTAATTAATACAAAATCTTTCCCTTTTTTTGAAAAACAGCTCTTACTTTCAGGCTGGGTAGTGATGGGGGACAGAGAGGGGCTGTTTTCTGGCGCTGGTGTGGCTGGGGAGCTGAGTTGCTCTGAAACACCTGGTGTGATCAAACCTTCTCCTCACAGCCAGCTCACAGTTTACTCATGTCAGAAAGCAGTTTAAAACTCATGAGCTTCAGACTAGTGAGCTAGACAGAACTGCATCATTCCTCCACAACAATTAACACCTGCTGACTTTATTGTATCAATTTCACAGCTGTGATCAAAAAAAGAGGGTATGTGGGTTGTTTAGAAAAACTGGGGATTGCCTTCCATTTAGAGCAGAAGGCAGAAAAAAAATAAATGTTATAGCAAAAAAACGAGCCTGTTTTGGGTTTACAGTAGAGTTACCTTAAAGCCCCATAGAGGATTTATTTTATTGCACTATAAACAGTGTTTCTTTATGAGACAAAGAGTTGGAACATTCACAAAGGCTTAGGTTGAACCAATTCAAGCTCCTCTCATGGTAAGCAGCAAGTGGGATATAAAAGGCAGAGTTAAGGAAAAAAAATTTGGGCAGAGTTCACAGGTGAAAGGGACATGAAGAGGAAGGAAGGCAGGAGTCACTGAGAAAAATGGCTCAGCTGTGCAGTCTCTAGAAGTGAGGATGGATGATTTCACTGACACAAAAAGTGGGAGGAAGCCTGGGAGAGGAACAGTTTGCAAAGCAGTGTGGAGAGAACAGGAGTCTGCTACTAGTAGGAGGCAGACACAAACAGATCACAGTGATTACACAGGCTGGAGATGATTCTTTGACAAAGACTTGGATCTATCTGCCAAGAACGCATGTGTTACCCCTCCTTTCCACTTGTAACTGGACCTGGAGAAAACATATTTTCTGTGGGGCATATTTTCCTAAAGGTCAGTTTAGAAAGAGGGTTTGGACAATGCTCAAACGTTTTAAAATTTGAACAATTCCCGCTTTTCCTTCTGGAAGATGTTTCAAAAAGGTGACCACAGCTATTTTGCACAGTACGAGGCTGCAAAGTTTCATTTCCATGAGTGATGCAGAAAAGCATATTCCCCAACACAAGCTATTCAGCCATGATGCAGGCAGCACTTTAAGCTTTTTGAATGATAGTTGCGTTTAACAACTGGAGTAATGGGATCAGACTGTCCAATTACTGCTGTGACTTTCTTCTTAAATAAAATTTTATCTTGATAAATATCTGGCATCTGTAAAAACAGGTTTATTTTCCTTCAGTGTGCCCTGCTTTATAGAGCATGACTGCCAAGAGGAACAAGGAAAGAGCTGCGCCAAAAGACAGAGGTTTGATAGAAACAGAGAGGCGCCAAATGACTCTCTACACACGGCAGAGCAGAAAGGCTGTAGTCTTTCCTGGAGCGGTCATTGCCCTGTTCCTGCCAGCAGTGATTGTCGGGAACAGGAAAAAACTCTCTCTTAGTCATAGTCAGGACTCTGAAGGTTCAGAGGCCTTTTTGCACAACTAGTCCTGCTATCCTCACTACAGCTTAATTCCTGCTCCTAAGGCTTCTCATAAAACAGTGGTGTTGGCTGGTGCAAGAGGCTGAGATGCTGACAACAGCTGAAGCTGTTGAGCTGCTTCTACCAGTTGGTCAACATAGAAAACGTGCTCAGCACAGGCCCCTACTGCTCCACATCCTGCTTCAACCAGCTCTCCTTCCATGAAGAAATACAGAGTGGTTTCTTCTGTGTGGCCTCCTGCCTTTGGGAATTGCTCCTCCCTAGAAAAACTGATGGAAGTGATGAAATGTGACTGTTGCTGACTGGGCAAAAATTTCTTGTGGCACATCTCCCCACCTGCCACATTAGAGCTGGGCTTTGCAGGGGATGCTTTGGCTGCACCACTGGATGGGTCTGGAAAAATGTGGCTCTGCTGCGTACAGCTGGATGTAACACTGCCTGCTCTGCCTGGAACACAGACTGAGGTCGCAGAAGAAGGGCTCCTTGGGTGTACCTCTGCTCATGCTAGGTGAGGTCTGCATCCAGGACCTCACCTAACAAGGACCCTATTACTGACAGGACACATGATATGGATAATGTCCTTGTCTATTCTGCTCTCCTGCTGTGGCACACCAAGGCTTTTGCATTTTTCTGAATTCTGAGTCTCCAAAGGATCCTTTAATATCTCAGAGAAGCAACACAAAGTTTTCAGGTTGCCATGAACACATTCTCTGTGCATAAGGATAGCAGCTAAAAACCAAGAATTGCAGTGAACTTACTATACCAGGACATGCTCCTTACCTTTGAGAGGTTTATGTTATGTCTATTTCATAGAGCTTGATCTGCTGATGGAGCATTTTAGTCCCCACATTCAATAAGCAGATAGTAACCTTTCCCTGTTAAGAGCTGAGTGTGCAGCACAGAGAAGACAAAGTGGGAGCCCACACCACTTGAAAATCAGAACAAATTCAATTAACCATCAAGCACAGTTTAAGGCCCATCATTAATAAATCAAACACATTAAATAAATGCATCACCATACACTGTCTGTAGATGCTGTGGTCTGTTCTGGAGCCAATTTACATTAATTATACTGGACTATACTTGCTTCCCTCAACTGGTAGGCAGGAACTCATCCACCTTGGAGACATCAGAAGGAACTACAGAAATAGTAATTCAGAAGTGGAGATATGTTACACTGTGGTGAAACAGGTGGAACCTACATTTAAGGACACAGGACTTGGAGGAGCCAGAATGTAATACTACTGCCCTTTTCTGAGTTGATTTTTATAAAGATATCAACATCTGAGCAGGCAGCCTTATCGTCTCAGCTGCTGTTAATCTTTTTAATGTCAGGAACAAGCTGTAAATCACCTTTGGGGACCTCTTTCTTTTCAACCAGTTCTCTCCATGCTTCACAGGAAACAGTGATGAGAGTACACATACTTGTGTAATGAGACCTCTGAACAGACCACTGTGTGGTGCTGCCTGCTGGGGTTAGACTTTTCCAGACCAGGTACTCTTTACTACTTCTTTTACTGAACTCTTTTCTCCTTTCTATCAAAGAATCTCAATAATCTGCTCAATTTGGTTTTCCCCACAACCTTCTGAGCTGCTTCTCATATTTGAAGTAACTGCCTGTGGTGGGTCAGCCATAGAACAGAACCCGTAATTTGCAGTTCTGGGCTTCTCCTTCAGACATAAAACCTCCATTCAGACTCTGGATGCTTTGGCTCATTCTCAATACAAAATAAAATCATTTATGCAGAAGCAGATCTTCAGGATTAGCTCTCCTTCCTAGACTATCAGATTGCAGGTACCATAAAAATACGGAGTGGCTAAAGGACAGCCAGGTAACACCCCAAAATTATCCGGTTACATTACAGCTTCCTTCTTAACAACTTTTTACCTGAAGGAATATTAGTCAAGCATGCACAAAATGTGAGTCTGTTGGCTTGTGAGGTGTGTTGCCATGGGAATGTGTCATGGGAAAGATGCACAACCCACGTGGAGGGCTGGGAAAGGCCAGTGAAGCCCTGGTATAGTGACATAACAAACCAAGCAAAATTACAGCGATACAAGAAGCCAAGTCATTTGGTGAACCTCATGCCACATCATTCCCATATTCACGTGCTCCTAGGATTTCCTGACTGAAACCTCCCTTCCCTCTGTCTCACCCCCTCACACACTCCCTCCTGCCTGCTTCCAGTTCGTCTGAATGGCTTTACTCTTCACCCAAGCCTGTCTCAGGCACCTCTTCCTTTCTGCCCCTCTACTTCTCTTCTAATTAATCTGCAATAATATGCCTGTCAGAACTGGTTTAGTGCCCTCATCTTTGCAGCTCTGCCTGCAGACAGCCCTACTAGCCTTTATGTGATGCAGCTGTTCACTCCCTCATCCTTTCCAAAAAGAGCTTGGAAATATCCCACAGGAAGGATGCTACCGAAAATCTGTGTATACCATTTCTCTTATAAATGGAAAGAGTAATAAGAAATGGAAAAATGTTTAAATAAATGCCTCCCAAGCTCCACGAGACTTCTGAGTGGTGGGCTGCACTTCTGCCTTCGTGAAGAAAATCAATAGCAGTGCTGTATTGCTCCTGCTCTCCGGCTTCCATCCCGCCCTTCCCCCTGCACAGGGCACAGACTGTGTTCAAGGAAATGGGTGCTCCCAGGGGAGCAAAATGGCTCTTTGCACTTAAGGTAATGATGTCACTTAAGGTCGCGATGCAAACAGTTATGGATATGAAAATCTGCAGTTCCGTCAGAGCTGGAATCTGGGGACCTAGCTTAAGAGTCAGAACCTTTTTATAAAATGTTTCCCTAATTTACCTACAGAGCGTCTTCCCAGAAACAACAGCTGCTGTACCTAATTAGCATTAATCACCTTGTTACAGAAGAGCAACTGGGAATAGAACAGTACTTGAAATACTGACAAAATGATACACTAATGGCATTGATCTGTCCGGTCTACTTCAACTTCCCCTTTATTATTCTGTTTTCTGTATGAGAAGCTTCAGAAGTCACAAGTTTTGGAGCAGACCGGGAAGTGATGATGCAGAAAAGGAGCCACAGATGGGCGCAGATACAGAGCCTTTCAGCCTATGCAAGATGCTTGCTGCTGGCTCTATTTGTGACTGCACTTCCCAGCTCTGCATCTTGACCTGAGGCAAGAGTAGTCCTGGGAGGGGATCTCTGAGCACAGAATCTTTTAGGGAAGCACTGGGATAGGTTGTTCTGCATTGTGCTTTGTGGCTCTTCCATGGAGAGCTTTAAGACAAGCTCTGAACACACACTCCACCCCAGGGGAAGGGGTTAAATACTGTGCTGGTTTGGTAAATAAACCCATGACAAAAACCTACACCAGCTGAAAGATCAATCTCAGAAGCCACATGGGGCACTTGTTTACTGGGATCAGATACCTTCTGTAAAGTTTCATCCAGAAATGCACCAATTTTTATAAGTTGAACCCCGAGAGCTTTGTAGCTCTGACTGATACTCCTGGTACTATTCCTCCCTGATCACACAGCAATTCAATATCTGCCATGAATACAGTGCAGCAGGCTGGAAGGCAGGAGCTAACAACACAGACGTCATCAGCCTCTGCACCCTGATGGATTATCTCCTCTGCTCACTTCAATCTCTACCAAGATGGGGCTCAGTCACAAATTAGTTTTGTGCAAGTCAGACACACCAGGGAACACCATTCTCTATGTCCCTGTGATGATGTTTTTGCTGCTGTTTAACCCTACCAGTCCTGCTTGGTCTGAGGGAACAGCATTCCAGTAACTTCCCTGAGGTGTGACTCAGTTTCTCCCGCTTAGACATTCAGTTTTCACATACTTTTATGACTCCTTTGAGGACCCTTCCTAAGACAGTGCCTTATTCCCTACCTAGTCCAAGGAGAGGAGGTGCTCACATCTAAGGACACAGGCACCTTGGAGGGCTGAAGGCCACTGTGAATGTCTCTGCCTCTCTCCCACATGTTCATCTGCAGACAGGCATGCAGGACATTTACTGCCAGGCTCTCAGTGTGGTGGATGTGCTGATGAAGTTGCCTCTGCCACAATCCCTCATCCCACCCATCGCTTGTTTTGCAGCACTCCAACCAATTTCCACATTGCCCACTCTGTTTTAACACAAACTAATGTCATGACTGCTAGGAAAGTCAGACACAGACTGTCTGGGTAGGGATTTCAGACCAGAGAAAGGAAATCAAAAATGCAAAATAGAAAAGCAGATGGCATAAGCTTCATTAAAATAATATCTTGTCTCCTGGGAATGCCAGGAGGATCTGATGCCTTCCAGTGGGTGTGGTGCCCTGAGATTTACACTTGAGGATTATTCTGTTCCTCTCTCTCTCCTTATCATAACTCTCCTCTGTTTTCAAAAGGCTTGTGGTATGTGCTCCATCTGGATATGGCTCCTAATAAGGATGTGCTGGAGACATCTCTGAAGTACTAATGCACACCCAGCCCCCAACCCATGCTGTCAGGAGTCTCCTTATCAATGATCTGAAAGAAAGAAAGAAGCAAAGCTGAGCATTGCAGCTCTGGATAGAAAGACAAAGCGGGAGTGCTAGAAAAATGACAAATACATAATTAATATGGATACAGTATCAATATAAAAAAATTATAAACTGTGTAAACTGGGAGATCTTATTTCCCCTTGGTGCGAGGTTCTTTTTTTGATGTGGCCCTAGCATCAACCACTGTTCTATTTATAAACCAGGTGCAGCCTTTAGGAAATCACTAAAAATACAAGACACCTGTGAAGTTTTTCCTGTATCTAACTGACACCCGTCAAGCAAACATGTAGCCAAATGTATTTATTTAGAGGGGAAGAAACAACCAAGGAAAAGACCACTCAAGCAGCAGGATAAATCTATGTCAGTATGTGCAGTTTTCACGCTCTTTCTGTCACACTTCAATCACTGCAGTGTCTGAAAGCAAAAGTTGTATTCATGCTGGGTTGGTATTTAATCGAGCTCACTTGAACCAAGCTTCCAGCAAGCACATACGACAGATTTATACATGAATCTTCGCAAACTGAAAAATGACATTTATCAACCTTCCATCAGAACATCTGACATTTGAACAATTGATTCTGATTTAACAGTGAAAAATGCCACCATCCATATGGAAAACCTGCGAGAGGATTAAGCCCCTAGTTGCTACCATCCCCAACAATGGCTCTGCCACTTCAGCTATTAAACACTTTAACTTTTGCCTTGAAGAGACTAAAAACAACTCTGACAAGTGTAATGCAGACAAGAAGTGGCACAGAAACATCCAGTCAGAGGAATGCGGGCCAGAGCAGGAAGATACAGTGATTAAACTTCTAGAAAACTGCAGAGGCTGGGCAGATTTTCAGAATAGGAGCAGCAGGAGCTGGTGTGGATTAAAGGCATGCTACACCAGCTATGGACAATACTGTTAGTCGCATTTTGCCTCAGATAACCTACAGCTCATCTGGGTATGGCTAAGAGTAGAGAGCTGATCCAAGTGCCACTAGGTATGTGTTCACTTCATTAAAGAGGAACACTGTTTCCACAGACACGTGTTCTCTCTGGAGACAAGGCAGGAAGATGCTAGTCAGCTCTACAGGGCAATAATTCCTCTTCAGCAGGTAGGTTTCACCCACTATTATCTTCACAACCATACTGTGGTCAGCACTGAGTTCACCTGGCAAAAGCACCAGAGGGAACGGAGGTCCTGGCAACAGTGCGTCTCTACTATAAAAACTGCTCAAACACTTCCAGTACCTCCCTTTGACTCTTTACGCCACTCAGCATCAGCTAAATGAAAGAGATTGTTTCCTGTGTGGAAAAGCAGAAGTTCTGGCAGAAAGGCTAAGCATTCTCCTCTATCTGATCCCTGGAAAAAAGCTGGTAAGTTCTGCAGAAGTGTGTCTGTAGCCTCTTTTTATGTATTAATCCATTTCAATAATTAGTACCCTTCTAATCAAATGATGTAGTCATCCTCAGTTGATAAACTCCAGCTTACAGAATATTGAATTTTTCCTGTCTTGTTTTTGTCATTTCTATTATTCCAATTTTCATGGTTTTTTCCTCTATGCCATTTCTGAGTCTTTTTTGTATTTACCCCTCCCAAATATGCTCTACTAAATTTTCTTTGCTGACTCGTGCTTTTTATGTAAAAGTCATTAATGAATATATTCATAAAATGACTGTTGCAGGACTCCATTAGTAAAGTTCTTTCTACTGATACCTTCTCCTTCAACACAACCTGATGTGCTGTTTTGACTTCCCAAGTTTCTGATTCTACCAGCTTTATTCATAATACTGAGATTCGTTAATGGTCTACTCAAATTTCTTTTCCATTTAATTTTTATAAATTGAACTTGTTTACCCTGAATCCAAATCTATTCTCAATGATCTGATCTCCTAGAATGGTCTCATGACTTACCAAAGCCAAGTCTAAAAACATATAATTTCCTGTTGCATTAGTGAATCTCAGGAGGATATTTTTATTGCCTAGAAAGTCAAGAATATCACAGACTTACCAATAATAGCATCAACTGCTCTCTAACCTGTTTCCTGGTGTTAAATTATCCAAAAAAACTACTGCAGTAGTAATTATCTGTCTAGTAACATTAAAGAACTCTCTTGGCAGTGAAAAAGGATCCTGGTGGCATATGGCATGCTGGCAGTAACAATCTTTTACCAAACTATGAATTGTGCTGTCATTAACACACACTGCTGCTCCCCGCCTTTTCCTGAAAAGCAGACACTGGTTTTAGAGTACTCATGACTTGCATAACCATCCTCAATCAGCTTCAGCAGCATCCTCTTCAACATTACTTGTTCTGATGGGAAGGACAGCCAGAGGACTCCTTCCTGCTCCTACTGGGAAATTTTCCACACCCAGATTCACATTTTTTAGAGAAAAGCACACTGTTCCTTTGTCTTGTCTGTCATCAGGTTCTTGAAGCTGTGTGGCTAAATAACTGCCCAGGTTTTGGAGGCAGGACTGGCATGTGTGGATTGCTCTTGTAAGCATTAGCCTTGAAAGGAAGCAGTGTCATGTGGTAACAGGATTATTCTGCTTCCAGAATTAAAAAATCTTGCTCAGAAATACCATGAGTATTAGTGTGGGAACCTTTATGGACCTAAAAGTCCTCCATCTCGCAGTAATGCAGCTCTGTCTTTTTCTGGTAGTGTCTCAACTCTCTGATCCTCTCCCTTTTATTACAACTATTCTGCCTTCCCTTCTTTTTACAGTCCCTCCATATTATCGTCATTCTTTATCTGGCCAAGCCTTGATCTCAGCTTAGTAAAAAAACTCTCTAGGTTTAAAGGAACTATGCCTCGCTTTTAAGGCATTGCTTCCTTTCTTTACCACATCCGTGGATACAGGGGCTTTACATGTTTGTAGGTCAGTTCCCTGAATCACAGCAGCAGAATCACAATGATAAAACTGCTCTGCTCTCTGAGCTGCTTGAGCCTTGTTGGCGTGCTCAGCCACACGCACAGAGATCTGCATACAATCCTGTCTTCCAGGCCTTGAATTCAGCCTTTTCACTCTCCTTCAGCAAAGACTCACCTAATTTCACTTGAAGTGGGGACGGCTTATAGTTCATGGCTACAGTCTCCCCCTCTCTCGTATCGCAATCTCTGTCCGAAATAGCTGCAGCTGTTGGATCCTGTTAAGAGAGAACAGAAACAAAACAGAACGGCTTAGCTGATGGTTCTGCAGCTTCTCCTCTGAGTGGCTATAAGGTGACTTCACCCCCTTCACATTCAGAGGGAGCAGAGAACATGCCGGTGTTTTGAACGCTGGAGCCCAGGGGCAAAACACAGAACTGCGGCAACATTTGCTGTGTTAAAAGTACCTCTGGAAATGCCAAATTTCAACACCAGGGCTATATGATGGATGATACTGGGAATATAACGTGGATGGTTGGTCACTAGTTCAAATTCAGCCTGGGCTGGCAGTAGTACCAAATAATTTTCACATGATGACTCCCTGGGGCGTTGTATGAAACAAAATTACAGCTTCAGATGAATTCCAAGTGGAACACTCAACCTCAAACTTAAAACTAAAAAGTTTGAGACCAGGTCTGTGTGAAAGTCCAGCTTGGAAGGAATAAGGACTACATGGGTAGAAGAATTCAATTTCTGGTCCCTCTTGGGACCTATTTCATGGCTGACAGGAAAGATCTGTCAGCACAGCACCTTTCTCTGTCACTAAAATTCCCCCCATGGAAAACCAATCTCCACAAACACATTCTGCTCCTGCCTACTAGCAGACAACGTGCATTGAACTCTGTGGTACAGCACATCAAAGAACTTGAGAGGAAACAAACTACCAACCCAGACAGTTTTATTATGATAAAAATAACTGAAGTCCTTTCACAGCAAACTGTGAACCTGTTGGAACTCTCTCCACGTAGCATCACATTGAAAATTAAAACTGGTTTTCAAACATGTTCTTACTCCCACCTAGAAGACAGTAATTAAATTGAACATGCACATGTGTATGTAAGTTTGAGTATATCATAGGTAGGGCTGCACAGGCAAAGCAAACATTCAGCATTAGGTTCAATATATGAATAAATCATCACCTGTAAGAAATGGAACAAGGCATCATAAATTAAGTACTAGAATACTACTCCAAACTGGTGAATTGATATTGTCTCTCTCTCAGTTTTTGGCGTTTTTGTTTTGTACATAATTTTATGTAAAATGCAACTCATCATTTGACATTGACACCTGTACGCAAAGCAGAGGCACTGAGTTTCAAAGTAAGGTAACATCACTCTTCACTCTCAGTAAAAACAAATAATAAAAAAAAAAAATTAAAAAAAAAGAAAGAAAGAAAAACAAAAAGAAAACAAAAAAATGACTTGCTGAGCCACTGTTCTGCCTGCCTTCTCCCAGCACTGCATATAGGCTCTTTTTAATACACTGAATTAGGCTCTAGCTTGGTGGAAACTGGTTAAATAACATATGTAGGGTTGTAACATTTTATGAAAATCCTGCTCCTTTGCACTAACCAGTAGACTTTGCCAGTACTTAAAACGGACGGTGTTTACAAGACCTCGCATTCAAGGACAATGCTGAACAAAAGGCAATTTCTTCTGCTTTCCTCTAATGCAGTCACTGCTGCACTTTTCCTCTAATGTAGCAGTTTAGTGACTAGTTAAAAAGGTAAGAGCAGGCTTCAAATCAAAAAAACAATCTCCAGGAGAACATTTAGGCATAAATCATAGATCACTTCATGTGGTATCCTTAGAACACGAATCTGGTCTCAAACGTGGGAATAGATCAGAATTCAAGCTGCAGGAAAGAATCATCACAGTGTGGACTCTCACCCTTCAGGGGAAGGGAGCACCCAAGATTTGCAGATGCTTGTGGACAAAAGGAATGTCAGAAGTCATTGGGTCCACAAAGTCTTAAAAATTTTTGTTAGTAAATTACACACTTGTGATGGAAATTGGTACATTAGTTCTTGGCCTCCTATTAAGCACCTAGCAGTGGATTTAGGATAAAGGAGGGAGGTGAAAGGGGAGGGGAAAAAGAAAGAGATGAATTAAAGACAAGGAAAAGGGAAGGGACAAAGAGAGAAACAGAGTTCAGCAGTCCTGGCTCCATCACTGATGCAGATGATGGGGTTTGCAGGGTCCTGGGGTACACACTCACCCAGGCTTTGTGGGGGTACCTTTTTATAGATGAGCTTCCCTGCACTGGAGGTAAATTTACCCCTTTCTGTGTAATTTCGTTACTGTGGAAATGAGTTTGAGGCTTCAGGGTATTTGGTGGTCTCCATATCCTCCTACAGCCCATGCCTGCTCCTTGACCTCATTCCTACACTTGTGCTGTGTTGTGTTGTGCTTATCTCCGGGAGCCAGGATAAGGATGTTTGCCCCAGAAAAATGCTGCCCTACCTCCATGTGGCCTCTTCTCCAGCCACATTCTGTTCATTCTCCCAGAGTGTTATTGCTAACAATCCTTGGCTGCTAGTACCAACAATCCTTGGTTGGCTCCAAAGCCATGCAGCTATTGATGTTTGAGACATTCACCTGAGCTCCCTCATCTTTGTGCTTCTACACGTGGGAATAGCTGGATAACAGAAAGGACATGTCTGTCTGCCAAACGTGCTAGAATCTCTCCAAGAGGGATGTCCAAATGGTGCTAAATTGCATAATCAGAGTCCAGGCTTCCTGGATGAGAACCTTTTCTCGCCCAGTCTGGGAAAAGGCAGGACACATCCATTTCCAAGGAACTTGACTCCAAGACTTGCATGCTTCCCAGTTGCTGCTGAACACAATAAGCAAGTCCTTGGAGCCCAAATCTGCTGGCTGCAGGAAGGCATGGGAGTAGACACATTATGGGAACTGACCTAGTGTGATGGTCACATACCATCTCCTGTGCTGGTGCAGCCCAGCAGAGAGTCCACTGAGCTCAAAGCCAGAAGCCCAGAGGGCAGAGAAGGGGTCTGGCCATGCCTGGACTAGCCCAGGTTCACACTGTTAAAATCATGCTAAAATTGGTTTGTAAATCCAAACCAGCCCTTATATTTCGTGGCAAACTGATGTGCTGACAGTAGTTTTTCCTTTGTAGGTAATCTGACCATGACACGAGACATCCACTTGCATCAACAGAGGGAGGGGAGAATTTTTCTGAGGTCTTTGAAGATTTGAACTCTGAGCCTGGACCAGTGGACTCAGCTGGAAAAATCTCAAAAATGGGCTCTAGATCAAACAGGCAGAAAAGGTTTCCTAGGCCTTAGAAAACTAAGATAATTTTCAAAGAGTGATTACTTCCACTCTGTCTAAGACACACATCTTAAAAGGACATGAATCTGTCCCTGGAGATGCATTTCCCTTTCCCCACTGTCTAGAGAGGAGGCCTGGCAGCAGGTAGAACTTCTGACACTGGAGGTGGGAATGATGCAGGACATGGTAGCAGAGTCAGCCACAGGAATTCTTCCCAAAGGTTTGGCATGACGCTTTTCAGCACCAGCAGCACGTTACAGCTGCACAAGAGATCCACAACTTGCACAAAGGGATTACAAGCACCATCACTCTGAGTGAGCACCACAGCATGCATGGGCCAGGACCACTCCTCACAGAGAGCAGAATGGATTTGAGAGGAAACCAAGCTGGGCCAGGGACAGTGTCCCCAGTGCCAACAGGTATCTATCTCTGGCCCAGGAGTGGCAAGACACTATCATATTTCCCATCCATAACTTCACAGACATTCTGCAGCAACTCGCAGGACTCCGTAGTAACAATGCCCACTGTGAAAACAGCAGCATTCCCACGCCAGCTTGGCTGGAGCTGTCTCTGCATGAACACACTCTGCTTCTGTGCATTCTGAATGGATGCAGCTCTCTCTCTACAGCTCAACCGCCCAGAGAAACGTTTACTTGACTGATTAGCCTTTTGCTTGTGAATGCCTAAGAGCACACTGAGATTCAACACAGGCTTTTGCTACTGGAATTTACTTGTCAGTTTTTCCTTTTTCACAAGCCTCCCTAGACCAATACACTCAGCTCTGCCCCCAACATCAAAATCTCAGCTACATGGTGTGACTAGTTCCAGGACAGATCATGTTACTTCTTTTTGCTCACTGGGGACAATGCAAGGCTCCCAAACAAGGCAAGTGGTGAGAAGTGCCTGCAGGGACTGTAGATGGCTAAAGGTATTGAATGTAGTTTAGGGATTTTCTATTTATTTATTTA
>VXBU01001043.1:0-24267 GCA_013400315.1 Bombycilla garrulus
TATGCTCAAAGATAGCAACACACCAGTAGCATGGAAGCACTGGGGCTGTCCAAATGGCAGCAGTAGAAGGCTAATTAGGCTTTGTTGCCTCCACAATAGGGAACAAAATCAACACTTCAGCAAAAGTGAGACAGTCTGAAATTTAACAGTGCAGGCTGCAGTCTGTGTGAATACTGTTACTGTGATGACATTCAGCTCTTAGGTGGTGGTCAGCTGGGAATGGAAAAGAAAGCCTTGGTCCTGCTCAGATTTTAACCATGTCTGCCACAATGATTGGTACAAAAGAAAGATTTTTGCCCAGAACAGTACATCTACAAGGTCTAATCCTTCGGCTTTCCTTCAAGACCTAACATTTAAAAAACTTAAAGAACTCTTTTAGTTGTTTCTACTCTATCCCATCTACCTTGCTGTTGCTACAAGTGTTGATAGTATTTAAAATATTATTTGTTTCTTTCCAGAGCAGTACTGGTTTTCTGCATGAGAACCTGTACACCTTTCTTGAGTCTCTGTATTTCATCCCTTTGTTCTGAGCCTTAAGAGCCTGTGATAATGCATAAAAAATAATAAAATGTGGACTGAGAGTAAAAAGTTATGTACTTGAATTTGGTAGGTTTGTTTGGGGGTTTTTTTTTGTTTGTTTGTTGTTTTTTTTTAGGAAGGTTGCTTCAAGCTCTGGATCCATTTTTAAAATGAAATTTTCAGTAAAATCCAGTTCTGATGAAAACTTCTGAATGAGCTGTTAATGAGACTAATGGTTAACATAAAGAAAAAATACCTCTTGTGGGGGGTTGGGGTGTTAGTTTTTTCTTTTTCTTCATCCTCATTAGTTATGGAATTTTTTGTCCCATTTGTTGCGGGGGAACCTGATGGCCGATGCTTAAGTGTATTTGCAAGACAAAGGCTTGCCGGGCCNATCCCTCTTGCCGGCTCTGCCGCGGGGTGAGGGTGTCCCTGACTTTTTTTTCTGTTTCTTTTTATCTGTAGTAGGTGTTGTTGTTAGTACCATAGTTATTGTTAATTTGTATCTTGTTATACTCACTAGTAAAGGACTGTTATCCCTCCCCATATCTTGCCTGAAGGCCGCTTAATTTCAGAAATTCGGAGGAAAGAGTGGGGGGTCCTGAGGGAGGGTTCTGCCTTCCCTAGCAGATACCTGTCTTCAACCCAAGACACCTCTATGGTGGGTTTCAAACAAAAAAACCTCTGTGCCAGGCTGCAGCCATTCAAAATCTTTCAATTTTTAAATATATTAAAGGTTTCTTACTAATAAAAAAAAAAATATGGACAGTTTTCTGCATGTGTCACAGCCGTAAATATGAAGACTCAGACTCATGCAAACCCCTTGCTTTTGGACAATCCTTTCCAGTGTTATGCCACTGAGCAGTGTGTTACTCAACCTAGACAAAGCTCTTGTGCTGTCAGCTCTGCCATGTTGATCATTACCTTTCATTTTCATTTCAACAGATTGTCAATATCGCACAGGAAATCCCAGGCTCATTGCTAAAGAAAGTGGATAAATAGGGTAAAATTCTCAGAGCAAATCCACAGGATTGTCTCTGGGTTGATGGAGAACACAGGCCTAAGTAGCAGTCAGAAACAGAGGGTTTAGTTTTGGAGTAAGGAAAGTAAAAAAAGAAAGAATACAAAAGGATGAGATAGGGAAATCACAGGGACTGATGGGCCCAGGATGAACTGAGATGGGACCCTGTGCTATGAGCATGACAGGAAAGGCTCCAAGGGGGCTGGGCAGGGCCAGTCAGGTATAGCTCTGCCCCCAGATCTTGACATCTCCTCTGTGCTTTCCTTCTACACCTGTAGTGTAAGACACTTTTCCTTATGTGTTTTCCTTTCACCAGAATTGAGATGCCACTGTAGGGAGAGGCAGGGGAAAGGGTGTGCAGCACTGCTCCTGGAGGCCTGAGGCAAATACCACCCTCTGCTCAGCAGCATTTCTCCAGTACACCTGGCAAAAGCCTGATGTGGCTCTAGCAAAGAGGAGACAGAAGGAAAACAGGTTTGACACTTCAGAAATCCAGCACAGTCTATTCAGACATTGTGCTGCTTATTCTGTAAGCAGCTGCTGTCTCGGATTTCTCTGCTATGAGTTTCTCCTACAGAAACTCTTGTCAACAATAGAGGAAAGGGCAAACACTACATCTCCGGGGTCAAACATAAGGTCAAGGAGTGCAGTGCCCATATCTGACTTAAGACAGGTGATTTCTCTGTAGCATCACCAAGGAAATGAGCTAATATTGACAAACAAATACCAACTTGTAATGTGTTATAGGCAGAGAGTCCAGAAGAGCTCATGCTCTAAATAAATTGAGAGAACAGAGGACTATCAAAAATGCTTAACAGTCCAGAATGCAGACTCCTGTTTCAGTTTGGCTCCAGGAAAATCACACGTTTTGTACTGTGAAAGAAGGTTTGCTTATTCTGCCATACTTTGGTTTTTTCAAAACCTAGAGTTGGTCAATTAGATTTCAACTAGCAATGTCATTCTCAGCACAGTTCACTTACCCAAGTAGCTCCTTTTCCTCAAGGATTTTGTCATTTCTCTGTCCTCCTCTTCCTTCTCTTTCCTATAAATATTGGAAATTAATGTGCAATTATTTCACAAAAAATATGGAGGAATGGCTTTTTTGCCCCCTCAGTTATCACTGGGAGAACTAATGTAGAATTTCTATGTGATGACTACCATGACGTCATAGAGAACAGAATCAGAGTGTAATTTTCAGCTACAATATTTTAGTTGTGTTCCACATGGAAGTCACTGCCCTAAGTCCCCAAAAATAAAAACAAACAGATTTTGTCCCAAATAAAGGATTTCAAGTACTATAATTCCACAGTATGAAAAAAAATTAAAAGGAAAAAATATAGAAAACTGCCTGGTAAGTCAGATAAGAAATATCACTCATAGTTAACCATCAAAGTGAAAGGTGGAAAAGTAATTCACCAGTAGGTTACACACTGAATATTTTTCCTGAAAATTTTAAGAATTTTAATATTAGGCCTCAAAAGTTAGAAGGCTGGAGTTTTGGAGGGTTTGGTTTTGTTTGGGGAAGGGGAGGTTGTGTGGGGGTTTTTGGTTTTTCTTAAATAAGGTTTTTAACAAAGTGCTTAAAGTGATAACCAGATGTTTGGTGTCAGTTTTTGTTACTCATAATAAGAGAAAACCTGGGAAAGAACTCATCCATCTTTCCTAAACGCTGTCTGCCCTTCTCTTCTGACCATACAGAGATATTTCAGCAAGTGAAACTCTAAGCCTGTGATACTACTGTCCTGTACCTTGGGGGATACTACAGGAAGAAAGAGTGATGGTTTGCTGCTTTGTGGTTAATTAAAAGGCATAAAGTCAAAGTAGGAACACTGGGACACATGAAAGGGCTTGTCTCAGCAGTAGGGCCAGAAACAGGGACTGTGCTAAAGACAAAATCACACGGCTTTTGTAGCCATGCTGTTTAATTTGCTGGTCAGTCAAGAAAAATTGAAGGTAACAACACACACAGAGAGACACACACTTGTGATCACAGTTTAAATGAATTAATGAAAGCAGTGACTGAAGGCATACCCTGCTCCTGAATTAATTAATATAAGTATTTCCAATTCACCTTTTCCCCCAGTGATATTTCTTCCAGTCTTGTGGTCTGTGCATGTGCAGATGGTTTGCAGAGGTGTGCAATTCCTTGTGATTTCTCCTTTCTTCATTAACATGTTGAAGCTTATAGAATGAAATTATGTCAGTTCAAATCACTGAGCTGACTGGAAATCAGCTTACTATACAGGCATCTCTCTTAACACTTGTATTCTTTGTTCTTGTTTGCTTACCTGTGTACAGTGGAAGAAGGAGCAAAAATGAGGAAGAAATCGGCTATCCCCTTTGAGAACAAAAGTGATTAAATTTAAAAAAAATATACTATAAGTCCATGAAGTTTGTTATATAGGTTTGATTTTAAAGTGTGAGCAAGGGGCAAGACAAGAAGCTGACCTTGGAACACATTGCATTCCTTAAAAGTAACTGTTAGCTCAGAAAGACGTAATTAATATAGAGAAAACCCAAGAACCCCTAGGTAAGGAATACAACAGTTAAAATAATACACTTAGAATCTTATAGTTATACATTGCCAAGTCTGCTTAATAAATCTGGGCAAGAGAAAGAAGGGGGTCTCTTAGACAACCTGTGCTGGGTCCCTCTGTTGTGGGAACTTTTTCTCAAGAGTGCTGCTGGCCTCACTTCAAAGTGCTCTGTGCCTAAGATTAAATTTTTCATAACAAGCCTTTTAGGTAGATAATATATTATGGCAGTTTTTCACTTTGTGAATATACTTGTTTAAAGCCAAGGCTGGTAGAAAGTTCAATCATTTAATCAAAGGCCAAAGACTGACATCACTGTTAGTTAGTACAGCTTTCTGTTAAGCTTTGTACCAGAGTTGCTTTATCTCACAAAAGTGAGATTTGAATTTTTGATTTGAATTTTTCTGGGGAAAATGTTTCCTGAGAAAGAATGCTTCAAAAATTACAAGATCAAGTTGTTATCCTATATACTGCACTTTGCCTCTTCTGTTCTCCCCTATCCCTTCTTCCTTTTACTCTGGCCTCTCAGCTCAGAGGCAGAGGAGAAAGGTTGCTTGAGGTTATTGACTGAGATGGGAAGTAGCCAGCTTTTGTGGCAAGTTCATTAAATGTGTGGCAGGTGATACTTTCTAAAATCAAATGAAAGTATGTCGGAGGTATACAAGACTAGCAATCTCTGCTTATTTGCTTGATCATTTCCAGTTTCTAGTGTATTTGGGTTTCTATTGGGATGGCTGTTTCAGTTAAGCCCTATCTCTATTTTCTATGTTAGCAGCCACAGTCCAGCAAACACCACTGCTGAATTCTCTATAAAATGTCCTTCATAAATAAGCTGCCATCTCACAAAGGATGAAAACCTGGCTGTAAGTACCACAGTAAGGGACAAAGTGCCAAATTCTTTCAAACATTTCTCTCATCTACATGAAATGTCCTATTTTGTCCAGGACACGCTGGCCTAGTCATTTCTTAGTTTAATAAACCCCAAATGGTTTCATTAAGTTTCATCCCTGATTTCTACAAATTCAGTATCTTACTCTCACTCTTGTGTTTGGCTTTGAGTGCTGATGAGATTGTAACACTCTTCAGGAGAACAACTCAAGAAAGACAAGCAACTTCTGCAAAATCCATATGCTTCACTAATGAAATTCACTCCCCATCCCACCCATCACAAGGGGCCAGCCAGCTACAACTGCCTGTGTGTTGAGTCTGCAGCACAAATAGAGAAGGCAGCTTCTTTTACCAAATTATTTCAAATGTGCTGCTGGACAAGATGCTGAATATATATCTCCTACAGAGATGCTGACCAACAGTGATTTTTGTCCTACAGAGCACTAGCTTGCAAGGTCCTGCTTTCCTTTATATTTAACACAACATTTGCATGTGATAGTGGAAAGGTAAATAGTGGCATAACAAATCTGGGCTCCGAGTTTTGTAACATGTAGCAGATGTGTCTTACAAGTGCTCAGCTAAGCAAACTCAGGGGATTGGGTCTTTGAAGACAGAGGTGATTTTGCTGAAACCTCTTTCATTTTCCTGGAACACACAACCAATCCACCCAGAAAGATATTTAAAAATACAGTAAAATTTACCTTTCCATCCACTTGGAAACTCTTTTTCTCATTTTAGCCAACTTGCTTTCATGCTGCTCTAATATTTTGCTGTTAAATCATTTGGTAATAGTTCATGGTTTGCTATTAACTCCTCCTGGAAATGCAAGAACTTTAAAACTCTGTTAAACTGTTCAGTTTCAGCTACATCAGTCAAGTGTGAAGGTATGAACTGGTCTTCCCCTTTGACAAGTTCTACAACCATAACCTCTGACACATCTAACTCATCTCTTTTGATGACTCTCATGGAATCTGTCAGTTCCCTCCTCTTTCCTTGTAAGTGCTTTCAACTTTAGCATTTCAAGTAGAATACAAAAATCTAACACAAGTCACAGGTGACCATGGTTGTCTGTTGTTAGGGCAGAAAAATTCAGGCTTTGCTGGAAGCAGAGGGATTCTGGACAAAAAGTTACCTGAAAATTTTTTTATCTCACTTCCTCTCTCATTTTCATCTGGGAATCGATTTCTTTCTGTTATGGAACACGTTTGTTTCCTGGCAGAGTACCATCTTCTCTGTTTAATTTTCTCTGAAGGCTTATAAAATTCCTTATGATTTGAATGTCCAGAGGTGTAAAATTTAAGATTTGTTCTGTAAGCCATTTCTGCACTATCTAAGAGATAAGCCAGGCTCCTTGCCTGACAGTTTCTTTCAGTGGTGAAATGGACTTTTGCAGCACATACTTAAAAGAAAGAGGAAAGATTAAAATATACTTTAAAAAGAGAAGACTGTTCCAAGAACAGTGTGGCCAGCAGGACCAGGGCAGTCCCACTGTACTCAGCACTGGTGAGGCTGCACCTCAGGTTCTCTGTTTGTTCTAGTCCCCTCTCTACAGGTAACACACTGAGTTGCTGGAGTGTGTCCAGAGAGGCAAATGAAAACTTGTGAAGGGTCTAGAGCACTAGTCTGATGAGGAGTAGCTGAGGGAACTGGAGTTGTTCTTCCTGGAGAAAAGGAGACTTCCTGAAAGGAGGTTGTACCAAGGTGAAGGTCAAGCTCTTCTTCCAGGTAACAAGTAAAAGGAGGAGAGGAAATGGTCATTTTACCAGGGAAGGTTTAGCTTGGATATTAGGAAAAATTTCTTCACTGAAATTGTGGCCAGGTATTGGAATGGGACGCCTGGAGAAGTGGTTGAATCACCATCCCTGAAAGAGTTCAAAAGTTGTGTGGATATGGCACTTGGAGATATGGTTTAATGGTGAGCAGAGTGATGCTAGGTTAATGGTTTGACTTGACGGTCCTAAAGTCCTTTTCCAACCTTAAGGATTCTATGATTCTTATCCACAGCAGTATACAAATAATCAGACTAACCTGGAGGCACCTATGGGTTCCTGTGAAGCTCAGCCTCTTCCCAGATTCCTTGGTAATATGGTCTCTGGGTTTTGGTTTTTTTTTTTCCCTTGGTCTCCCCATGAATTTTGCTGCTTGTGAGTGCAGCTTTTCCTGCTAGTTCATTTACATTAGGCCTAAGGCAGATCCCTTTCTGTGGTATGCCAAATAATTCATTTTTCCTCACTCAGCACCGGAAAGTTGACAGGCAGCATCAACAAGAGAAGGCCAAATAAATGTTAGAAAACCTAATAGCCTGAATTAGATAGGATAGCCAGATTAGGTAGCACTCAAAGTAATGTGTTGCTAATTTGGCTAAACCTGATGAACATCTGTCTACCATAGGTGAAAAACTGCCTGAAGTAGTCTCAAACAGGTTAGCAGTTACTTTTGAGGATAGATGTGGATGGTTGAGTTACCAACTGTGAGAACAGTGTAAGTTCGGGTTCTGTGTTTAAAAGAAGTAAAGAAGGGAGAAAAGAAATGAGTAGAAAAGTTCATCAACTTTACCTTCAATTAAAAAAAAAAAAAAAAAAAGCTGGGGAAAGGTAAACTTGCTCTAAGCCTCCATATGACAAATAGTGAAACTAGTAAAGAGCTGAATAACAACCAATTTGATGGTTCAAGAGCATTAGTGCTACAGTGTTACAGACCATGTCTGGTTATTCCCAGTTTTCCCAGTTTCCAGGTGAGCAGTCTGAGGTGATCAAGAGCAGACTAACTGCTCTTGCTACCCAGCAAAACAGGCTGTGAAACTGAACACAGTAAATTTTATAAATTGTCATCTAATATAGCAGAACTATATTATTATTTCATCAACAATACGACACAAAGAGGAGGGGGAAAGAAATTTAATTTTCCCTCCTTGGCACCCAGTTTTTACCTGTTTCTTTCTAAAAAGTCACTTTTAATTACAGAACTATTTAATTGTTCCTATGATTGATTTGTGCTGGAGGGATGGAAATGAGCATTCTAAGAAGGCTGTGATTTTTCTCATAAAAACATGCAAGAGAAAAAGCATATTGCCTCCTGTTGAATAAAGGCTAAGCAGAAAATGCTCTAAATGAGGAGAATCTGTCTAACTGATGATATTTGCTCCTCTTTTCTGTCTTTAAACTGACATAGAACCCTCTTGTGAAGAGAGCTGTTATTATTCTAGAAATGTAACACTAGGCTGGCTATGTACGTAGCAAAGAAGGGGATTAATTGTGTTTTCCCATTCAGAATACAGCCTGGGTTGGTCCTGAAGGGAAATCTCAAACTGGTTTAGGATAAGTTCATACTCAGATGTTGTGCTTTCATTTCCTCTCTAGACAGAACACAGTAGTCTGAAAACTTCTATGCCAAGTCAGCCTTTAATTCAGTCCTCATTTAAGCTGAAGCTTTAAGATCTAAGTGGATAGGAGATGAGGTAAAGTACAAGGTGAGGCATGAAGCAAAAGAAAGCAAATATGAAATGGTTTTCTTGAACAGTTCAAGAGCAGGAATTTTCTATTTTTTTCCTCTTTAGTGAGTCTCTTAATGAGCAGATAGCAAGGATGAACACCTGAGGGCCTGTAGCTCCTGCTAGGGCATATGTCTGCATCCTGTCAAGTGTAAGCTTCCAAAGGAAAGCACAGGCCCTTCCCATTCCAAGACTATCTCCAGTGCAATGAAGATTAATCTGCTTCTACAAACCAATCCCACCATGCCTCTATAGTCTATAATACAAGAAAACACTGCTCTGAAGGGGAACTATGTTTTTCAACAAGTCTGCATTGCTTAGGGACAAGCACAAGAGGACAGGAAACTAAATGCTTAAGAAAAAGTAGGGAGATAGAAAAAAAACAGTTTGGGAGACCTCAACAGACCGGAGAAATTGGCCAATAGAAACTTTTTCAGGACTAAAAAGAAGCATAACATCTACAGCTGGGGTGCACGAACCCCACACAGCTGTAAAAGGCTAGGGATGAGCTGAGTGTGTAACAGCTTTGCAGAAGGGTACTTTGGAGATTGTTTTTGGTAAATTGCACAAGATCCAGCCGCGTGCCTTGCAATGAAGGTAGCTAATCATATTCTAGGCCACACAAGCAAGTGTGTAGCCAGCAAACAGAAGAAAACTCTTATTTCCCTATACTTTACATGTCTAGGTCACACCTGGAATATGGTATCCCATCTGTAGAGCAAGCAGGACAATGACAAACCAAAGTCCAGCAAAGGAACACTAAAACTGCTGAGAGACTGAAGCACAGGCCATCCCAGGAGGAGGTTTTTTGTATCACCCAGAGATTAGACCACTAATGAGAGGCTGGAATAGTAGGTTTGATGTGAGGAAAAAGTCTGCATAGAAAGTGTAGTTCAGCACTGAAGTAATATGCACAGAGAGGCTGTGAAAGCTCCATGCTTGGAAGTGTTGGCAACTTCACTGGATATGATGCTGAGCATCCAATCAAAATTTATCAGTCCAACATGTAATAGGCCTGGACTGGGTGAGCTCCAGAGCTCCCTTCCAACTTAACTTTTACTATGTTTCCAGGAAGTAAGCTTGCAAATGAAACACTCTAAAGTCAGGAAATACCTTAATGTGCTTCCCCTCATCTTCTGTCATGTACATTGAAGCTCTGCACTGCAGGTGGCAGAGGAGCAACAGCAAAGATGAGCAAGCACTGTGGTTGTAGTCACAGTGCCTGGAGAATGTAAGTGAGACAAGGTCCGTAGGAAGAGGTAGTCTCTTTTATTAGACTGACTGATATGCTTACAAGAACTTGGATGGGATTTCAGGCACACAAATTCTTCTTCACCTGGAATTAGAAGCAGCCCACTTCAGTGCTAAACACAGGTTGAAAATGGTGACTCTGAATTTAGCTAGCTATATTTATCATTTAGACCATCTGAGAAAAAAACCTACATAATTGGCACTTGCGGAGTGAAAGATTTGTTAACTAAACTTTCATCTCTCCTCTTGATATAACTCCTGAAGGAGGCAGAGGGATATTTTTGTCTGCAGAACATGAGGATGGCAGAGAGTTTAAAAACATGACAAAGCAGCTCAGTGCAGCTGAGCACAGCTTCCCAAGAGTTAGAGAAGCTTGGGATGGACATAGCAAAAGACACACACATATGTGCCAAGCTCAGTATCAGGTTTTGGAAAAGGACACTGAGCAGGGGCAGCCCTATACTGTTTGTCATGTTGATCACTCAGGGTTATGCTCAGCTTTTCCTGCTGCAGCAAAATTTCATACATCACCCTCAGACTGACACACCTCGCCTGCTTCATCCCATGTGGTTTCTTCTCCTAAACTTCCCACCTGTAGCCCTTCAGCCACATCTGGCTGACAGGAACCAGTGTATCAGCTCTGAGGTGCTCACCTCATTCTCCTATTGCCAACACAGCCAGGCAGAGACTTGGGGACATGCTCACCAAAGGTCCTGTCCATCACCATAGATACTGTCTGGATGCCCCATTGTCCCCTGAGCTCCTACCTGGCACTGGAACGAGCTCCTAGGCTTGATGTTCCCTTGGTCATGCTTCTGCTGAGACTTTAAGCCAGACCCAGGCTTGACTTCAGACTGCCCCTGTCAGTCTGCACTCCACTGCCCTCTTCCAGGGCCCCCAGACTTACCACAGGCATTCCTTGCTCCTGCACAGGAACTAGACTGCAGTTACAAACCATCCTGGAGAGTGGGTGCTAAGATGTGCAATGCTCTCAGCCAGGGTTTTGGGATAGCCTCTTCCCCTTCCCAGTGAGCTGTTCACTGCTGTTCTTTCAGTGGTACAATTTCCCTTCCAAGTCTTGCACCAGCCTTCCTGTCAGCACAGGAAAACAGAGGACTTTGACCTCTATGCAGGTTGAGGCTTCATCTGGTTCTAAAGAAATCATGCGACTGAGATATTAAAAACACTAAGATGCTGAAAGACCAAGTCCTAGTTTGCATCTAGTCCTCCAATAAGGGTTGGGTTTTCCTCCACACTGACTAACCACCAAAAATATAGTGCTTCTTTCATCAAGAGAGCACCAAGTCCTTTCTATCAAAAATATTTTAATCTTCAAGGAAAGGGGTATTTGTATTGCTGACCGCAGTCAGTGGCTGAAGATTTTTTAGTCTTGGACCAAGATGAAGCATTGGTAAATGCAGAATGGAGTATCGGCAAAAGGCCAAACCAAGGAAAACTGAATTTCCATATCCTCACACAGTCACACCAGTATCTAGTGAGAGACTAAAAGGCAGAATCAAGTCAAGACATGGGCCTCTCCAGAAGAATTTCAGGTGACTTGAGTTGTGTACCAGAAGGATCTGTCACATGAGAAACATGATATAAGCAAGTTTGTACACTTAAAATCAAAGAGGGGCAAAACCACACAGTAAATGGTCTGTGGAAGAGGTGAAAGACAAAAAATGATAAAAAGAGCATGATGTCTAACAAAACTATAGAGAAACTGAGGTTCCATGAGTGTCAGACCAGAGTACTGCACCTGCATCAAGCTGTTGAATCAAAATGTAGACCAGCTGATAACACAGTGAGCATGCATGAGAAAAAAATACAAGACAGCCTTTTCCATGGTAGATAGCAACAGACACAGGTTTGGCTGGCTTCAGGGCCACGATCAATGCCCTTATCTTCTTAGCACAGTTATCCTGTATGCATTAGCTTTACAATCCCATAATTCATTTCCAGTGCAGATAGAAGGAAATCTAAACCCAAACAAATGGAAAAACGAAAAAATAAACCCACAAACCAAACAAAATCAAGAAAAAAATCCTGCAATCAAATAAATAAATAAACAAACCCAAATCACCATACTGATGCTGTATATTAATCTTAAAAGCATACTTAATTAAATCAATTTTTTGGAAGTTTGAACAGCATTGCACTGCATGCATGACTCCTGACAAACTAAAGGACAACCACTTGAGCACATTTTGAGCACAGAATTGGTCATCATATCTGCCTGACTCAAAAGTCTGTCCTTAAGCTGGCATCCATTCTGCAGATTGGCACAGAGCAGCTTGAGCTCCTCCTTTCAAAGAATCTCTGGTTTATGCTCAGAAGTCACAAAACAGCTGGACCCAGTTATAGTTTAGAATAAACATGAAACCTCCCATCTGTGCCCAGCAGTGATCATTCCTAGCCAGCTCTTCTGTGTATGATGACCACAAATATAGGTACATCAATACAGCTTTGCTGCTCTTGAAATATACAGACACTAAAAAACAAAGTCTCTCTTACCTCTGAGCTATTGCTCCTGCTTCTCAAACTATGCTCGTGTAAAGGGAAAAGAAGTGATAGCATTCCTTCCATTACTGTTATTTCTGCAGTTTGGCTTTTGTTTGCAATGAACAGAAAAGGCTGCCAAGAAATCAGATCTGTTGATGTAAGTTTTATGAATATTATCTTTCCCCCAAATACCCTGAAAAGCAAATATCTTATGGTTGTATTGTACTTTGTCACAGTCACGAGTTCAATTTGCTTTAATTTCATGTTGTTATTACATAAAAAGACACCATCAAGCAGAGGGCAGGGGATCCATTTGAAGGGCTGTTTATATTTGCTCTGTATGCCTCAGTGAGAAGCCTGAACCAGACTAACACAGCTGGAGTGGCCTTGTCCTCATATCCATAGAGCTGTTCAGAGGCTGCACAGGCCCATGGCATTAATCAGAGGCAGACTACGGTTATGGAAGAGGCAGACTCTTTCTCAGTTGTCTCTGGCACAGAAGTAGGCTGGATGCTGTATTGAGTCAAATGTGTAATCTGTGCTCTGTAATGGGCTCACACCAGCACTTGTGCCAAACACAAGATCCAAATCTGGGGAATGGGAACAATCAGCGTTTATATTATTAGAGGAGGTCTTCTGAGGTCACTGCCAACCAGCACTAATTACACTGCTACCTTTGGAGTCTAAATGGGCACTTATTTCAGGAGCTGACCATGATTAAAGCATTTACACTTGTCCCAATCCAACTTTAAGGCTGATCCTTATGAAAGGAGTCAGCATGACCCTTCTGTGAAAACCGACACGAACACAGCCAGAATCCAGCCCCAATTTTTTCACATCACCATGATAGAGCTGAAAGCTCTAGGCTGCAGAGGGAAAACAGCAGGAAGATGAGTGAGGCAGGTTCACCACTGAAGTGGGATAATTCAAACCTGACTGCTGTGCAGGGCAGGCTTTATACAAAGGAAAAAATTGAGCTCTTAAGTAAAACACATCCATCAAAAAGTGTTTACAGAATCTGAGAACAGCACCACAGTCCAGATATTCAACAGTCACAGCATGCAGTCTCATCAGTATTGCAGGGAAGGTTCATGTCATCACCAGCTCCAAGCTCCAGGATTAGATGTAAGAGAATTTCTAATCTTAAATCCTTAAACAAAATCAGAATTCCTTAACAAGTCAAAACCTAAGATAGTTTTTAAATACCTGCTATGTAACTGTTTGTCTCCATCCCAGTTTCCTACTCACACTTCTGTACCAGAAATATAACCTGTATGTAGTCCAAAAGTCCTGATAAAAGTCCTGAAAGCCAGGCTTGTCTGTTAGGAAGCATTGCTCCCCACTGCAGATAGAGGTGAAGTGTCTCTACACAACACATCTTAAACCGGTTAAAACAAGGTGCCCAGACTTGTTCTGAGAAATTGCTGACAAGTTGCAGTATTTAGTTTGTGTATTAGGAAGGGCAAAAGCAAAGGTTTGCCAGCATTCATAAAGTATGTGGGGTTTCAATAGATGCTATTATTTTACCATAGTTCTAAAGTCAAAGTTTGAACTGTAAGGCACTGTAAGTGTGATGTCTCAGGTGGCTTTTTCTCAGCACTAGACCTCCCACTCCCTGGCACCTTCATTCTCCCACCATAAACCTTTTGAATGCATTGGCTGATTACATTCAAACTTCAGAGAACAGCCTCATAAATAACAAAGTTCCATATTTGATAAAAGAGATGGCCGTTTAGGGAAAGGACTTGGGTCCACTCCATAACTTTTCACCCTTTCAGCCAGCTTCTACAGAATATGTGTCTGCGTATCATAGCCAACGCACAGCAAGGGATGAATTGTAATGGAGAACAGAGGAGAATTCAAAAAGCAAGTGTAAAGATAGCAGAAAAACTAACTTACATTTTTCAAATCTAAGGACAATAATGCAAACCAACAGGAAGCTGGGCTTCATCACCCCTGTGAACAGAGGAGTATCTGTTTGGTGTAGCAATCCTAGGTGTCCTGAAGGCTAATTTGCCAAGCCTTAGGCTTAGGAGAATTGCTACATGGATGAGGAAAAGGAGAGACGCTCTATTTCTTTCTGCCATAGTTCTGGTTTAATTCAAAACTTCATCCCTAGGCAGAGCATGGGGAAAGGTTGGGAGCAGTTCCCTGCCCAGGAGCAGAGAGAAAAAGAGACCCATGCCCCATGACCTGGGTGGTTTTATCCCCTAGGGGGACAGGGGGAAGCTGGGAAGGGAGACCACCGGCCAATGGGACAAAGGGAGAAGCTAAATGCTGGGGCAGGGGGGAATGGGACCCACCACCAGAGAGAGAGAGAGAGTGGGGGAGCAACAACCTTAGTGCAAACATCCCATACATCAGTGCATACAAGGTATCCAAAACCCAGTGTAAACAAAAACGTAGTCCACCACAACAGTCTGGGAACAGAGTGCAGCCTCAGGCCCTTTGGGCAAGATTTCACATCAGCTCTGCTCCTTTGGATTCCACCAGTTAATAATGCTGGGAGCAGAGATGATGACCACAGTCTCCTGTAAAGACTTTTTTGAATGGGGGTATATTTGGTTTGGTTGTGTCGGCATGCTTGTGGCTTTGGTGAGAGGCAGAGATGACCTTACCATTGGTACTTACCTTTGTCAAACAGTGAAGACAGAGAACACCCTCTGATACTATTAGTGCAGTGACAGTGATGTGTAGAACAATTTCTGGGTGAGATCCCACACAGTCACAACTCTATGGGACTACAAGAGAGAAAAGCAGCTTTAAGCTCTCCCTGCTCTGCAAATATATAATTTTCAGCAAGCTGGGGATTGGCTGCATGCTAAATATCCTTGAAAAAGTTATTTCTCAGTATTTTAAAACATCACTGTTTTGCCTTTGTACATTATTTTTCATCATTTATTTAGGAAGTATGTTTCTGAGTATTCTCAGCCTGTTGGTGCCATAAATATTAAGATTCTATTATTTCCAACTATCACAATAGCTTTTTGGAGTCTATATAACCTGCATAAGAAGCATCCAGGCAGTTTATTATCAAGTTAAACATAAATGTTCTCAGAGTAAAAAAATGTTGTGGTTTTTTGCCTTTTTTTTTTTATTTTCAAATTATCACTCTCTAGAGGAACTTTCACAGGCATTTCCCTCTCACCATTTCTTGGCATATAGAAATTAGAGCATGTTACATTTTTCTCCTAGGTTACTTCTGTTTTAAACAGATAGTGATTGCAATGTGGGTATAGTGCTGAAGAATCACACGGGCTGTGGGAAAACCATGCATTTTAAAAACAGTTGCTTTTATGGACATGCACAGGAAAAAGCATGTGAAAAATTTGGACTGACCCTGTAGTGTACTGTGAAGAATTACACAGTTCATATTTGGGTTCTAATTATTTCTAAACTTATTACAGAGCATAACATACTCTATTTATTTTACTTTTTTTTTCCCAAGGTGAAAGTAGCACTAGTGAAAATGATGTTCCAAAGCAGTTTATCTCCAGGAAAACTTGAAGAGACAAACTCTAGCAAGGAAAAGAATTCAGTCTGTTGCAGCCCATCCTCTCTCTCTGCTACAGTTTCTAGTATTCCCCTCAATTCAGAATAAAAATGGCAGTAATGTCTCTTATGGAGGGAAACAAAATGGGTTACAGCCATCAGCCTACCGTGTAAAGTTCATAGAAAATGCAGTTCCAGGGTTTAGCCTTGAACACATTAGCCTTGACTGCAGCAGCATAAACATTAAATTATAGCAATCTCAGTCAGAGGATTCTCTTGTTTAAAATACAGAGTTGCTACTAAAACACAGAAAAAGAGTTACTGATAAGTCCCTGACAAAAAGCCTTCTCACCTGCAAAAGGAATCATGTTCCACTACAGTTTTCCCATGGTATGTTTTATATTGACTGACTTGACTGAAAATGATGACAAAGATCCTCTCTTGGTACATGTTCCAGTTGAATGAATGTGAAAAAAATCTTCCCTGTTTACCATGTGAATGTCTGCTACAGCATTTCCCATAGCATCAGTATTCCTGGGGAGGGGAAATATCTGTGTCAGAAGAGTTTTGTCAGATGGAGATTAGATATCAAACAAAATGGAAGCTCAAGCAAATCCTGCAAATTCTGTTTTACAGTGACTGAAAGCTAGCAGCAAAAGGAATAAGATACATAAATGGCTTCATTTATGGCACAGGCTACACAGGATCAATTAAATTCAGGAAATTGGTAAAAGGTCTTGTAAATGAAAAATCATCTTGATCTCACTCTGTAGTCCTTTCTTGTCACTTCCTAAACAGGTTCATAATAGAGCTTCAGCTTCAGAAGAAAGTACCAGGATTCCCAAATACATTCATTTTATCTATGCCGACAAGGAGACACCATCTGAAGCATTTCAGAAAGCTCTTGATAAGCATTACATGACACTTCTATGAGGCAGACAGTGATTCTGCATGAGGGCCTTTTGAGATTCACAGAAAAATTTACTGTGCAGGAAGACTGGGGAGCTGAGATTTCAGACCAGCCTCCTTAGTTTAGGCTAACAAGTACCTTCCCTATATGCATAGCCCATCTTTCATTTCCCATCAGCCCTCGCCTTACTCTCACGTGGCACAGCACTCACTTCATCCCAAGCAGGAAGAAGCTAAGATTGCCTCTGCAAATTCCAGTCCATTAACTCAGTCTTTGGTAGAGACTGTTCTTCGTACTTCACATAAACCTTGGATAAACAGCTCTGCAGAATAGTTTTACACTTTTAATTTCCAGGCACTGGGAATAAATTCAGCTCAAAGAAATTGAAAGGATAGAACAGGCTGTAGAGATGGCAGTCTGCTGTACTCAGCAGTCCTCAAAGGGGAAAGTAAAAAGAATTGCTCTACCATAAAATTCATAGCAGAAAAAGAGCAGAAAGTAAAAAGGAGGAAAATAGGAAGTTGTCTAATGACTGGAGCTGATTGAGATAACTTGAAGGAGTCGAAGAATTATTTTTACCAGTAGCCCTGTGTGCTGGCTTGAGATTGAATGACATTTTGTTGGGCAGGAAATAGCCATCCCTGGATGTGAAGTTTGCCTGTGGATTTCCCAGGGGCCCAGTGCAACACCAATTGTGGGCCAGTTTTAAAGACAGACAGGGAAATAAGCTAATCAAAAATGAAATGCATCTCAGTAGGCTATATATTTGGCACAGGACTGGCCAGAAATTGCTCTCTTTTCCTTCCAGCCTTGAACAGGTACAGATGTGCTGCAGCCGCGGCCCAGCTTCCCCCCCTGCCCAACGGCTACAGAGTCCTATGGAGTAGGGGGGGGGGAGGCTGGGCTGGGCTGTGCCAGGAGCCCTTCCCAAGGGGGCTGTCCCAGCCGGGGGTGGGGAGGATGGAAAGGGAGAGCGATGCCCCATGCCCTGGCCCAGTCTTCCCCCAGCGTCCAGTGGGGGGGAGGATTGGATCGTGCCGGGCCANATCAGGCCGGGCCTCTCCCGAGGGAGCTTTCCCAGCAGGGAGCAAGGGGAACGGAGAGACAGGCTGGCCCCAGCCCGGCAGAGGAGAAGAATTTTCCCCCCCTCTCTCCCCAGGGTAGAGCTGAGAATCTTGGACTTCTGCTTCTGCTCTCCAGCGCTGCAAGTCACAGCTCAAGGAAACGTTATCGGAAAAGCCGGTAACAGCCGAGCTAATGGCAGAAGTCCCAGAAAATGAGGTTTTAACTGTTTCTTGTCCAGATGGACCGTTTTAAGGCATGCATCCTACTCAACTGAAAGGGGAGAAGCTCAAAGGAGATAAAAGATGGGACCTGAGACCTGTTGTCAAGGAAAAGACAGGAAAGAATCCGAAGTGGAAGGAAGAATGAAGGAGTGGGCTGGGTTGGCATGGACTTCTCTTGCAAAGCCATGGAGAATGGACTGGATGTTTCTATAACATGTACCATGTCTTTTAGGGGGATGTCCTAGTGCTTTGGGGGGGTGCTAATGAAGCACTGAATGTTGATGTCCCCGGCCCCAGGGACAACCAGAGATGGGGAGTGCTGAAGCAATGATTTAATGATATCCCCAGCTCCAGGGATGAGAGATAACTGTTCCTTGGGATGAAGATGAAGCTGATGAGGAGAGTTTTTGTTTTGGACTAGGAAAAAGACATTCTTAAACTGTACCCTAAAAGCTGATACGGCCCATGGGGAGTTGTGAGAGGACTGTCCCATGGGTGGTGATGCTTCACAATGGCAAATACGTGGGCGGGCCTTTTGTGAACTGTGTGGCCACAAGAGGACTGGTATTCTTGTGGAGGCTCTATGGCAAGACAGAAGAGACTCCGCTCTTCCTGATGGATTGACGGGGAAATGATTGTTCAAGGGGTGGATTGACTGAAAATCCTAGGTTTTGTCCTTTCATGTTGTCAGTGGGAGAGTGAACAGTCAGTAGGGGGAGGATGGACATTTTGAAAGTTTCATTCTGGTTTCTGTTGTTTTCTTTTTTTCTTTCTTCCTTTTAGTGTTAGTTAATAAAGTTTATTTTCTATACTTTAAGTTTTGGTGGTTGTGTTCCTCTTTTGGTCCTATCTCACAGCAGAAATTGAGAAAAATATATTTTAATGGGTGCACTGACTCTTGGCTGGTGTCAAACCATGACACCCTGGAACAGGACCTGCAAAATGACTGCAGAACAGAAAAATCCTGCACCCTAATCGACTTGCCATTGGTACTCAAATAGAAGTCAGTAAAAATTTAAAACAAAATTTGCCACAGTGTTTAGTTATAGGACTTTGAATTTTTTTAAGATTATATGTCACTGCAGCAGCTCAAACGTTAAAGGTGCAACCATATATGCAAGCTTGAAAGTTTTCAGTGTGATTTCTTAATCTTCCCCTCACATTCAGAGAAAACAGAAAAGGAGGTACTCATCAGCAGCATACCTCTGGGCATCACAGCTCTGGGACATTTGTTCTCACCTGACAGGAAAGCAAATATCTTTCCCTACATAGATTTTTAAGTCTAAACTGAATGTAACCAGGAGTATTTCCCAATCTGCATAACACACAAAAAAGAAAATGTTTAGAAGCTTAAATAACTTGAAAAAAACATCCAAACCATCCTGTGTCCGGCAACTTGCACAAGGTTATAATGGAAATCTGTCACAGAACAATTTTGCTCCTTCAAGTCCATAAGCAGCATCGCAACAGATGTCCATTGTCTTTCCAAATGAACTGAAAATAGTCTTCTCTTCCAGCATCAGTACATTTTAATGTTCAGAAGAAAAGCACATCTTGCTGGTCTTTTTCTCACAGTACTCACGTGAGAAACTACATTTTTTTCAGAAAGGTGGCTTTCTTTTTGTCTCAAGATGCAAAATACACCTGATATTGAATATGCTTTTCTTTCCACAAAACAGTAGAAGAAAAGTTGGACTTCACTAGCTGGAAATTAACATTAGCTATTGTACCACTTGTACTCCTTATGATGAACTTGTTCATCAAAACTATCCACATTTATCACTGTACCACATTCACTACTGCTGCTTATATTGATGGTAAAATTTTCATAGGCTTCTACAGCTACTGACTCTTAGGTGCTTCCAAAAGGTTTTTGGGCTTCTTCTCCTTCTTTTTTTTACTTTATTTTCACTTGGTTTTTTTAATTTTTTGTTTGTTTGTTTGTTTTAAAAACCCTATTTTTTTCATTTCCAATGGGCTAATTAAGATGTGAGTATTAACAACTGTTGTTGTTTCTAAAAGTAGCAGAAATATAGCTGAAGGAACATAAGTAACACTACAAACATATTCTCACCTGTATTCACAGAGCTTACAACACTGTAAAAAAGAAAAACTATTAATGCCAGCTGCATATTAACAGATGATATGGTAAAAATCATTTAGTCCAGCCAGAAATGTTACAAAAAAAAAAAATTACCTGCTATAATTCATTCTTTTCATATTTATTGAGTCTCAGATTTCTCCTTTCTTTTAAACTTTTAAACAACAGGTATAATGCACACACAAGCTACATTCTGATGCATTTCTCTATAACTCATTTTTGAGCCAAAGATCTTCATCTTTGTAAGCAGCTTCTGTGGTACAGGCAAGCTCTTCCAGAGCGCTACTGAAACACACTGCCAAAAACTTTTCTCCCTAACTTCAGGAAGGTGGAGTACAGATTGAGGAAGGGGAATTTCACCCTTAGCAAAATAAGTACAACAAAGTCATCTCCAATACTTGTGGAGCAGGTGAAAGCCATTGATATTTATGTCCCAGAGTGCTTGGATACTTTCATGTAAGACAAATTCAAAGTTTCTCAAAACCAACAGTAATACTCATTTCCTCTACAAATATTAGTAAGCTTAAGTTAAGGTGCTTTTACATTAATATTTTCCATTATCTGCAAGGGAATATACCCAGGCTTGATTTTTGTATGTTTCAGATGATGTTCTTCAAAGTCAAAGGGTGAAAAATGCTAAGGAAAGCCCACCAAAATGGACTGTGACCATCAATGGCAAAGCACCATGCTGTGCTACAAGAGCTAAGACAGCATAACAAGCAGAAAAATATGAAAAGGCATGTGATTGACTGCCACAAATTTTAAAATCTTGTCCAGAAAGTCATTAATTGAAATCAGCCTATAGATCCTTGCCCCCAGTACAGAAACAGGTGGAAAGTACTGAATTAATCCTATTTAGAGAAACATTCCTTTTCTATTGACTTTACCTCAAAATAATTCAGAAAGTTCTAAATTTAGTTAACAAGCCCTAAAAAATGCGTTAAATGTCAATGCAGTTTCTCTCTCATCACAAAAAAACTGTCCCTTGCAGCAAACAGAGCTTTCTGGAAGGGCTGGTCACAAGAGTATATATTAAGTGGAGAAATACACAGATTTAATTTTCTTTTTTTTTTTCCCAGCTATTTTAAAATTAAATTTTTAATGTGCTGCTCAGATTTTTTTCTTTACAATTCTCTGAACCTACCTTGTATTTTCAGGATACTGGCAGCTGTTAAAGCCCTATACTGCTTTGGACTAGACCTTATGAATTTGGGTGCAGGATTATTTTTTTACAAGTCAGCATCTGAGTATTTCAATAATACCCAAAGGTAGCAAATGATTCTGTATCAGCTGCACTGACATTAGACTGTGGCAAAGCAAGGATCTGTGTGGAAATTATCTGTCAACAGCAGGATAAGCTCCTGGCAGCAGGAGGGCAAACAGAAAAGGAGATCCCTTTGCAGTTTGTGACAACGTGAACCTGCAATAGCTGATAAAACTATGTTGAAAAAAAGTCTCACCTTTAGAAAACATACCTTAAGCAGGAAACTGCAAATACAGTGAAACAACAAGCACTGCCTATTCAAAAGGCTCCATTATGTTTTGTATCCCTTTGTGCTGTGGTTTACTTGTGGTATAAACACACATATATGCAAACACATTCCCATCCCTCACTTGCACTCCCAATAATAGCAAAAATAAACATGAAAAATAATATTAAAAACCTCTGTATTCAGTAATATTCACACCAAAGTATATGTATAGGTATATCCATTAAAATTATGAACATTTCTAAATATATTTATGTATCATACATATATTTATATGTATAATTACATATCCACAGAAGTTGTCTTGCTGTGCTAAAGCCAGCAGTAAAAGCAAAAACAGGTTTCACAATAGGACACCCATATATGCATATGTACTGGCTGTTTGGTTTGTAAATTTATTTACAACTTAACTATATCATAATAAATGCTTACTGTTCTATTGTACAAATGTAATAGTAAAGATTTTAGGTTTGTTTTTTAAATACAAAGACTGCAAATGAATACATGAAAAAAATTACACACCATGTACAGTATTTATAATTTATAAATGCAAAGTTAAAACCTCTTTAAATTATTGCACTTGCATATTTTTTACAAAGATCGTTTATATGTATCATATATATATATGTGTAAATATATATATATATATAAAACAAAATTTTCAGCTCACTAAATGTAGTAAAGTTGAATGTTGTTACCTTGAAGTTCTTTCTTCTCCACATAACAGCCCAACCTGAATTTGGAATATTTATGAAACTACTCTACAAATCAGTTTGATCTACCCTAGAAAGCAGTCCATTATTTTAGGTTTATTTGACAGAGTATACACCCGTATTACAATCGAGCACAGTTTTTGGTCAGAAAGCAAACAAAAGTTATGATGTGCCTTTGCTAGAGTGGGATATATAACCTAAAGTTTGAACATGAACTTCCTTGTAGTAGTGTGCAGAAAGCCTTTTCTGTATTTAGAATGAATAAATTAATTGTTCCATTTCACAGAACTGGTCCAATATCACAGTGTTTGAGGCAAATGCATTATTTCAAGAGGGTCATGATTGATTTGAGCATCTAACCATCCTTATTTTTTGACATGAATAGTGCTTTTTGCTACTCCTAAAATTTTAACACTAAATGCTTCAAGTGCAGTTACAGCAAACTGACCACACTGTTTTAAGTTTAAACACAGGAAAGAAATCTGTGCCACATAAAAAGATGAATTCCACTTTGCATATCCCCCCTCCAGGTTAATATGCTTAATCATATACTCCAGCTAAAAAAACCCTATTTCATTTCTCTAATGGCCACTCATAGAAAAAAAGAAATACTTCCATGAGTTGAACCATTACAGTAGAATGTTGCAAAACCATGCAAAATTCATAGATTAATTGTAACAATGGAATTTGTCATGCTGTAATAAAATATGCAACACATCAGATGAATACCATGCCATGTCAACTATTTTTCTCAGTGTATACTATTCAGGCACCTTTTCATAATAAGTTAGAAATGCTCAGTTATATCTTCAAGCAGTGCTTTTACCTTTACTAAACATAGGAGGGAAAAGCATGTAGAATTATTATCAAGAAAAATGCAATTCTAGGAATATAAAATCTGACACTTCTAGGAAAGAAAAGATCTGTTAAACTTTTTATACATTCTTTTGGGCAAGATCAGTTTTAGTAGGATAAAAAATGCAAGGAGAAATGACTTTTGATAATTAAACTTAATGAGTCAGATGTCTTACAAACCTAGATATCTTAATCAATTCTGCGTTTTGAGTTCAGAACTTTGAACAATTAAGTCTCAACATGTCTTTGAGCCATGAAATTCAAATGTAGCTCCAAAGTTCAAATTTTTGGTGGGTTTGACTTGGAAGTGCAGTACAAGTCTTTTTTCTACAAAATATTTACACATATGAATCTGTACTCTGTAAATGCTGACAGACTACATTTGCTTAAATAAACCAGCTCATCATGACTGTTTTTGTTGGTCTAGGTTCTAAAAAGGAGTCATATTTTGTCATGACTTTTCTCCTTTAACAGACCAGGAAATTAAACCAAACCCCAGCCACTGGAGCCAATATTCCAATATTTTTAAATTTGAACAGACATTATACTATAGCAAACATATATTTTAAGTGGTTTGGATTGTTCTATATTAGAAACAGTAGCTGATTCACTTGAGACAATAATAAGACAACTTACTGCCAATTTGACAAATCTGCCAGAGAAACATGCCCTCTATCATTACTCATAAACTTCAAAACATAACTGTGTGTGCTACTGCCAAACATTTTCAGTGGTAGGAAACAGAACTAGTGAAGTTATCTTTACTGTCAGTGAGTAAAAGATGAATGAAAAGCTTTGCACACACACAGATATATTGTATAGCAATACTTTTGCAATGCTTTTAAAATCAGCATTTTTAAACAGAAAGGGAAAAAAAGGGAAAATAACAGCAAATATATTTAATGCAAATATCCTTGAGCAAATAAACTTAACCCAGGAAGGAAAACATTGCATCCAGTTGTTTGGATATCTGAATTTCAAAGACCATTTTTGTAGTCACCATAGATTTAGATAATTTGCATGTAAATTAGGAACCATGGATTCTGGTCTCAGGTACTTAGTGGATGAAAGGTTGCATCTGCATTATTTAGCTGAAACAGAATGGCTAAGGAGGAAAGTGGAGGACACAGCATGAGATATTATTCATTCTACTTTGGTGCAATTGTTTCCTGCCATGGAATTTTTGGTTTTTTTTTTTTTTTTTTTTTTTTTTTT